>CM061533.1:243056918-243372711 GCA_030545055.2 Neoaliturus tenellus | reverse complement strand
CGTAAATTATTCCATACATTGTGCTCATTTTTAATTCTCACAATTTTATTTTAAACCATAAGACAGACAAAGAAGGTTTAAATGAGCAAAGTGGGACGGAATTATGAGTTGAATGAAATCGAGCTGTGTATATATCGTATGACTCATTTAGCCAGCCACCAAGTTTTAAGAATAAAAAAATAAATTCTGCGGTGCAGAGCACCTGATACAGCATAAGTAAAAAAGTAAATAGTAAAATAAAAATTAGATCTCTCTTTATGGAGCTAAATCCAGGGTGCTAAGCCATTGCAGCCCAGCTTCAATTGAGCTATGCAGACCAATCCTTCGGGGAAAGCACGCAGTGGGCATATTTTGAAAGGTGAAAATTTTCTGGGTTTAAAAATATCATACGTCATATTTTATATTAATAAGGGGTGAAACGGAAAATGTTAGAATATCAAGCAGTGCTTCGCCCGCTCCAATTTAGTGCCTTCAAAGTCAAATCAAAGTAAAACCGGTTTTAAATGAAAGATACAAAACTCGGGCTGTTTGATATTGGGTTTGGATTTTTATTTTGAATCCATATAATGGTGTAAAGTCGATTAAATGAACAATTATATGCATTGAAACTATAAAAAAATTCAAAAACGAACTAAACCGTACATCTTTATATTTGATTCAAAGCCTCTCTAATATTCACCGATACTGTAAATACTTAATTGAAATAAATCCTCTAAATGGGAACGGGCAAAACACTGCACGATGAATTTTTGACCCGCTAGTCCCCTTATACTGACAGCCTCTAGACGGCAGCCGTTGAAACTCCTGGGCGCACAAGCTATGAATGCAGTTAATAAACATCATCTAGACCTAGAATATAAATTCCCCTTCTTCAACATCATCTATCTGGTCTCATACGTATTAAATTGCAGCAGAGTTTCTCCGGTCAGTGTTTTACACCGAATGCTGGATATCGTTTCTCGCCAGCTGAACGGTTGCGTAACATTGAAAACCGTATTCAAGTAGTTCGTGGCCACTTGTCTGCGCAGTCGAAAATAATCGCTCTTACCAACAATTAACCCCCTCTTTACACTTCAAAGTTATTTTTGAACCTAAAAAACCTAAAAAATCAATATTTACATTGCTGTTGCCTATGTTCAATTTTACATACCACATATCATTCATGTTACCATCAGACAATACACAGGTTGTCCCGGAATTCTCTTTAGTATATTTGTTAAATTCCATCGAGACAAACACATTAAAAAATAATTATGGGCTTTCTTTCCGTCAATCCGTATGTAATTTGTCTTAAAGCATGAATCTTCAAAACCACTTGAGGTCTTCAAAAATAAATAAACATAAAACACTCTCTCAAAATTAATAAAACTATTCGTTACAAAGTTACATAGGCCTACCGGTATGTAGGCCTAACTGATGATATGTAATATTGATCCATATACATAGTAGATCAAATAGCCCGAGACCCATATGAATTTTTGATATATTTGCAATACGTTGAAAGAAATTTAATTATTTAAATGTTTGAATTATTTGAATATTTCATATAAATATTTGAATAATACATTATTCTCATGTCTTAATGGTATATTCGTTAGGTATTCGTCTGGTTTGGTTATTATAGTTAGTGAGTTGAAACTTGCCATCACTATTATGTAGGCTATGTCTAAATCGGGTCACTTATAAAATTTTACTGTAGTCATAACCAACTCGTTTCAAATTAAATTTAAATGTTTCAAAATTGTGCAATAAAATAGAAACAGTATAAACTTTTAAAAATAAATATACTTATAGAATGAGGGACGTTTGACCGTCTAATATACAATAGATATGTTTCAACTAATCTGACAATGAATTCACAGCACCATACCGTAAACATTGACAGTATCATTATAACTTTAATTTATTATTTCAATTAATTAAAAATAATGATTGTAATATATTTTTTCTACAATTTGAGTTATGGTAGTAACAATGGAAGTATCAACTCAGACTCTAATAAAAGATACACTACCTTGTAGTGCAAGGTTATTCATTTTATACAAAAGAAACGGACTAGAAAAAATATAATGATTCGTGTTTGTATAATACATGAGAAAAATATTTAAAAGTTTGGAACTGAAAAATATTACAATGATTTTAATTTTAAGAAAAATCGAAAACATTCATTGGTAAAATGTAAACCTTCCAATCCATTCTGACATTTCCAACAGAGAAATATAAATTTGCCAATGGTAATTGGTCGATATTTACCCTTCATTGTTGGAGTTGTTAGCTCAAACACTTTACACCACCGCAAAAACACAATGCACTATTGCGTACGTTTTAACATGGTGTCTAAAAAACAAGTTTAAAAATATGACATTTGTTTCAAGTAGGCTGTTAATGAGACAAGTATTGTTTCAACAGCAACAGTACAGTAAAAAAAGGTTTATTAGTTTGAAAGTGTCCATCATACAACTAATATTTTTTTATTTAATGGCTTCATAGTAAATTAATACTTAAATGTAATTTTCTACTTCACTTTATATTTTCTAAATTACTTAATACTTTAACATCGGTTTACATTGAAATGAGCATAAAAATGCTATTGCCTTTTGAAACACGGCCTTTTGAACTATTTCACGATGAACAGTAAACCTAAATGTAGAGCAAAATATTATTTTAGTTTGTCTACAAAATCTTTTTAGGAAAACTAAACCATCTTCATTAAGGTTTTGTTGAATTAAACACAACTAATGAGACATACTTTAAAAATATCTGAATATAAATAAGTATAAAATTAATTTTAATATAGTTAAAGTAAGACGATTCCCTGAATTATAATGTATGTAATTTTATGGCTAATGCAAACAATACCTCTAAAAATTAATGATCATATGCCCTATCGTACGAATAATCTTTTTTGCATTTTTCTGTATTTCTTTCTTGTATTTGTATCTTTCTGGTTTCAGAAACATATGAATTCATTATACAGCGTGGTTGAAAAGTGACTTGCACCCCCTCCTTAACTTTTTAACTATTTGAGATACTTGAAATCTGTTTGCGGCAACATTATTGGATATGAGGGGCTACAATAATGATGGTACAATAACCTCATGTCCAAGAAGGTTGATGCAAACCAATTTTTAAATATCTCAAATAGTCAAATGTTAAGGAGGGGGTGCAAGTTATAGTTTTAATGTTACTGTATGCTCATAATAAAGTAAACTGTATGTGTTTCAGTTGTATTAGTCGTATGGAAACTCTCATTAAAATAGAAAAAAATCCCAAAATGAATGAGAATTGTTTACTGTATTTTAAACTTTATACCCCAGTACCTCAAGGTTTTTCCACCGAGACTGGCTTATCGCTATTATAATGTCAAATAAATTGTGTTAAGAAATAAAAGCGATAGATAAAGAACACTAACAACTTAAATTTAATGGCCTATTTTTGTTTACACACAGTCTTAAAAATGGACATATGATAACTAATTATAATGTTCATACGTCAATAAATGCCAAAATCTTAAAACAAATTTCAATACTTAAATTGCTAAAGTAATTTAATAACAATATAACAGAAATATTTATTAAATCTGTCCGAGTTTGTTGGAAACTTACAAAGCATTTTCAATAACTAATTTCATAATTAAAAGCTTCAAATATCCAATAAATAAATAACTTTTATTTGGTAAGGCCTTTCTTATTCAACGTTTCCGACTTGATAATGGTCTGATGATGTATTCGTTGAATACAAACGGCCTTACCAAATCAAAATGATCAATTTTTTTTTGATATTTGAAGATTTTTATTTTGAAATTAGTGATTATTCCAATAAAAAAGATTCTAAAAATAAAAAAAATCAATGAGTTTCACACTAATATGACCCGTATCGTCTTGTCACAAATTTAATCGCAATATCACACATTGTGGTATTCTGCTTTAAATTAAACTGAGACTAATTGAAAACTCGCTCTCAAAATTTAAGGTGGTGATTTATCTTAAACATAAGTGCTTCAAAGTGATTATGATTTTTTTTATTTAACATATTTCATAGGAAGGTAAAACTTGGTTGTACTCTGCAGACCTAACATCGAAATAACTCTGAATACACTGCATCCTTATATCAACCATTAAATAATTGAGTAACCAAATACGAGATAAGAAAAAAACATAACACAATTAAAAAAGAAACAACTTTATAGCCCAGTAAATAAACGACAAAAATTGTCCTTTTCGCAACTAATTGGTGGAAAGCTGGATTTTATATATGTGATAGAACCACATAAGACGTGTGTTTTCCCAAAAGTCCCCGTTTCTCCCCCTTGAGCTTTCCCCCCAAACCCCCTCCAAAGGTTTCCCCCCCTAGGAATTACAGTGGTTCACTTTATTGGCCAAAGGCCGAGTATTACATACACTATCGTATTGGGATTTTTTTAAGATTATTTGTGATTAGTTTTTCTACAACTTTTGTACCCAAGTATTTTTTCTGAAACCAAAATTTAAAAAGATATGAAATCAAAACTTCGGTAAAAGTTAAATTTTAGAGTACACAATTTTGTTTTCCCCTATATAAATTTTTTATCAACCATAATATGCAAATATGTTTCAAACAAAAGTTTATAATATTTCTTAAGGTTTGAAAATATGTTATTGGTTTGTCATCTGAGTGTACTGATGTAGACTGAGATAACGGCAAAGTGAGCGCGTGCGGGCTGCACCCGGCGCGGGCAGGCGGCGCGACGCACGCAGCGCCAGACAGACTTATAAACAAATTCGGAAAAAGTCCTGAAATAAGTAAACAATCATCCTCACCCTTCCCTATTTTATTTATTTTTTATTTCATTTTTTTTTTTTTTTTTTTTTTTGAGAGGCAGGAAAAATGCATTACGCACACATGGGGCCAGCCTGTAGAGTGGGACCCCTTAAAAAACGGGTTTACCCACTACAAAAACTCCTCTACTCTTTAGGATTCTAACCTGGAATTGTTTATCACATTACGTCAGACTAGGCCTAAATTTTGCTTACGCCCGTGGGGCTCGCTCCTTACCTAGCCGCTCGATCAAGGGATCTGGGCCACTTCGCGGTCCAGATCGGTTTTCTTTTCCAGGAGGATGCCCCGGACGAACTGTGATAAACAATCCCAGTAGCCCTCATCCTCCGAGATCTTTTGGCAGGCCAAGTCCACAGAAAATGCACCAAAAGTTTGAGCGGCCTCCAGTCGGGGCCCTTCCCAATGGGGGCTGCGGAAGAAGGTGTGCTCCGCATCGTCGGGAACGCCCAAGCAATAAATGCAGTCTGGTGAACCGGTATTGCCCAACCGGTTCAGGTACGACTGAAAATAGCCGTGACCTGTCAGGAATTGGGCACCAAAGCAGGGTCAGGACCTGCTTATTAAGTCGCGCAGTCCATTGTCCTCAGAACACCCAGCTGTGTTGCCACTGCTGGAAGGTTCAGGAGAGTTCTTCTGTTCTTGCCGATCTCACCTTGTCTCGGATAAATCGTCTTCCTCTCTCCTGCCAAGAGCTTGACAGGGATGACTCCGGCGATCACCAGGACGGCAGGCTCGGACACTGACCGGTAGGCGGAACACACCCGGAGCGCCGCTTGGCGCTGAACCCGGGCGTGTTGCTTTATCGAGAGCGTCTGGCCACACCTCTAGACTGGACCGCGGACATCAACAGAAGTTTTCTGCTTGGATCTTGTGGGGGTCCAATCCGCCTTAATGTGATTTGGAGCACTTGTTCCATAACTCTTCTTGTCGCAAGACAGGACCGGTACGGCTAACGCTAGGTTACGGGCCTGTGAGGGTAGCGGGAGCCACCATAAACATCTTTTAATGCTTATGGGAGAAGTGAAACAAAATGGAATGGATATTGGACCCTCGAAATCGGCCATCAGCCTACTAAGGTAAGTGACTACCTTAGCGGCCTTGTCCACCAGTCCACCTTACGGAAGATCTGTTCCCTCCAACTTAACTTGGTGTCCACCATAACTCCGAGGTACTTGGCAGCACGAGTTGATAGGACCACATCCCTTCCCACTCGGAACGCGTGTCGATCCTCTTCTTCGTGAGGATCACAATCTCTGTCTTACTGAGAGCAAGCGAGAGACCGTAATCGGACATCCAGGTGTTGCCCACATGCAAGACTCGGTTCAACTTAAGTTGGGCCAGCTCAACGTTGCGTGCAGCAATGAGAGCTGCGACGTCATCGGCGTACACAACCAAAGTGGTTTCCTCATGCATCTCGGACCTCAGGAGGCTGTCATAGGCAAAGTTCCACAGTTCCGGGCGAGTATTGAACCTTGCGCGGCACCAGAAGTGACTTCCATCGTCCGCGTTCCGTCCCTTGTGTCATAAATCACAGCTCTCTTATATGCTACATAAGCCAAGCAAAGAGTAGGGAATATCCTCCGGAACCAAAACTGGCAATAAATATTAACAATGTTACGTAGTTGAAAATTAAGTTCCTTTTACATAAATAATTATTGTAGCCCACTGTTCCATTTTGACACACGTAATTTTAGCAGCAAGGTCTTAACATGTGTCAAACAGTTGAGAACTGAGTGATACTTACGACTGAGAGGCGACGCACCGACCGATACAACACGGCGCGCGCAGCGGGTAGGTGTTCAAGTTGCCCGCACGCGCTCGCTTTGCCGTAATCTCAGTCTACATCAGTACACTCAAACCAATAACATATTTTAAACCTTAAGAAATATACTAAAATTTTTACTCGTAACATATTTGCGTATTATGATTAATAAAAAATTTATATCGGGGAAAATAAAATTGTGTAGCCTACTCTAAAATTTAACTTTTACCAAAGTTTTGATTTCATGTCTTTTTAAATTTGGTTTCAGAAAAAATACTTGGGTATAAAAGTTGTAGAAAAATTAATCACAAATAATCTTAAAAAAATTCTAACACGATAGTGTATGTAATACTCGGCCTATGGCCAATAAAGTGAACCACTGTAATTCCTAGGGGGGGAAACCTTTGGAGGGGGTTTGGGGGGAAAGCTCAAGGGGGAGAAACGGGGACTTTTGGGAAAACACACGTCTTATGTGGTTCTATCACATATATAAAATCCAGCTTTCCACCATTTAGTTGCGATAAACAACCTTTATTCACTGGGCTATTAAGGAAAAAAACAGATCCACTTTCATGGGAGAATATTGGTTTTATTATAGTGCATGCACACATTAAAGGAAAAGGACAATTGTTTGGCTCGTAAGATCCGAGACGATTCAATTTGGCTCCCCCCTCCCCTCCTCGATGTCTCTGATAATCGCCTTATCCTCACTGCAATCTGCTCTTCCTTTTCTGAGTAAATTATAGGTCTGTGGCATTGTATGACTGTTGGGAGACAGATGATGCAATTAACATGTGACCGATGATTTTAAACACGAAGCATTATTTGGGTCCGCCAAAATGTAATAATATAAATATGAAGAAGTGCAAAATGTAGAGTTTCAACAATTTTGCCACTGGTATGTAGTTTTTTAACACGTGACACGTATGTTTGTTTGATTAACTCTAGTCATCACACTTCTTAATAAACTGAAAAAGTGAAAAAGTACGAACTTTTTACTTTACACTATTAAAATTCAAATTCAAATTACTATAATAATCAATAAATGGAGCTAGATATAGATAAAATATTCTGATATTTTATTACATTTTCATGTAGGCATATTAGATTTGAATTTACAATTAAAGTACGGAGCTTTTCTAATTTTATGGTGGAATTTAATCCTAAAATAAAAGGATAACCACATAAAGTGCATTAAAAATATTTCCTTCATTGGAATCCTTATCAAAAGCAGTTTTATACTGGTACACATTTATAGTCTTATATTTCGTTGAGTCTACCACCAATAGCTCCGCCGACACCAAATCATGCTCAATCTATTTACATGCGCTGTCCATCATGTCTCTTGTAATTAATGATGCTGACACATAAATCATTTTCATCATACCATCGCGATAAACGTCGTTTTCGGAACCGTCAGCTGTGATCGAAACTAGTTGATTCCCGGTGGGTTGGATAAACGTGTTGGTAAACAAAGTTTTCAGGACTAGTCCTCGAAACAGTGGTTTTCGGGACTAGGCCGGAAAAAACTTCCAATGTTTGACACCACCAGCGCTGATATTCTGCTTACAGTAACTTAAGCCTCGTTGACTCCAATATATAAATGTCAAACAGCTGATTGTTTAGTTGTAAATAGTTCAAATACAATATAAACAAATAACAACGTAAGAGGGGGTATATAGGTTAAAATTTATTAATTTTTATCCAAACTGTATATTTATTAAAGGTGGTATGATGAAAAGTACTGTTCGTAACTCGTCCGAAAGTGGTATATCGGTGCTCGATCGAATTCAAGTACTCGGCTTCGCCTCGTACTTGAAACTCGATCTTGCACCGATAACGACCACTTTCCGGACTAGTGACGAAACATACTATTCCTTTAAATGAGCAAAACCACGGATCGTCAGAGAGTAGACAATGTTTTTCACATATACACATGAAAAATATCATCTGAAGTCAATCCAATCATCTAGAAGGCAATGATGTTGGGCCACCACGACCTTTGCTTGAAATGTTTTTAGATCAAAATTTCTCCGACAAACATGAAACACCTATTTCCTAAGACAGAGTAATAAAACAGGGTAATAAATTGAGTCAGAGGTGCCAACATCATTTTTCTTCCCTGCATGTTAAATTTTTTATAATTATTCAAAAGAGCACCATTCATTCGGGAAACCCCTGTATTAGTATAAAATGGAATGCAAAGTATACAATATGTTACAAAAAGTTGATAACTGACGCACTATATCAGAAATTATATTGTAACAGTTATTATCAGCTTAGTTGTGGTGTAAATAGTATAACTGGTTGTATGAATAAAATATTGGCTCTTGTTTTATCGTGCTTAAGCTTTTATTTGCGTTGATATCAACCAGTAATGTATATTTTAGACGAATAATCAAACATGTCAAACAAGTTGTATAGTAATATAGTGGGAAAAACACAGTTTTAATAGTTTTACCAAGTTGGTTCTCCACATGATAAGTGCTGCCAATGGTGTAGATAGGTGTAAAATAATATGATTCGTATGTAATTATCAACAGTCATAATCAGTCAAAACACTAAACACAGTAGTCTTTGTTACCGACAGCAGAATCTATACTTATTTATTACGCCAAGGGCTTTTTGTGTTTAGAACTCCTCCTACAATTTTCATCCGATATTCAGGTTTTTAGTGTCGTTAGATAGGGCTGTAGTTGTTTCCGCCAAAAAACCGATGAAAATTAGGACATATAATAATTGTGCTATACAAAAATTAATTTTGAAATTTTCCCATAAGAATAACATTGGGTATGATTTGAACATTTTAAACTTCTGTTAATCTACAGCTGTACATACGTGTACTTTTTTGTGTTTACTGATATTCACAATATTGGATTGGTCGGATGTCGTTGCTTTTAAATGTTACTTTGCATCAAAATAAATTGTTCGATTTCGAGCAACAAGTAAACAGTGACTAACTAAAACCTACATGACATCCTCTTTTTTGAAATAAAGTATAAAAGAGAGTCGTTTAATGAATGTGATAAGGTGTAAAATGGTAGGAAGGGAGGGGTGCAGAGTAATTTAACATGTGTTCGGTCCTGGTAAGCTACTAAACACTGTAATCCTCTTACACATACTACGATCGCCTCGGCCTTCTGTTGAATCATCTATCCCTCACTCATAAGCTGATAGGTTCAATCTGCCTGGTAAAACACTTAAGGAAATTACATCCTATAAGCTTATTTTCCACTATAACAATACTTCACACCGTCATAAACTCCACAAATTGTAAATTTTAATTTTAACTTCGATATTTATGTAAGAAACAGTATTTTAATGCCTTTTATATGCGAATTTTAATCAATTATAAACAATTTAACAATAAAACTCACTTGGTAAAATAGGTAATTACATTGAGGTTAAAAGAAACTTGTAAACAAAATTTAAGATAAAACAAGTTAATGTGAAGTTAAAACTATAAATGTTAATAAAAAAGTAATTTTTTCTTTTAACTTAACTGCAAAGACATTTTTGAAAAACACAAATGGACGGTTTGTGCACGAAATAAAACACTGACCAAGCTCAGCAGGTAATCACCTACAATTGTGTTGTTTCACTGGATTTCGCTGCTCTAGGGACCAATAACCAATGTTTGTTTATTATAATTCCCTTTCCGTCGATGTAAATAGGATTTTATACAATGTTTGAATCCTAAACAAAGTTTGGTATTATGTTATAATTATTCTATGTTAACAAAGATTAAGCAGCAATTTACCTACTTTTACTGAAGTACTAAAGTACTTGGTGTATAATTTATATACCAGAATATACTTAAGAGGATTTATTTATAATTATACCAGTCAATTTACACTGACGCCGAAAATGAGCAAAATGTAAAAATTGATTAGGTACAAATTTAAAAAGATATGTTTTTTAGTTTCTAAAAAGTAATAAATAAGAAATTAAGACCAAGCTTTTAATTTTGAAATCTGTTATTTAAAAAATCCCCCTTTATAGCACTGCTAGCAAACAGATGTTTCAAAGCTTAAATTGAGTTCCTTTTTATTTCACTTAAAACAATTGATTAAAATTCAAAAGCTAACAGCTAGCTAGGTTCTCTTTCAACTTATTTCTCTACAGTTCATTCTGAAAATTCTTTGGGTGAAATCAGACGCATAAGATACTGAATGTTAGATTAAATGTAGGCCTACATTATAAATCCGTTCTGAAGGCAAGGAAGCAAAGTGAAAGGGAACGTCTTTAAAATTGTTCACAACAAAGTTGTACCAAATGCCACTAAAGTATGCTTCTTAGACAGTTTGAAAGAATGTGTCAAATTCTGGAAGTTATATAACTTCAATTAACAATTACAGCATTGCATATACACGCCAAATTTTGACATATGAGCTTTCAAACAAATTTTTAGCCATTGTCATTGAATACAATATAACGCTAAAAACTGAAGTTTCGAATAAACGATATAGGCCAATGTTCCTTGGTGGTGGATATTACATTTATCTAAGTTACCAATTGAATAATAATAGAGTCAAATAAGAATTAATTTGGTTTCAACTCATAATACTGGTTAAGATAATTCTTCTCCTTTTCCCTCTCCTCCCTCTCCTCACTCCCTCCCAAATATGAATGAATGATGAGTGAATAATGAGAGTAGTGTCTTGTATACCTTTGTGAGGCCATCAGATGCTTTAGCCAGGATCATTAATTACTATCCCTACAATGGCATCTGTTTCCAGTTTTACATCTCAAAATTTTTTTAATCATAACAACATCACTCCATCACTAAAACTCTATTATTATTTTAATTTAATAATTTTAGTTGAGACTTTAACTTTTGTAGTTACGTATATTCCATTATTGTATGGAGAGACAAACTCATTTAGTCCACGGTTGTTGTTGGACTCAGATATTGCACGGTCGCATGAGGTGGAATCGTCCTTGGGCACAGATGGAGTATTTAGATTAGACCCACTATATACAGTTGTTATTATGTTACAACAATTAGATGTTAACAAAGACTAAGTAATTAATCTACTATTTTTTTGTCCTTGGTGTATAATTTAAATTTCCCTTATCAGTAATACACATGGGCTAGTGTCAGCAGTGTTCGTATGTGCTTAGAGGGTTAATAATCTCGGTTATTGCATAAGATTTTAACAATGAATATTAAAAAATGTAAGATGGTTTCAACAGGATAACAAATAATACTCCTTTTTTGAGTTTAGAGACCTGTTGTATTCGTCAATTGATTCAGTATATAACACAAATGTAAAAATTTCAAATAAAATGTTTTTACTAATGAGAGTTATTTGAATATAACCATCAAAATAAACCATGGGTTTTTATATATTATTAAAATTACTTTTATAGGATAGGAAGTTAAACTAAAAAAAATTATTTCAAATTCTCATAATATTAATGAGGGTACTTTCAAGCATATTATACATTCTGGATGCTCCAGTACCATTCACCGATTTGTGGTCAAACCGTATAGTAAATTGATGAATTTTTTGTTCTTGTCGTCCCTCTCGTTATCATTATCTCCAACTCGCATGAGCTCGTTTATCAGGCGTTTCTATCAATATTTTCACAAGTGCTATGAACTTGATGCGATAGCTTGGATTATTACCTATACCATTCTCGCTGCTATATTCGTGTTCATCTTTAGTTTTCCATAGAAATATTAAGCTTGGTTTTGCTAAGAAATCTGAATATTGAAATAAATATTTCTTGAAAGTCATTATTAAAATGCAATCATATATATTAGTTGTAAAATTTGAACAAAAATCATGATAAGGAAATTCCTTTTACGCCAAGGCACTTTTCTTCCTATAAAAGGACTTGAACATTTCTTGAAAGATCAGCTTGAGGTGCAACGCAAAGCTTAAAGAATAATTAAATTTCCCCTTAGAATATGCATTGCAAAACCGTGAGCGATACATTTCCATTTCAGATAGATGCGGCTTTGACGTCCTTATTCAGCCCGTCGTATCTGGAGTGGAAGTTTGAAAGAGGTATCAAAAATATTTTTTTACATTGCAATACCAATGAGAAGTAGTGGGGTTTGGTTACTTTCAAAACGGAAGTCGTGCCAATTGCCAGCCGCTGCCGGCCAGCTGCCATCGGCCAGCTGCCAAATCAGTTGCTGCCGCCATATGCCATGCCATATAGCTTCAGGTGGGGAGAGGCTAAATCAAATGAAGGGGTGGAGAAGGGGTGAGCAGATGGTGTTAATTTTTGAAGTAGGAGTTAGTGTATAAAGGAGAGGGGATAATTGCTTCAAGGTCATATGGAGGGGGTTTTAAAAAAGACTGAACTCTAAGAGTTCAGTTTATCGGTGATCATCATACAGGTCAGTCGAAACCGACAAGGGACTGAAGAATAGCTTCTACATCATTTATTGTTGTAGAAGATACATCTGGAACTTGTACAGGGTTCTGAGGAGTTGTTGAAGTTGAATTTCTAGAAGGATTTTCCCTTGGATGAGTTGTTGATGATATTTCATGAACTTGAACATTTTCTTGGTTGGTTTCCATTATTATTGTAGTGTAAATTAGAGTGGAGATGTTGTTAGCTGAAGAGCATAGAAGATAATGAAGTAGGAATTATTGTCGGGGCCCTTATATAGGGAATGGTGGGGGTAAAATAAAAAAACTTGTTGAACACAGTCGATAGGTGTAACAAGTTCAAAGTTATTGAAGTGTAACATAGAACGTAAAATGTCGTAAATAACACTATCATCAACATTAACCTGAGAAGTTGTCGAACAGTATAATGGGTTAAAACTGTACTTCTTCCTAACTCTATTTAAATTAGTTTTACACTTTGAAATTGAAGGTTTAGAAGTACTTCGTAATATGTGTTGTGTTCGCAAAAGCTTTAATGTTAAACATTGTGTATTCATTGTAACCGATGTGTTACATTTAGAAGTCAAAAGAAGACTGAGATATAAAATGAAGTGTAAAAGAAAATGCCGGAGTAGTAATTTTGTAGGTTAGAATTAACCTACAATATGAATGCTAAAAGTAACGAAGTTTATTCCATGGATAATTCTAACCTCAAACCTAGTTACCGAAGTAGTCATAACGTAAAACTAATGAGAGATGATGACTGAGCGGATGCAAGGCAATGAATGTTTGTGGCGCGATAAACTACCCACTTTTATAGAGGCAATAACTCCAGCCAGATGGCGGCAGATGGTGAGCAAATGACTGGTTGACCGACTTTCACCTGAGTAGTAAGAGAAGTAAGGTTCCGTGTCCATCCCTACTCCTTGGGGTCAATGACCGACCAGAAAGGTCAATGACCCCCCCCCCCGAAAAAATGGAGCCCCCCCCCCGAAAAAATGGAGCCCCCCCCCGAAAAAATGGAGCCCCCCCCTTCCCCCACTCCTTCCCCCCACTCCTCCAGGTCAATGGCCGGTCATCACAGGTTGTTGACTTTATGTGGTGAAACCAGACTAAATATGGCAGCTGCCATGGATAATTCTAACATCAAACCTGCTGCGCATGCAAAGAGTTGTCCGGATCGGAATGAGTCTATGCTATGCGCATGCGCCTAGTCCTGTATTACTCACTTTAGCGCTACTGCACATGGATAATTCTAACCTCAAACCTTGGTTTTGTGTTGTTGCGCATGCGCCGCTCCCCACTTCTTTACCTTCCTTTTATACCGCTGTGAACTGGAGTGGATTGAACACTGTACTGGAGTGAAACAACTTCCCCCACTCCTTGAAAACCCGAGGAGCGATAGGAGCTATATCTTTGCTTCAGTCGCCAACAAACTTTCATAGCGAAAGGTTGTTGGCGACTCAGCAAGAGGTTTCAAATATATAGTAGGCCTATATATATTTGAACTTCTTCTACTATGTTGCGTTTTTTAATGCAATGTGGTATGTGTGTGTGTGTGTTTAGTTTTAAGGTGTATTTAATTTAAGAAATAATTTGCGCATTGCGATGTTAGTTATAAGTTGGGTTTAGCATTAAGGTGTATTAATTTTTAAGAATAATGATGGTATTTAGCATTAAGGTGTATTAATTTTAAGAATAATGATGGTATTTGGTTTTTAATAATGATGTGTTGGTACTAATAATTTATGTTTGTTTTGTGCATTTGTTTTGCCTTACAGCTAGATGTTAGGGGGTAGATTAACTGTAAATTCAGAAGTTCAGTTGAACTTCATTTAAAATGGGTGGGACATCCGCAAGTCGGACTTTTTTTTGCATTTTGTTTAGGAATATGATGGGTGGGATTAGTTTGGGTGGGGTTAGAGTTGCGTTTCTGCATTAGGTGTTCCAGTTTCCCTTGGAATTCACGGTTACGGTAGACCCGGACCGGACCGTTACGGTAGACCCGGACGGTCCAAACAAAATTGCGTCGATGTCCCTTGCAGAACGTAACTAGTGGGTTGGGAGTGGGAACCGTTAGGCAAACAGGGTGGTGGGAACAGTATTACTGTTCCCATCACCTTGGATCATTATAAATCTTGAATGACCTTGACCCACTTTTGGAAGGGTCAATGACCCCCCCCCGAAAAAATGGAACCCCCCCCCCGAAAAAATGGAACACCCCCCCCCGAAAAAATGGAACCCCCCCCCTTCCCCCACCATTCCTTCCCCCACCAGTCCTTCCCCCACCTCCCGGGCCAATGACCGGTCATGGCCGGCTGCTAACCCCTCTCATTTGCATACCGTTATAAAAGACGCGTCGGCCGGGGCTAGTGTTTCATTCCGATTCCAGACGTTACGCTGTGAACTTGGAGTTATAACGATGTCTTCTGTGCCTACTACTACTTCTACCACTTCAACTTTTACTTCAACTTCGACTTCGACTTCGACTTCCACTTCGACTTCTACCGCTGTTACTGCATCAAACAAAACTCTTCGCTTGAAAAACTGTCCGGATTGGTATAAGAAGAAGCTTTCATCTGAACCTTCAACTTCTGGAGCTATTCTTCCGCCAACCAACTCTTCTAGACCTCGTAGTATTTTTTCACCGCCTTCGCCTTCGCTCTCAAATGACTCTGCACTGCTATCAACTATGATGCCGCCACCGAAGAAGCCAGCTCCCCATCCTAAGACTCCTTCATTTGAAACTATTCTTCATCGCCTTAGTACACCCATCACCCCACTATCACCATTGCCTCCTACCCCACCACTTGCTACACTTGAAGACCATACCTATTACAAAACTAATTCCTCTAAACCAGCTCCTAAACCTGCCCCTAAACCTGCTCCTAAACCTGCTCCTTCAGAGCAATTTCGATCATTACAAGAAGAGCGTCGTAGGGCATTTAGCCGTCCCACTACTTGCCCTGAAATGCTTATTAAGGGAATTAAGAAAGGATCAGCTTGTGGGAGGAAATGTGTTAAAAATGAAAGTTTTTGCCGTGTACATATTGTGAAACATATTTCTGAACCACAACTGACAGAAACCCCCACCGTTGAAGACAATCCTAAAATAATATCCGTCAGAGGAGAGAGGCTTAAGAAAGGTTTGAAATATTTTTTTCTAAGTGTTGTTGACCACCAACACATTTTGGCAAAATGTAACGGCTTAAAATATAAAATTAGAGTTTGTGAGAATTTGTGTAAAGAGAAGAGATTTAATACTTTAGATTCTCAAGACTTTCTCCTCAGGGATAAAAAGGATCGTATTACAAGGTGGGGGCGTAAACAGTAAATTCACTTAGTTTTTTCCAAATTGTTGCTAAAAAAATAATGGGGGAGAAACACAATGCGTTATAGCATTGGAAAGGTCAATGACCCCCCCCCGAAAAAATGGACCCCCCCCCGAAAAAATGGAACCCCCCCCACTCCTTCCCCCACCTCCCGGGCCAATGACCGGTCATGGCCGGCTGCTAACCCCTCTCATTTGCATACCGTTATAAAAGACGCGCCGGCTATGGCTAGTGTTTCATTCTGGTTTCTTCCACCACTCTTGTTGCTTCGCCGCTCTTGTTGCTTCGTTTCTGCCAGTCTTAATATCTTTATTTTTAAAATGCTTCCTTACTTTAATGAAAATTTTAATCCTTCTGAAAATGCAGATGTTTTTCAACCACCTGAAGATGGTTTCCAACATCATGAAGAAGATGCTTTCCAAGAACATGAAGAAGATGTGATAGAAGACATGGATAATAGCAGTGAAGATGAAAGTGAAGATGACAGTGAAGATGAAATTGAAATTAATGAACAATTCAAAGTATATTTTATAGAAACACAATTTCCTTTTGATGTAGTTGAAAGATTTATTTTTGAAGCACATAGATGGCTAAATTTAGGATTCAACATTATAATTGGTTCACCTATTGTCTA
This sequence comes from Neoaliturus tenellus, assembly GCA_030545055.2. Lineage (NCBI taxonomy): Eukaryota > Metazoa > Arthropoda > Insecta > Hemiptera > Cicadellidae > Neoaliturus > Neoaliturus tenellus. Next base: position 243,355,815 of record CM061533.1, on the reverse strand, counting down.
CAATAACAGTAACTTCTTCCTTCTAACTCCAAATGATCGAGAACAAATTCTTACTTGGCAGGACGATGTGATGAGATCATACGAACTGAACATTGGTGTTGGGTACTTTGTTGCAAGAGTGGCTTAATAACCACATTACCCTTCCCCCACCTCCACCCTATCCCTTCCCAATCCTTATTCCTTCCCCCTCCCCATATTTAAAATTTATAAAAGTGGGGCTATGAACCTTCAGGTTTCTAGTCTGTACTCGCACTTTGTGCCGTCAAGTACATCTCTTGTATTTTTTTCTCCACCTTTTAAAATATTATTTGTTTGAAAAAATGCCTCCTAATGTGAATTACCATTTTAATTCTTCCGAAATTTTCGATGTTTTTGTACAACCTGAAGACATTTTAAATAATGGTAGTGAGAGTGAGAGTGAAGACGATGATGATTATAGTGTTGAACTTAGTGAAGAACGTAAAGTTATAGCAATTCATCCACAATTTCCATTTGATACAATAGAACAATTTTTGGTTGAAGCTAATAAATGGTTAAATTTAGGATGTTATATACGAATTGACTCTTTTATATTGTATGGTGATAGTCATTCTTTACTTGTCACACCAAATGACAGAGACCGCATGTTGCAGTGGGCACAATCTATGATGGAGTGCTATGAACAAGGTGTGGACACTGGTGGCTATTTTCTTGCACAAGTAGTGTAATAACAAAAATTACCTTTCCCCCACCCTACACCCTATCCCTTCCCAATCATTATTCCTTCCCCCTCCCCATTTTTAAAATTAATAAAAAGGCGGGCTATGAACCTCCAAGTTTCTAGTCTGTACCTACACCTTGCGGCATTAAGATGCTTACCAGAATTGATGGTTTTATAGCCAATGATATTAATATATGGAGTTTGATAACAAACTTACGGATGAAAATTGAAGAAAAAATTATGGCAAACAATGAGCTAGGAGTTATAGTTTTTGTTTCATTAGTAGAACATTTTGAAATTTTGTATAGTATAAAAGTAACAATTAACAATATTAATGAACTATTTCCTTGGACAATTTTTATTCGCAATAAAGTTGAAGAGCAGAAAATTATAGTAGATGTGACAGCAATGAAATATAACCTAGATAGAGAAGAATAGATATAAACCCCCTCCTATTCCTTGGTTTTGCAAAAATAGTGGGGGTAGGAGTATATATAAGACTAAGTAAGCGATGCATAGTTTGTTATTTGAAGTAAAAGAAGTAGTAAAGAAACATGTTGTCTAGAGATACTCCATTTATTAATTATTCTCAAGTTAAAGATGTTTTTGAAAGCACAAATGAAATACAGGAAGAAAACATAGAGGAAAATTATGACGAAACTGATAATGATTCTATGATGGAAGAGGAAGAAATGGTACAGATTGAACAAGAACTATTTGAAGAAATGATAAACGATAGTGATGAAGATATAATTAAGGAAGCTATTGAAATATTTATATTGGATTCATCATTGGAATCACCCATATCACCTTTACTGTCTTCTGAATCTGAATCTGAATTGGACTAAGGTACCCCCACTCTTTTGAAGAAGTAGTGGGGGGAAAATATCCCCACCACAAGTTAAAAGTTGGTGGGGGAATGTTTATAAATGTGTTAAATATTTGTGCAGGAGATCAGTCTTAAAGAGACTAGTGACCGAAGATGTTTCGTAAAATACCTTTTGATCCTTCATACTACAATCTGTTTGATATACATCGTTTTCCAGACATTGAGGAGAAATTGTACAAGAAATTTTGTTCTCTACTGGATAAACCGCAAAAACTACCACCTAATACTTTTACCTACAAGCTACCTATCATGGACAAGGACGATGTAAGCAAAATACCATTAGTTCAAGTCAAATTTTTGGAAGAAAAAATTCTTGTTTGTGTGAGGGAAGTATTTCACAATGATTATTCAAAAAAATTGGCTTTCAACTTTATTCAAGAACATGCGGGATCTGAAAGAGAACAGTATCCCGAACCATATTACAAATATCTTTTCGAGAATGGAGCGAGTGTAACGGTAGAAATAACCATTACATTAGTATAACTCTCCCCACCATTGACGTCTCCCCACCATTGGCATCTCCCCACTACTGACTTAAATTTGGTGGATAAATGTGTTGACTATCTGTGTAGAAGCTCACTCTTCAAGAAATTGTTGATCAAAATGTTTCATCATGTACCGACTTCTTCCTTCAGGGAAAAACAAAGATTAAAACGACTAGAAAAAGAAAGACAAGACCGAGAAGATATGAAGATGGAATTCAATAGACTACAATTTCAAATACCAGGAATTGAACTTGGAGCACCAAGATTGAAAACTCTCCACTGGGCTGGAAGTTATATCAAATTTTTGAAAGTACAAGTTGAAGCAAGAGATCTAAAATTGAAAAGATTAGAAATGGAAAATCGAGAATTGAAGAAAGTAATATCACACATGTCTGGTAATACAACTGTTCAAGAAGGTGAAGAAGAAGGAAAAGAAATTTTAGGAATCTAAATTATCAGCACCCCTTTTAGAGAATAGGGAATAGATCACTTTGTGGTAATGTAATAACATGCCGCTTAGTGATCTATTCCCAGTTCTCGCTTAATATCCGATGACCTTGACCTACATAAAAGTGGTGGGGGTAAGAGCATATAAAGAGATAGTTATGGATATAACTTTCAGTACAAGTCTAACACTATGGACAGCTTGTTAGTTTTGTGTTTACAACAAATTATCAATAATGGGTTTCTTTACCGTTATATAATAACATAAAATAAATGTGAAATACCTCAACCAATTCGTGAAATGGTCATGAAATTTAAGAAGGACAATAGTGGATTTGGTATTTATCTTGCTTTTATTTTTGAAGATGGAACAAAAATGTGTCATGATTGTGGAAAAGCATCTGTTTTAGATTTTGAACAATTTGAAGATGATGGAGGTAAATTAGTTCACCTTGTAAAAGGCCAAGTGATGAAATTTGAAACAGTCAAGAAAAAATGTAACATTTGTGCACAAAACTTGTTTGAATTTATTAAGTATAGTGCATTAAAATCATGATACCCCTTCTACATATGAAGAAGGTGGGGAAGAAAAAGAGTGGGGATTATAAAGTGGTGGGAGAACTTGTATAAATGTAGGTTGTTTGAAGAGACTTTTAATATTGTTGCAGCATTTGTTGAAACAACATGCAGTTCGAAGTTTGCCATTTTAAAATTAAATATGAAGATTGGAGCTCTGTTGCAGGATTTGTCAAGTCTAAAGAAGAAAATCAAAGGTTGCTAAATGTACATTGCTATATTCACAATGATAAAAGTCATGACAAAATAATGGCATATTTAAACACACCTAATGTAACATCAGAAAGCTCTGCATTTATAAAATATTTAAAAGAAGAAGATTTGGATGTGACCCTAGAAGTTTGGTATCTAATTTAAATTATTGTGGTGGGGGAAATGTAGAAGTTATTGGTGGGGGAAATGAGATAAAACCAGCAAAATTGTAGAACAGAATTCACTCTATACAACGATGGAGCATCCTTCCACAACACCTGTATTGGCATCTGTGGATTGGCATCAAAATTATCAACCAAATACTTCAAGTTCAAATTGTTATGAAAATCATCAGCCTAGCACTTCAAATTCAAATTGGTATGAAAATCAGCTGCCTAGTACTTCAAGTTCAATTTGGTATGAAAATCAGCAACCGGCCACTTCAAGTATAAATTGTTATGGAAATCAGCAAACTATTACTTCAACACAAAATTTCTATGAAAATCAACAGCCGACAACATCAACTAATTTTTGTACATCAGTATTTAAAGTATCAAAACCCCATTCGGATTGTAATAAGTTAATATCAGCTCAATCAGGAAGAATCAGGAAAAACACATACATGAGAGAAAGGTGCAAGAAAGAAAGGATAGAATTTACAAAATTACAGTTAACAGTTCCCTCTATTAAAGTGGGATGTACTAGAATACAAACTTTGCAAGCAACCAATGCATATTTGTTGGAATTGTTAGAAAGAATTGAAAAGTTGGAGAAGAAGAATGAACATTGTAAAAAGTAAACACTCATTCCCCCCAAGAAAAACAAAAAAAAAATAATAAAATAGTAAAATGAAAAAAAAGTAGATGTAGAATAGAGAGCGAGGAATAGATCACTTTGTGGTAATGGACTGACATGCCACTTAGTGCTCTATTCCTCGTTCTCGCGTTATATTGGATGACCTTGACCTACATTAGTAGGGTGGGGGAAATTGAAAATGGTGGGGGAAAGTGTATAAAGGAGAAGCCTACTGTAGAGGAATCACTCTGAAAGTAAACTTGTCAGAAGTATGGACTTGACCACAAGCAAAGAAGAAGATAGAAAACAAAGATTTCGAGAAATGGCTAAAGTAAGAGAGTCAAGAATAAGGTTGAGATTTTACAAACTACAGAGATTGATTCCTGGTGTTAAGTTAGGAGAAATAAGATCAAGAACGGTAGACATGGCGGCTGATTACATCAGTTACTTACAATCGGAATTAATGATAAAGGAAGCAAGAATAGAAGAGCTGGAGCACAAGATAAAACAACATATTGAAACATCGAACAATGAACCTATAAATTGTGTAATAAAAGAAGAAGATGTAAAAGACTTAAATTAAACAAAACAAAAAAAATGAACTTGGACTTTGGTTATTGATTGGACACTTCTTAGAGAATGGGGAATAGATCACTTTGTAGTAATGAATCATCATGCTGCTTAGTGATCTATTCCCAGTTCTCGCTTAATCAAAAATGACCTTGACATACTTAGCAAAATATCATATAAGCCGGATCAAAAACAGTTATTCCTCATTTACTGGAAATGGCTCCTGTGGACAACACCGATTATCCAAGGAAATCTATGATTGAAATATTGTATAAAATTCAATTAGAGGATTTAAATATGGAAGAAGATGAAAATAATAGCGAAACTTCAGAAGTAGAAACTATAAATGATATGGATGTGGATGTAACAACATCAGAAGAAGAAAATGCCAATGATGTGGAGAATGAAAATTTGGATATGGATGTAGTAATATCAGAGTCTTCGTCATCATTTGAATATGAAGAAATACATATTGAAACTCCAATTCATATAGAGAATACTAATGAAGAATCTGTTTGTAGAAGATTAATATTTTGTCCAAGACGTTTGTTTTCTTCTGAAAGTGAAGAAGAAGAAGAAGAAGATGAAATAGTAGTGGGGGAACTATTATTAAAGAAGGAAAGGGAGAGCTCATTTCATTTCTTGGCGAAATTTTGAAGAGTGAACACCACCAAACATGTATCATTGCGATAAATGTTTGGAATCGTTTAATGATGATATTCTGTTAGAAATACATAAGGAACTAATTCACAACAACATAGAAGAACAAGAAGAACAAGAAGAACAAAATGAAATAACAGCAAGACCTACAACAACTTTACCAAATTTACAAGTATCAGCTTTACCCGGAAAGGTAGTAATGCATCATAAGATTCAAAATGAAGATTTAAACTTAGAAGAATTTATTAGAGAAGCAAAACCAATTATCAGTAGAACTTTAAAAGAAGAATTAAAAAGATTAAATTTTCTCAAATTTGGATTACTACTAGAAGCTATGTTTATAAATGTACAAGAAGAATTATCACCAAGAGGATTTATAACTAAAAATCAAACTATCATAGGAAGTTCAGACATTGATTCAATAGTTGAAAAATGTATAGAAGAAATATTAACTAAAATTCAGGAACATGAAGGACGAGGATCAGGGTGGAGTCTTATAAGTATTGAAGGATTAAATATAAGAGTTCATAAACATGGATATGGACTAATGGGATCTAGTTATATTCGTTTACCAAAAATAATTGAGGATACAAGATCATGTGTTAATGTGAAAAATCAAGATAACGAATGTTTTAGATATGCGATGACATGTAAATTTGTACCAAATCATTGTAATGAACCAAACCAGCACTATGAAAATCAAAGATATAGATATAACTTTCAAGGAATTAGTTATCCTGTATCACTAAAAGATATATCAAAATTTGAGAAGAAAAATCCCGGCACATCTATTAATGTTTTTGGATTAGATAGTTCAAATAAAGTTTATCCTTTACGTATTGCTAAAGAAGAACTAGCAGATCATACAGATTTACTACTACTAACACAAGGAGATGTATCTCATTATGTGTATATAAAGAAATTTGACTCTCTTGTTAATAAACAACTTTCAAAAAATCGAAACAAAAAGCTGATCTGCAAAAGATGTTTTAATTTCCAACGAGAAGGAAGACAAGGAATGGAATGGTTACAAGAGCACAAAAGATTATGTAACAATAATTATGAAGCAAAAATTATTTTACCTTCAGAAAGCAGAGCATTTGTTACATTTCAAAAAGTTCATCATCAATATCGTATCCCTATAGTTGTATATGCTGATTTTGAATCAACACTAATTCCTATAGAAGATGAAAATTGTGAAGCTAGAAAAAGTGTCAAATATCAAATGCATAAACCAAATAGTTTTTGTTTAATGGTTAAATCAACATTATCAGAAGAACATTTAAACCAATATGGATTAACTTCAGAACCTCTAGTATATCGTGGTGAAAATGTGGAAACAATATTTCTTGACCATTTATATTTAATAGCTGAAAATGTACAAAGATTATATACAAATATCATACCAATGAAACCGATGGAGGAAGAAGAGGAAATTCAACATGAAAATGCAACTCATTGTTTCTTATGTAAAAATGAATTTACCATTGACAATTATAAAGTTAAAGATCATGACCACCTTACAGGTTATTACAGGGGTGCTGCTTGTAATAAATGTAATTTGAGCTATCGTTTACCACTATTTATTCCTGTGGTTCTGCATAACCTCAGTGGGTATGATGCTCATTTTATAATACCTGAATTAGGAAGAGACGATGGTTCGATAGATGTGTTGGCTGAAACTTCAGAAAAATTTATAAGTTTCTCTAAAACAGTTGGAAATGTCAAATTAAGATTCTTAGACTCCTACCGATTTATGCCGTCGAGTTTGTCTAAACTTTCTGAAAATTTAAGGAAACAAGATTTTATTGAAACAAAGAAGACTGTAAGTAACGACAAACTGGATCTCGTACTTCGGAAAGGTGTTTTCCCATATGATTATATAGACAGTTTAGAAAAGTTTAATGAAACATCACTTCCGCCAAAAGAAGAATTTAAAAGTAAACTATACGACATGGACATATCTCAAGAGGATTATGATCATGCATGTAAAGTATGGAATGAATTAGGATTTACAACATTGGGAGAATATTCAGATTTTTATGTTAAATTAGATGTAACTTTATTATGTGATATAATGGAAGAATTTAGAAATACGTGTTTTGCAGCATATGGATTGGACCCTCTTCATTCATACACTTCACCTGGACTAGCATGGCAAGCCATGTTGAAAGAAACAAATTGTAAATTACAACTTCTTACTGATATAGATATGGTTTTGATGTTAGAATCAGGATTTCGAGGGGGATTGACACAAAGTGTAACCAGACATGTTAAGGCGAATAACAAGTATCTGCCCGATTATGATGCATCAAAACCAACGACATTCCTAGGTTATTTCGATGCAAATAACTTATACGGATGGGCAATGTCAAATCCCCTTCCATATGATAATTTTAAATGGATAGATCCAGAATCGATTGGAAACATTATGGATATACCAAAGCATGGTGAAACTGGTTACATTTTTGATGTTGATTTTGAATATCCTGAACATCTTTACGATCATCATTACGATTTACCACTTCTTCCAAAGACTGAAATTTCCCCTACTGGAAGATGGCCGAAATTATTAATGACTTTAAACAATAAGTCTAGGTATGTTGGACATTATTGGATGATACAACAGGCTTTAGACTTGGGATTAAAAATTACAAAAATTAATAGAATACTACAATTCTCTCAATCTTGTTGGTTGAAACCATACATTGACAACAACACAAGAAGAAGAGCTGCCGCTACGTCAAGTTTTCAAAAGGATTTCTTCAAACTGATGAACAATGCAATATTTGGCAAGACTTTAGAAAACAAAAGGAAACATAAGAATATCAAATTAGTAACTGATCCAGTAAAATTACAGAAACTAGTGCAACAACCAAACTTTGGTTCATCCGTAATTATAAATGAAAATCTTGTCGTCATTTCTATGAACAAAAAATCAGTTCTATTGGATCGTCCTTTATATCTTGGAATGTCAATATTAGATATTTCTAAAACTCACATGTACGAGTTTCATTATAAGAAGATGGTTAATCATTATGGAAGAGATAACATTGGTATTGCATATATGGATACAGATGCACTTATTTACTGGATTAAAACAAATGACATGTATGAGGATTTACGAACCTTTGTATATAAAGATGATTTTGATTTTTCCGATTATCCTAAGGACCATCCAAATTATGACTATGACAAAAACAAAAAAGTATTGGGAAAATTTAAAGATGAAACAAATGGTGTGCCAATGATGGAAATTGTAGCATTAATGTCCAAACTGTATTCGTTTCAACTGTACATAAACGAAAGGAACGAACATCAAGTCACTAAGAAAGCCAAAGGAATAAAGACATCTTTCCTAAAGAAGAATGTACAGTTTCAACATTATAAAAGATGTTTGTTTGAAAATGTTGAAACAACTGCAACATTCAACACTATTAGAAGTTATAACCACCAACTTTTTAGTGTCAAACAAACAAAGTGGGCATTAAGCTACAAAGACGACAAGCGATATATTTTAGAAGATAAAATTAATACTCTACCATTTGGCCACTATTCCTTAAACCCTATCGACCAGTAAACCTATTCTTCGTTCTTTACCTTCTTCCTTTTTCCTTTCCGTAAAAAAGAGGGGACATGGCAAGCCCAATGCCATGTTCCCTCTTTTTTACACTAATATTAAATGACCTTGACCCATATTTCAACTATATATAAGAGAATAAACCATTGTATGGATCAGTATTTCTACAAACAGTGTGCAAGCAACACTTTAAGATGGAAAGTGTAAAGGATAAGATTGTAAATGAACTACATAAACCAGCAAGAAGAAGATTTCCAAGAAGAAGTACAATCATTAAAGGAATGAATGATCTTTACCAAGCTGATCTTATTGAAATGATACCACACAGTAAATTAAACAAAGGATTTAAATATATTTTAACAATTATAGACTGTTTTACTAAAATAGCTGATGCTTTACCGTTGAAGGACAAGACTGGTAAAAGTGTTACCAAAGCTATGGAGACAACAATACAAAGAAATAAATTTAAAATTAAACATTTACAAACGGATGATGGAAAAGAATATTTTAATAAAGATTTTGGAGCTTTGATGAAAAAATATCAAATAAATCATTATTCTACAAATTCTGAAGTTAAAGCTTCAATAATTGAAAGATTTAATAGAACATTAAAAGGAGCTATGTATAAACAATTTTCAAAACGAGGATCATATGTGTGGTATGACATATTACCACAACTTATAAAAGAGTATAACAACAAATATCATCGCACCATTGGAATGAAACCTATCCAAGTAAACAGTGCTAATGCTAAAATTGTATTACAACGCATCAAAAATAATACAACACCAAAAATAGAAAAGTTACAACCAAAAAAGTTTAAGGTTAATGATAAAGTTCGTATAAGCAAATACAAAGGTGTATTTAGTAAAAGATATCTGCCAAATTGGACTAATGAAGTATTTACAATTTATAAAGTACAACCAACTATACCTGAAACTTACATTTTAAAGGATAATAAGGGTGAATTACTTCAAGGTGGATTCTATGGACATGAGTTGTTAAAATCAACAGTTGGTGATGTATATCTTGTTGAAAAGGTTTTACAAAGGAAAAAGGATATGGTTAAAGTTAGGTGGTTAGGATTTGATAAAAGTGAAGACTCTTGGATTCCTTCAAAAGACTTGGTATAGTTATTAAATAGCTCATTATGTGTTTAACCTTTAAACAAGATGGAGATTGTACAACAAAAAGATCGATTTAATATTAATAATATTGATGAATTGACAGTTGACAATAATAAGTTAAATCATGGTAAACATGGTGAATTACTACCAAATACTATAAGATGTTTAATAACTGGTCCTTCAAATTGTGGAAAAACTAATGTTGTCTTTAACCTTATAACTAATCCTAAAGGTTTACGCTTTAACAATATATATATTTTTTCAAAATCATTGCAACAACCAAAATATCAATTATTAGATAAAATACTTGCAAGTGTACCTGAAGTGAATTTCTACAAGTTTAATGCTAGTGAAACAATAATGCAACCAAGTGAAGCAAAACCATTTTCCATTTTTATATTTGACGATGTTTCTTGTGAAAATCATGATACTATAAGAAATTATTTTGCTATGGGAAGACATAATAATATTGATAGCATTTATATTGGTCAAACATACAGTAAAATTCCAAAACAACTTATAAGAGACAATGCAAATATGTTGATCATCTTTAAGCAAGATGAGACAAATTTAAAGCATATATATAATGATCATGTTAATGCGGATATGCCATTTGATAAATTTAAAGAAATGTGTGGTAAAGCATGGAATGAAAAATATGGATTTCTCGTTATTATGAAAGAAGAAGATATTAAAAATGGTAGATATCGTATAGGATTGGATAAATTTGTATTAATACGTTGAACTACCTATGCTACATCTAGTAACACGTTGAACTTCACAGTGTAAACATGGTGAATCAAGAAAAACTATTAAAAGAAATAAAATCACTCAGTGATTCTATTAGGATAAAGAATCGTGCATTAAGGATGGGTTTAAGTGAAAGAGAAGAATTTTTAGAGAATACATTTAAACCTATCACGGAACCTTTAAAACAGATATCAGAAACTATTGGTAAACCTCGTTATGAAGGAGATGTTTTACTACCAGTTTCTAAACAAGAAGTACAAGCATTAAAAAAAGAAGATGATGATGATGATTCATATACAAGTGCTAGTGAACAAGAAGAAACAAAAGATGAAGAAAAATCAATTGTTGAAAAGGAAGAACAGCCAATACCTGAAGCAGAACAATCTATTCCAAATTTAACTCAATTGAGTAGTGATATATTACAACATGGACCTCTTGGACGAAAATATATAATGAAAATGCTACATGACATGAAATCAAATCCAAATTTAAGTAAATCACATGTATATGGAACAAGAATTGATGGAAATGAATTGAAAATTGGTAACTCTAAGCTTGAAGTAACTCAAGACGATTATATCATTATTGGTGATCATAGATATAAAGGAACAAAAGGATTATATGAATTAATTTTTAAAAATATACCAATAAAATATTCAGCAAAAGATTTAAATACTTTTAAAGAAATTTTACAAAATACTAACGCTCATAAAAGAAACTACTCAAAGGATGCAATGATTAATCGTTCACGTGCAACAAAATATAGTATTGTTATAAAAAAATTGTTTCCCCCACGAAAATTACCAACATTACGTACCACACCGGCTGTGAGACAACCTTTAAAAAGAAAATCTTTATCACTTATGGATTTATCACTTCTTGAACAACATGGTAAAAAGAGTAAAGGAGATACTTCAACATCTGGTAAAGGATTAATGAAAAATCTATACAATACAAATGTTATCTATTACAACGACATCAATAAATTAGTTGACAGAATGAGACTATTGCATGAAGCTATGGAAGCCGGTCATACTGGTTTAAATAATGAATGGGTGGCTCTAGTTGATTAACTTAAAAATCGTGGCATAATTGTATAATTGTCCGCAAATATAAAGAAGTTACAAGTATAAGATGTATCAGTTCTAACATGAGCGTCGACAAGTTCGGACGCTACTCCGCATTAGGAGTGCAAGTTGGAGAAGACAGAAAAAGAAGGGGATTACCGCAAACACCTGAAGGTGACTATAACATAAGTAATAAACGTTTAAAATTAGTTAAAGATCCAGAAGAAGATACTGATGGAGCAAATTTAAAGACAGTAAAAGAAGCTACTTCAACATCATTGAAATTACATAAGAATACATATGATGTTAAATCACATAGATTAATTAATGTTGGTAAACCAACTGAAGGTTCTGATGCAATTACTAAAGAGTACTTATCATCTGAACTTTCAAATACTTTAAAATTGCAATGGGGTAACAACTTAAAAGATGGACAAACATATGATGCTGGAAATTATAGAATAACCAACGTGGGAAATCCCAAAAATGATAAAGATTCAGTTAATAAAGAATATTTACATTCTATAATACCGGAAAAAACTGAACATGGATATTCTTTTTATAAATTTATTATAAATGACATTGGATACCCAAAGGAAGACGGTGATCCTGTAAACCTAAAATACATCAAGGACAACTGTATTTTACAAGATGTTAATGAAATCGATTGTCATGGTAAAACATTGACAAATGTAAAGTTTGGTTCTCAACCAAAAGATGCTGTTACTATGGAACAATTATCTAAAGAATTAAAAAAGGAAACATCCAATTTTGTAAAACATGAAGATGCCGTGTTAAAGCGGGGAGATAAATTTATACATGGAAATGAAAAGTTTAATTTAATGCAAGGAAATAATGATGAATGGGATGCAGGAAATAAAACAATAACAAATGGAAGATTTGGTATAAAAGATACAGATGTACCTCTAATGGTGCAAACATTAATTGCGAGTGGTGGTACATTAGGTACATACAATGGTCGTAATAGAAGAATAAAAGATATTTATCCTGGTTACGAAGAAAATGATTGTGTTACAATGAAACAAACAATAACTTGGGATAAACACTTTGGGACCCAATATGATGCAAAGATGAAGAAAATAATTAATATTTTACCAGGTGAAGATTCAAATGATGCTGCTACTATTGGACAAGTCATAAAAACATCAAAAAGTGATTCAACAGCTTACACATGTAATGATAAACGTATTATGCAATTACATGATCCTCAACATCCAAAAGATGCTGTAAATTTAGATTGTTTAATAAGAATAGTGGGCAATTTACTTATTGATACCCATAATCATATAGCTAGTACAACGAGTCATGTGATAATTCAACCCGATGAACGGGAAGCTTGGATTAAAAATAGAATTATAAATCAGTATATCATTAATTTGAATAACTAAGTGTTTAAATATATAAAATTATACCTAACTTATTCATTTATGTAAAGTATCTTGTGGAGTAAACACGCCAGTTTATATAAGACTACATAATGAAGGCTGTATCACTCAGTCATCATCAAGACAGCAACAAGAGAGGACGTGGTATAACTTCAGCTGCGTTATCCCTGCTTAAACGGATACCTGTTGGTGCTATTGTAAATCGAGCGATAGACGCTCTACCATACGAATTACATATTCCTGGAGGTTATCAATATTGTGGACCTGGAACTAAGTTGGCAAAACGTTTAGCAAGAGGAGATCCTGGAATTAATAAATTAGATCAAGCTTGCAAACAACACGATATAGCATATTCAAAGTTTAAAGATTCAACAAATAGATCAATAGCAGATAAAATTCTAGCAGAAAAAGCTTGGCAAAGAGTAAAATCAAGTGACGCAAGTATTGCAGAAAAAGCAGCGGCTTGGGCAGTAACAACAGCCATGAAGACAAAAGCTAAGTTTGGTGGTGGAAGACGACGTCGCAGAGGAAGACCTGCAAAAAGAAGAGCTCCCAAAAAAGGTGGAAATATTAGAAAGAGACGTCGTAGAACTCGTAAAGGAAAAGTAAAAAAGGCTTCTGTTTGGTCAATGGTAAAAAATGGAGCAGGTTTATACCTAAGACCGTACCGTGTGTACTAAATAAAAAGAATCAATTGATAATTCCAAATAAAGCCTTAACTAATCATCAGTTAAATGATTATGTAAAATGTTTGAAAATACCATTCTTTCGAGGAGTTTTTATGAAAGATGCATTACCAACTAAAATATGGAAAAATGAAACTGGAATAGTAAATTTGGATTCCACCTATGGTCCAGGCACTCATTGGGTATGCTATAAAAAGCTCGGACAAACCGTTTACTACTTTGACAGTTTTGGCAATCTACCACCGCCGAAAGAACTTCAACATTATTTTCAAAACTCCAAAAACATTTTTTACAATTACAAAAGAGAACAACCTAACAATACTGAAATATGTGGACATTTATGTTTGGAGTTTCTAGCGAAAAGTGTCAGTCACCTTTAAGATGTCATCGTATACAGTGTCACTGAGTGGAAATTCATCCACATTAAAAAGTACTCTATTCCCAGCATTGCGTTTATCCAAGGAAAGATTATGGGAAGCGGCATTACTTGATTTGACTACCTACAATTCAATTCCTAATGTTACAGAAGGAAAAAACAATTTACTACATTATTATGAAACTAAGGATGCTGCAGGAAAATACTCAGAATTGAAAATAATTACATTTCCTACTGGAGCTTATGAAATTGATGATATAAACCAATTATTACAGAAAAAACTCGGAGAAGATAATATCACAATCAAAGGAAACAATAATACTTTAAAAGCAGAAATAACTTCAAAATATTATATAGATGTCGGAATGAAAAACTCTATTGGCAGTTTACTTGGATTTACAGATACAAAAAAGAAAATTTTAACTCCTGGAACTACTCATTCAGGTAATACAACTGTTACAATATTAAAAGTAAATAGTATTGATGTAACATGTAATATTATACATGGATCATATAGAGAAGGAGTAAATCAGCATATCTTACATACATTTTATCCAACAGTTGCTCCAGGTTTTAAAATTGTTGAGAAGCCACAAAACTTGATATACCTACCATTAAACACCAGTTTCATTTCAGACATCGTACTGAACATATTGGATCAAGACGGTCATAGTGTTGACTTTAGAGGAGAAACAATTACTATACGAATACACATCAGAGCGGCGACATAAAAATCAACATGGGATTATCATTTAAACCACAACGGAAGAGTCGGGAGCTCAGTAGCTCCTCGACATTGGAAGAGTTAACATCAGACAACATTCGTTTTCTACAAAAGATTGGATTGAAACTTAACAACGATGGATATCCTGGATATATCTCAAGGACCGACATTCGACGAAACACTATGGGAGAAGGAATATCACACACACAACCCTTACACTTCATCAAAATTAAACAATAATGATGAAATAAGAATTCCCATTCAACAACAAGATATTTACACATTACCATGTGAAAGTTATTTGTACATCGAAGGAAGGGTATTAAAATTGGATGGAAAAACTGCTTCAACAGTTCCTTTTATAAATAACCCAATGGCATATCTTTTTGATGAAATAAGATATGAGATATCAGGGGTGACAGTTGATTCAACAAAAAAGGTTGGTATAACAACTACATTAAAAGGATTAACATCATTAACACCACATGAGAAGAATTCAATAGTCACTGCCGGATGGGTTGCTCCTGATAAAGACACTATAACACCTGCTTCCAACGGTCATTTTGATTTTCATGTACCTTTACGATTGCTTTTAGGATTTGCTGAAGATTACAAAAGGGTTATAATAAATGTTAAACAATAATTATTATTACTCAGATCTTCAACTAATAAGGACTTAATACTTGCAGACCCTGCAACTACGGAAGATAAACTGGAATGGCAACTACAATTGGATAAAGTTGTTTGGAGAGTACCTCATGTAAGATTGGCTGATGAACATAGAATCGTATTGTTAAGAAAGTTAAAATCTGACCGTGACATTGTAATGCCATTCCGAAGTTGGGAATTTCATGAATACCCTACATTACCTCAAACAGAACGACAAACATGGACCGTCAAAACATCAACTTACTTGGAACGTGCAAGGTACATAATACTCGGTTTTCAAACTAAGCGAAAAGATGTTATTACTGCAAATGCTGGTCAATTTGATCACTGTAAAATAAAGAATTGTAAAGTTTTCTTAAACTCTCAATTCTTTCCATATGACAATTTAAATGTCATGTTTAGCAAAAAACGTTTTTCCATTTTATATGATATGTATGCAAGATTTCAATCATCATATTATGGAAAGACTAATACACCACTATTATCACCTGATCAGTATTATTCCAAAGCTCCAATAATTGTAATCGATTGTTCAAAACAAAATGAATCAGTAAAATCATCAAGTGTGGATATAAAAATTGAAATGGAATTTGAAGAACCAGTAGCGGATGGAACTTCGGCATACTGTCTAATTCTACATGATAAAATAGTTACTTACACACCACTGACCGGAATAGTGAAAAATGTACTTTAAAATATTAGTACAACTACTGCAAAATATTGAGGTTAGAATTATCTTCCTCAATTTTTAAGGTTAGAATTTTGTTTATAAAACACAAGTTGAAAATAAACAATTATGTAATTGTATAAATTTCAAGAATTTTACAAAAAATATAAAAGCAGGAAATTAACTAGTAGAAACTTCATTCTATCTTCAACCGTCGTTTGGGAAACATCGTTCGCAAGATGAATTCTACTAACGGAGAAGAAAATACACCTCTAATGGATGAAAATAGTTCTGATATAGAAAAGCAAGTTGAACAAGAAATGGATGAATTCCTCAAGTTTAACAAACATAAGAAGAAAGAAGAAGAAGGAGAAGATGAAAAAGAAGTAAAAAGAAAAAAGGTTGAAGTTAACATTACAACAAATATTTTAACAGAAGTATTTCTTCGAATTTTCTACCCTATTTCTTCATGCATGACAAAAAGTATATCTGTTGGAATTGTAAAATCATTGGATTATTCACCAATTGTTATGTTAAATCAAGGAAGTAAAATGGTTATCTTTACTGAAACTTCTTGGGATTCTCTAATGAAACATTTACATCTTTTGGAATGTTATTTAACTAACAACACATTTGGAAAAAGAACAAGATTAAGTTTATTAGAATCAAATATTGAAGTTGATATAATCAAACATCGTGGGGGACAAGTTCTTCGCTTCAAAGATTTAACTAGACATGATGTAAAATTACATTTCACTAAAGAAGAATTTTACACTTTAAGTTGTACTACCGGTCCTGTCACTAGATACTTAAAACAACTAGTATTTTCAAGTACAATAATTAAAGATTATCTAATCGATACATTGGACAGACAACCATTCATTCCAATTTTATATGGTCCTGTGGATACTTCAATTTTTAATCGAATACCTCAAGAAGTGGATATGTGGAGACAATTAAACAACTATCACACCAATTTTAATATAAACGAAGAAGCGCAAGAAATAAAAGAAGAACAATCGTGTTTGTAATAACAGTCAGTTGTGGATGAGACTTCATCATGAACAAACGGGTTTCGTTTTCTACTGCATCACAGTTAATGGAAGTTAAAAGAGGTATAATTGAATTTCAAGCTTTTCGAGGGAATGATGGAAATTTCATTATTAAAGAATTAGTAATTTTGGATATGAACACATCTGTAATTTATCATTACTTGTTCAAACCTCCATTTCCATTCAATAAACTAACAACTAAAGCGAAAGTTACAAACAAATGGTTAAACAAACATTTTCATAACTTAAAATGGGATGAAGGTTTTATTCATTATAACATGATGCCGCATATTATGAATCATTATTGTAAAGAGTTTAAAACTATCTACACAAGAGGATTGGAAAAAGCAAATTGGATACAATCATTTACAAGCAATGAAGTGATAAATGCAATAATAGATAGAGATTTCCAATGCTACTTTAATGAACTTTGTATTTCATCAAAAAGTTTTAAACATCGAAGGTCACAGTGTGCTTTGAAGAATGCCTACCGCTTGAATAATTTCCTTCAACAAAGTGGTGGGGGTAGCATCAGTGGTGGGGGTAGTGTCAGTGGTGGGGGTAGTCTCGATAATAAAAGTGAGAGCGCTACCATGACACAGCATGAGTATTACTCGAACCTCCGAAGAGACAACATCTCCAACGGATATTCTTATTAACAAGAAGATTAGCATCAGCAAAAACATTAAGATGGCATCAAACAACTTACTTCAAAATTTAGTTGAACAATTCAACGCTCATTCAAAATCAACAATCCTACCTACAAAGAAATGTTCCGAGCTGAAAGAAGAAAAACACTACATCATTCATACAATAAAGAAGATGGAAACTTCAGTAGGTGATGCTATAAATTGCACATTAAGCGAGGCACCTTATACAATTGGTGATGAAGCAAAATTTCAAATCTTCCTACCAAAGCGCTTCGTACAACTACTACAAAATGAAGATCTTCGTATAATTCAACCCGGCGCACTCTATTTGGTATCACATGGACCAAGTGGAAACAACTCTACTGAACTTACAATTCATGTAACACCTACTACTGATTAGTTTGTACATAAGATTGTAAATATTTCTTTGTATTTGTTTCTCAATAAATATGATATAAACCTAAAAAAAAAAAAAAAATAAAAAAAGCAACATATTGTAATGTGTTTGTACATTACAATATGTTGCTTTTTTTAAAAATTCCATGGGATGACCTTGACCCAATTTTGTGTGATAATAAAAGTGAAAATCAACTTGTTAAATTCATCAGTCTACGACTACCTTTCGTACCGTACACATCTCACTCTCTATCACTAAATACAAAACTTCAACATGTCCCTAAAGGTTAAGTGTGCATCTTATGATACCAACACCATAACTACTTTTGAACAACTTGAAGATTTAACTAACGAAATGCGAGTTTTACTTACCGGTGGTTATCACTTAACTGTTGATGTTAGTGCTACTAATACAAGGATGTTCACTAAAACAAAATATTGCGATGATGAAATATTTTTTTCTACACAACCTACAACTTCTTCATCGCCAGCTGGTCAACATAACGTCAAGTTCCAGAAGTATTACCAATGTTGAATAACTTTTAATAAATAAAATTACAACTAAGGAATCACGTGATCAATATCAAGTTCATAAAAAGGATGTAACAGTTTGATAAATAATCATTCGCTTCTCAGCTCTCGCCACAACAAGATCTATTCTACAAAATGTTATACAGAATGATGATTGAACTTGATGGGAAAATCTATGGAAAGGATTATAACACTGTTGAACAAATGACTCAAGATTTAGATGTATTAACTAAAGAAGGATATCAAGCTAAATTAATTTTAAAATTTCCTGAAGTACATCCACTATCAACAGAAGAACTTATTGCTATGGCTAAGGCGGAGAGAGAAAAAAAGTCTGAAGAAAACAAACAGAAACAAACTTCCTAAATTTCAATAATCCTTACACTTGTAAGGTATAATTTTTTAAAACTCCATTTGAATGACCTTGAAATTACCCCTACCACTTTTCATAGTACATAAAACTCGCTATTCATCACTATACAATCTTATTCTTTCACTAGACTCCGCAGCGTCAACATGGAAGAGCAAAAATACAAGTACAAACCTCGTTACTGTTGTGAACAACAGTGTACAGATTTAGGACCAATGATGGTGGATGGGTTAGCTTGTACTAAATGTGAATTCTTCGGATCTTGTTATTGCAAATGTAAAACAAAACAACTACCGCCACCGGAATTGCGAACTTTCAAATTTTACAAATCAAGATATTTTCATACATGTTGTCCTCAAAGATGTTTCAAATTTCACCCTCTAGATCTTGCTCATTGTCAACGCACCAAGTCTCATCAAGATGATTTTTGTACACATATGATAAAAAGATGTAAATACAGATCAGATTGGTATTCCGATCCTGTAGAACCATCAAATGTATAATTTCAGTTTTACACTCTTTTTTAAAACTTCAATTGGATGACCTTGAGATTTCCCCCACCATTAGTTCTAATTTTTATATAATATTAAATCATTCCACTTCCAACACTCTAACTAACAACATGGAAGGAAAATTTATCAAGTTTGAACATATAATAACTGACAGGGAGGAGATGGAAGAATTGTTTCAAAACTTACTTTCTGTCATTGACGAATATCCTATAAGATGGTTCAGAATTGTAGTTCAATATTTAAATCCTGGTGAATTGTTTTCTTCATCGAGTGAAGAGGATGAAACAACTACTTCGGTTCAAATAATTGAATTAAAAGACGAAGAAGAAGAAGAACTAAACGTTTTATTCAATCATAAGCTCAAGGTCCCCTATATAGAAGCCCCCTCCCTAGAAAGCCCCCCTCCCTAAACACCTGCTCAAGGTCGCCATTATATAAGCCCCCTTCCCTAGGCGCTAATCCTCATTCGATTGCCAACTCTCTAACGATGAACACTTCTCCATTGGCACGAATGAATGCTAGTTTTGAAATAAACTCAAAAGATGATTTACAAGAAATATTTAATGCTTTAAATGAAATTATAGATAAATTTAACGCTATTACAATGAATTTGGAAATAACTTACGCTTGTCCTATTTGTAATAAGGTTGAAAGTTCTGATGAAGACAGTTTACTAAATACTACTCCTCTTACCCCTCTACAGTCGGACACAACTTCTGAGGCAAATGATGAGCAGCATCTTTCCCCCACCGCTTCTATGTAACAACGCTCTTTCCCCCCACCACTTCTTTATTTAACCGACATTTCCCTCTTTTAACTCTCATTCCATCCTCGCCTCTTCAACTATCAACATCGCTTCTTTCAAAATTTCAAAAAAACACAAACATGATGGATATGATGGATGAAGTTCCATTTGTAACAAGGATGGAAGAGGATAAATTGAAATTGGAAATCAAACGATTGGAAATGGAACGGGAAAACCAACTCGAGATGTTACGTTTGTTCAAACTTTTTAAATACATCATCTGGGGACTCTGCGTTTACCTTCTCATCGTCGTCGGTGTTTGTGTTTACAACTCTGTAGTTCATAACAAAACTTCAACTTGTTTAAACACTGCTGTCACACATTGATTGTATGTTTTTCACAAATAAAATTCACAAACCTAATTCTATACCTATCCCGCTATCAACGGAGTTAGTTCCACTCTCCGAACTATTACTCCGGTGGTAGCGGGATAGGGTTTTTTAAAACTTACTCTGGATGACCTTGACATACTTTCCATAACCCAATTGTCAAGTTGAATTTCAAATTTCAAATAACATCTCCTCCCCCACCGGAAGCTATATGGCATGGCATATGGCGGCAGCGACTGATTTGGCAGCTGGCCGATGGCAGCTGGCCGGCAGCGGCTGGCAATTGGCACGACTTCCGTTTTGAAAGTAACCAAACCCCACTACTATGAGATAATTGATGTAATACCATTGTTATGTAGGTTTGTCTATGATTTACTAAAATATTTAGCCTTAAGTAAAATATGGTAGGTTTAACAAAAATGCATTTGTAATCGTACTTAATTGTAGTTTCTTAACGAGTTGTGTGTGTGTATGAGTTTATTAATGGGAGCAGTTTCTTCACTAGATTCTTAGTGACTTGAACTAAAATTTTCTAGGGTAATTAATTCAAGTAAAAAATTTTGTTAAAAAGTTGTATTTGTAAAAAAAAAAAAAAAAAAAAAAAAAAAACAGCAACTTGCACTGATTTTATTTCATTGTTAGTAGGAGAGGGAATTATTAAAATAATTTGTTTGACCTATGTAGCTTCTTAGTTTAATGTAAGAGAGGTTGATTCGACATTAAAGTCGAATAAGCTATGTTAATCCACATGCGTTTAAATGGAAATACCGTATGCTGCTAAGTTTTCCATTAGTATAATTGATTATTTAATAGAGTATTACACTTTGTGTAAATAAATTAAAGAATGGAGCATTAAGGTTAAGAAATTTTCATCTCACTGCATTGTTTAAGTGTTTGCAACACCAGATTTGAATGTGGAAAATAATAATTTTTTCGCGCTCTAGAGTAAGAAAATCAGCTATTTGCTGATTTTTATTATTCGCTGACACTTTTTAGTAACAATTTCAGTCAGGCTAGAGGCGCTAAGAGTATTTTACTGTATGAGTGTATATTTATTAATAGGCCACCATGAATCTTTTTCTCCTTTTTTTCTCAGCTTGTATGCCTCGTAAGAGAAATCCAAGCACACTGTTAAAAAGGTAGTGTTCTGTGGTTATAATTTACTCCGGCCTCCAGGGCTACGCCCTTCAGACTTTAAAAGTTTCAGTGTTATTCTTATGGAAGAAGAGTACTTATTGATAGATAGCTTATTGATTGAATAAGTAGGTTGTCGTAGTTGTAACGACAAATACTAGCAAATCAGACGGATAAGATTTTTCAGTTATGAAGTTTTTTTCATCAATTGGATCCAATTAAACTGAAAATTTGATCGAATGTTGACCAGTGGGCGTTCTCTTGGTAAGTAATCGATGAGCAGTTACGACTATGTGACTTAATGCCGTGACCGTACCTTGCTGTCTTTAGATAACCCCACAGGCCTATTGGCCCATGGTGAGAGGGAAGTAAAAAAAGATGATTTAAAAAACTATAATTTAAAGATTGATTTTTGTAATACTGCATTATTCCTCGCATGTGTAGCCTTAATTTTGTTCAAAAACAATTTTCTGAATAATATCCATTATAATTTAAACTAAGATTTATTTTCTAATTTATTTCTTTCCAGGTTCCTACGTCTCCTAATTAAACTTGGCTGGTCATTCTCCCTATATTATAGTATATTAGAGTCTCCCCCAATTTTATAGCAACTAAATTTCCCGGAATGAAATTTTTTATGAAAATAATATCATGTGGAAAATAAAACAATGACCGAACACATTTTAAAATTAAATTATGATTACAGGGTGGGAAAAACTTAATAAAGAAGCAATGTATAAGAAATTAAAGAAATAAAGATAATGAAAGAATAATATATGATAGGGTAAGGTAGAGGTTAAAAGGGGTATATGATTGGGAACAAAATTAATGGCGTGATGGGCCTTGTCTACTTTGAAACAAACACCACTATTTATTTATGAAAGATTACCATTGAACAGTTAAGAAACAAACAGAAAAGACTGGAAAATGTAAAAGAATTGAATGATTACATTATTAATTAGGATTTGTAGTTCTATTTCAATACATTTGTAATATTTAAATTCCCTCGTCATTTTTTAACAGGCATGCGGTTACATCAGGCGTATTATTGTATTCCAAGTTTGCAAACAGGTAGCTAAGCCACAATGTTCACACCACTGACAACTAAGTTACTTTTGTGTTTCCAAATACAAGCCAAACTTGAGTTAGCTCCGCGAAGGTAATGTTACTGGAATATTTTATGTAAAAGCTTAGGAAGACCTGATGAACACAAATAGTCTACATAGTTATACATTTTAATGTAGTTATTAATTAAACGTATTTATAAATTGAGTAGACCTTATATTGCTGAATAAAGTAAAAGTAAATATATATATATATGTTTTAATATAATTAAATTATAGGTTCTAAATGATTTTGAATAGCTTTTCAATTTCAAATAAAAGCTTGGCTCAATTTCATTATACCTTTTAAGTTCAATATATCGAATAAAAATTCAAAACTCAATCAAAAGTAAATTTAAATGTAACTGGTCACTGTAGATGGCTTTTACTTCTGCAGTTTTTAGTTTTTGTATAAGTTATATTAATTTTTTCGCGATACATTTTTGTGTCCATCAGTTGCTTTTAAATATTATCAAAAGTTGAAGCATTTTTACTGGTAGGTGAAAAACCAAAATAGTTAAAAATATTCATCACAGACAGAATTTAGTTGAAATCAACAACACAGATATAAATATCTAGATACACAATTAGATATTTATAAACAACGTAAAACCCCAACGATACATAGCATGGGAGCTTCCATAGGATGGTTACAGATAGTTAAGATTACATTTTGTTGGTTTTATTATAGATAAAGCATACGTCAACAGGCAACGTGGGGTGTATGCTTAATCTATGGTTTTATTAAGAGTGGCCTAACTTAAACGTAGATTGTAAAGATGAGAAAGTATAGTAAAACACATCGGCAAGCAGAAAAGCAGATATAAGAATCTAGCTTCTAGCATCTAGGTATAAGTTATTATTTTCGTCACTCTAGTCATTATTTTTTTAATGAACAAAAAGATTAAGGTAAATGAAATATGTTAGTAGTACAAGATGGTCGGAGCTTCTGGATTGTAGGCGGTGCGATTTAGACCCCCACCGGTGTAATCGCCTTACTCTAATTGCAGGCAGCTCTACCCTTTCAAAGTAAATTTATCTCGTTAATTTTTAATTTATCAAAGATTATTTAATCAGTTTTATCAATGTAAGCTGAGTCGATGTAAAAAATACACGACTCTCAATTATTGATGTAACAAATAAAAATTTGGAAAGGCTTGTAGAAAAGAAGGGTTGTACTTCAGCTAAAAGTGTTGTTCTATATTAGATCTAGTTGGTTCTCAGTGCACATTGGGAGGGAGAGTGGGGGTAGGTTTATTAGCAATGACGAACTTCTAACGATGGATTATGCTTCATAAAAATTAATATAAATATTAATTACACAAAATTTATAAAGATATAGTTTTTAAAGATGCAGTCAATGAATTTGGTTTCCTAATTAGTTGACGATATTTTTTTATGAATTGTAAAAATCAACAATACAATTTATTTAACTTAAGATTTACTGACATTCTACATTATATCATTTACCTTACCTGATTGACTCGAAGCTGACACCGTAAGCTTGTGGTATGATTGAAAGGAAGATATTTTTAACCTTTTTCAAGATATATCGAACCTAGTTAACACTTAATCGCAAGGGATCATTGAAACCAAAATAAACGGAGCTCTTGATAAATGTTTATTGAAATCCGCATCCGGTGAAATATGGTGACAACAGATTTCCGGCTGAAACAAACAAACTCTGGCAAGTCCAGCGGTTGGATTGGTATTTGGTCAGTTTAGTTGTGCGTTAAAACGGGTTGTTTTTAAAGGGATGAGTCCAAATTTAAGAATTAAGCTTAAGAGTGACTTAGTGCAAGATCAGATAGTTGTACCGTAGTCTAAAATTTAATTAATATGTAGATTGATTAGTTGTAAATTTTTAAACTATGAAACATATTACAATATCACTACAAGAAGATGGAGTTTAGTTATGGAATTTCAACCGCATATTATATTATAATATGATATTATCATAACCATCCAAGTTCTCTTTTTCGTATCTTAAAAACCGTAAAAACAGTTGAAAAACAGTTGAAGCCTTATATTAACCTTACAAGATCAAGGAGTAGACGCGTCATCTATGTAAAAACTTCCTCCTCAAACATACATAATTCCAATAATAATGAACTGTTAATAACACCAATAAATCATTATTAGAGTTAATCAACTGTGTTAAAATATAATCAATATTTTTGAAATATTAAATGGTTAGTTAAGAAATTACAATCAACAATAAAAATAATTTTTTCAGTATTTTGGATTTTTCCACGTCATTTTTACCAGTTACTTTCTCAGACATTTAGGATATTTGTTTGGCACAACTAAATCTCATTTATTCTTAGTCATTGGTGCAATTGACTCATATCGTAGGTACTGTATTAAAAAAATTAGTAGAAATTGGGGCTTTTAATCTATTAACACTTCAAATTACATACAGGACTAGTAAGAGAAGAGTATGTCTTGAAGGGATGGTACTTTTAACCAGCAAACTACCTTTATTTATTGATTAAACAATGTTTGTGAACAAAACAAAATCTGTAGTTATAGTGTAACTACAATACGTTACGGAACTAACGTTTTTCTTTCTTTTTTTCTTAATTATAAAGGAATGTTTTATATGTAATTGAGTTTGTATGTGCTTGCCTATTAATTATAGTATTTTATAAATTAATATTGTGAAGTTCATATGTGCATTAAACCTGTTTTCAGAATTGTATCTTTTTAAAATTAAACTATACATTTATAAAAAATAAACATTTATTACAACCTTTTACAATATTCTTACCTCATATAATTAAACTCAACTCAATGCTGTCATAATTTTTTATTTTTTACTTGAATGATAAAAGTAGAACAATAATAAAATGTAGTGTTGTATCTTAACAAACACTAATTCAAGTTATGAAGTTGAAAGCATTCAGAAGGGATTGATTATAACGTATCCAAGAAGCCTTTTAGCACATATTACTCCCAGAAACTAAGTTAAATCAATTTCGACTAATGTGCGTGTTAGTGGGTGGGCTTAATATTGCCCAGAGCTTTCTTAAAGTAATGCCAAATGCAAAAATGATTACACCGTACATGCAACTTATATAACATATATTTTTTATCTGCGTGAAATCAGCTTGTTTTGTGCTTTCTCAATGAAAACAAAAAACGTATTTTATTGGTCCTAGGATTGAAAAATCAGCTGGAATGTTGTTTGTTTGGAAATATTGACTATTTATAGAACACAAATATGTGCCAAATGCACATAAGTTGAGACAGAAGACATTTCGTACTTCAGTATTCCTAACTATAAAGTAATAGTGACTATAGTTATTTTCACATGGTAGCTTTTCATTCTGAATATAATGAAATAAACATATTAATATTGACAAAACCTGAGAATATTTAGCACGGCTTGAAAATTCTTATAAATATCTAAAATTAATGCAAAAGTTTTTTTAATAGTGTGTTTATTACAAGTGCATTTTGGTGTGGTATTGGTGAAGCTATGGCCGGTGGTGTATGATAGATGGTGAAGACATTGCTAGCCTTGTGCATTACCTGTCACTATGAATCATTCATTACTCTACAACAGCTGAACAAAGCAGAGTATATGCGATGTCTGTCTAGTGCAGACAGACGTCATATTGATCTTAACTTTGAAATTGAACGCTTTATAACTTTCGAGAACGTAGGTTTTTAACTTTCAAAGTTTATTGTGTTTCATAAAACTTATAAATAGAATATTGAGTTAATTTTAAAGAAAACCCTACTCGTAATATGTTTGTAATAACCAATCATTGAGTTTAAGTTATGGGCCAAGTATGGGTTTAAGTAACAGCGTTACAAATGCAACACGAATTTAAGCCTGCCACCTTCGTTTGAATTGGTGTCATTAAGGTTTAGTTTAACACACTAACCACAGTAATTTTTTAGAATTAACTTAGAATTTAGAAGAAGTAACTTAGAATTTGTACCTGAGGTAGGACCCCAGGCTCGAATTCTTAGATTTAAGGACAATTGCAATCAAATGATTACGAACTATTAGTCCTCCACGTTAATCAATTCGTTGTGGAAGGGTTTACTATATTAACAACCAAAGAGGATAACCATACATGTATTTTCGGTGACAATCATATTGAACATTGGTGACTTACCATGAACTACTCAAAATGTAAAAGTATTTTTAGTTGATATGTAACGGCCACATTTGAAAAATGCGGCATTTTAAGTAGTGGGACGACAAGTCACGAGAAGGAACATTTTATATGACGGAACGTGTTGAAAATGTTGGGTTATAATTATTCCAGAACTGTTGTTTTAGTTATATATAATATTGTTATTTTATTTCATCATTCAGGCTGTTACCCGGAATAACTGGAATCTACTACTCGTGGTGACAAGCCGTGACTTGCACTTTATCTTGGTCCGTAGTGAAACTGGACATTGGCGAAACGTTGGTAGTTACTTCGAATTTTTAAATTTTAAATTGCATTTCAAGACTATTTGTCTTAAAAATCATCATTATTTTTATTTGACAGTTATATTAAAATTCGTTTCTACTCCCAAAGTAAAAACTAATAAATTTAAATTCATAACTTTATCACACGGTCTAATTATTTTATCCACATTATTGTCATCCAACGTACTGAATTTAAGAATAAAACTTGACATACGTAATGTCATTACTCATAGACCAAATCGCACTAAGCGATATCCTAGTACCTTAACTTTTTACTGTGGCAATGCGAACTTAAATTAACTATTGAAATTTTCACGGTAACCAGAAGTACGTCACATATGATAAGATATGGCACTAATTAATCTAAACTTGATTATAAAAACAATTGTAAACATCAAAGAATTACATCTAAAAATCCAAAGTGACACAAAGCAATAACTCACGTACGCTTGCTGATATAAATGTTTTCATTTTGGTCTAGTCTACTAGGCCTAATTATGAATGGTATATGAAAAGTAAAACAATTTTAAACTCGAATTGTTACACTTGAAATAATTTACGTCTCGCAGTCACAAGAAAATTAAAATTAATTAGGCTAAAAGGTTCAACTACTGCGGAAGAATTTAATTAAATGCTTTACTTAGTCTTGGATAAGCAAGTGCATATTTTTCTCTTAGATTCACCAATTAATTTCTAATTTCCTGCAAGGGATAGTTCTCAAATTCAACAATTTTAATCTAGTCTTCATATCATTAAAAATTCTATTCACCTTCGACCTTATTTTCAAACTATTTTCTCGTTTGAAACAGCAGAATCAAAGGAGACGATAACAATGAGTGATAACATAACGCTGTATTTGTCGGGAAATACGGGATAAGTGAACGATAAAATCTTACGATTCACCCGCTCCATTCCCTTACTATTTGACGCTTTCTTGATTCCCGGAATAATATGTCCTATATAAATACACTTTTTTATATAAATAACAAGAATAAACAATGAATAATTGGTTTTAAAGCAGGAACCTTAAAGCAGGATCTTAAAGCAGGAACGTTGTTATTTTATATAAAAAAATTCTGGTAAAACTCACAAAGGCTTTATTTTTATCTCTGGTATGTTCCCCAGTGATAAGATGTAGTGGTGATGCCCACACTAGTAATTAGTTCTGAATATTGATAACTGCAAAATTTATATATAAAATGTAGTAGTAAATCAAGTGTGTAGATTTTAAAAGGGGTGTACGGGTGGTCTGGGACACCCGGTATATTTATCATGAGTAGTATCAACCATTTATAATTCTATCCATTAATTATGAACATTATTCAGTTCCAACAATGATTTGCACTTTTTCCATTTTAAATACGAAAAAAGAGAAGTGACATAAGTATAAATTTTAAAATTACTAAAAAACAATAGTTTTTACGATTTCACCCCACGCACAGGTCTTCGACCCATGTGATGGTTTTTTAAATGTAATTTTTTTAATGCTGCATTGTGTATTGTTTTATGAATAAAAAATTATTTGATTTTAAATTTAATAGTAAACATATTTTTTGCATTTAATTCGCTTCTATTCTTTATATTTGCGCAATATTTGTGAAATTGTAATATTTTGATGTTATTTCAAAAAAAGGTTTCTTATGACAAATAAGCTTAAGTAAAGTATATGAGCTTAACCGAGCATGCAAATATAAGCTAAAGTAAAGCTAACTTAAACATATAACTAACTATATAACTTAAACTTAAACAGCTGGTAAATTATTTTAGTCTGACACAAAAAAAAATTTAAAAAATTATTCTATTTTTATAATTAAAAATGGCTCTAATTTTTTAATAGGTCGACGATAAAATTAGACAAAAATTATTTTATTTGATAGCCATTTCAGTTTATGTACAGTATTATATGTTTTTCATTTTTAAATTTCCGATATTTTACAAGGGACCTCCAGGTTTTGCCCCACAGTGAGTTTATAGAAATTGCGATAAATTAAGTTTGAAATATTTTTAGATGGTAAGTATTGGTATGTTATCAATTTTAGAACACTACATGAATTATCCTGTTTAATTCAATCAATATAGTGAGACAAAGATGTAATAAATGACAAAACTTAAGTCGGTTCAGTCATGATTTACTGTATTAAGTATTTGGTGAACACCTTGATATGCAAGTATTGTTGAAATAATCAGGATTTTACTTACTTTTTCTAATGCCACAAAAACACATTTAGACTCATCATAAAACATTACGTTAAAAGTATTATAATCCCCCAATTTCGCTAAACGAACAAAGGAATGAGAGAAGTAGGAAAATAAAATATGTAATAATGGACAAAAGCACTTGGTGGTTAAAAGGCAAGTTGAAGCTTTTAATTAAATTATAACGCTATCGTTGAGCCTTTTAGCCCAATTTCTTAAAACCTCTCACTAACATTTGGATATTTAACTTGCTAATCTATAATCGTTATTATTATTATTATTATTAAGTTAATTGTTTTTAAGCAATATTTAAGGCTTTGTATGAAATTGTCCTTAGTTTTGGCTTAATTAATTCTAATGTGGCCTATTAAACTACAATATTCAAGCTTAAAGCTAATAATCTATGCATTAGTAGGCAATCATGTTTATTTCCCTCCTCAACTTGTGTGCATCGAAGGAGGAATCCGCGCATAAGATAGGTATCATCCTGTAGATGAGCAGAATCATAATTCACATCGGTCCTTAGGGCTACTCCCTACATGAGTAGTGGGGAATGGGGGCTTTTGGGCCAGTTCAAGGTCACCCGAGCGATGACGTCATTGATGACGTCATCGAGGTCAATGACCTCATTGATGACGTCATCGATTGCATCATCGATGACGTCATCACCAATGACGTCACTTCCTTGACGTCACACCCATGACGTCACAAAAATGACGTGCTGATGACGTCATCACCCCTTACGTCACCAAGATGACGTCATCGATGTCACAAAGGTCAAGGTCACGCTGAAACCTAAAATTTTTTGGCACTTTTGCTGTTTCTCGCACTACGCTCCGAGTTTCAGTCACAGTTACCATGACCTTGACAACTTGGAGCGAATTTGCGATGAGAAACAGCAAAAGTGCTGAGGAAACTTGAAGTTTGCAACGTGACTCTGCCTAAATTGTCATGTGACACCGCTCGGGTGACCTTGAACTGACCCAGAAGCCCCCATTCGACCATTACTGCAACCGCGATGCGCACCCTAAGACAGACACCGAGCGACTGACTGTCCGGCCCCGCGCACTCTAGGTATATGGGAAGTGGTGGGGGAAATTGTGATGACCTTGGGAAACTTGAAAATGTCAAGCCGGGTAGCACCGTTTCGGTGCTACCTTAAAGTTACATGCTAAAGTGTGATGACCTTGAGTAAAAACATAGAAATACTACAAGTTGATACCGCCCCAGAGTTAAAGTGTGGTGACATTGAGTCAAAACACTGAAATACTATAAGTTGAAATCATCCCAGAGTTAAAGTGTGGTGACCTTGAGTCAAAACACAGAAATACTACTACAAGTCGATCCCCGCCCCCAGAGTTAAAGTGTGACGATCTTGAGTTAAAACACTGAAATGCTATAAGTCGAAATCATCCCAGAATTAAAGTGTGATGACCTTGAGTCAAAACACAGAAATAGTACAAGTCGATATCATCCCAGAGTTAAAGTGTACTGACCTAGATTCAAAACACAGAAATACTACAAGTTGATGTCGTTCCAAAGTAGAAGTGTGGCGACCTTGAACTACCCCAAATTGTCAGGAATTGGAGTAGCAACAGCGATGTGCACCCTTCGACGGACACCAAGCGACTGACTGTCTGGCTCTGCGCACTCTAGGTATATGGAAAGTGGTGGGGGAAATTCAAGGTCATCCAAATTGGGTTTTAAAAATAAGAAACTCTAAACTTCATGCTCCTCTTCTTCCCTTTCCACCTCATTTGTAGGATATATGGTTGACAACGGTAAATGTGACAAATACTCCGGTGATTGTTGACCTCCACTGTGATCTGATTCTTGATCGTCTTGCTGCATTATAACTTCAGACCAATCATAATCTAAAGTGACCTTGAGCTTTATTCCCGTGTTGTCGAGGAGAATAGACTTCATCCAATCGCAGATGGTTTCTAAATAATGCACGTCGTTGATTGTCAATTTCCAACTTGTAGTGGGTACATCTTCGGTGGAAGACATGTCATCGCAAGCAGGTGTGTCTGCCATGGTTGTTGGAGGAGGAATGATGCTTGTTGCAGCGAGCAATGCTGGTATAACAGAGTGGTGGGGGAAATTTCAAGGTCACCCAAATGGAGTTTTAAAAAAGGAAACTTTGTCTATTTACTTATAACATAACCACTTAAACTAAAAGGATTGGGATCAACAGTACGTTAATCATCATATTCGGTATATTCTTCATGTTTCTCAGTTTTCACCTCCGCCCAAATAGTACCTCCACTCTTTAGCTCCTTTTCGGCTTCTTCTAGTTGCTGGGTAATCGCCATCTGACATTGAAGTTCAAAATCATCACGCGGCACAGATCCGCAAATATCCATCTGAGCCAACCAGAGCTGCCTAAGGTTCTTTTCCTTTTCCTCGACAGCTTCGACGGCTGCATGTAATTCCTTTTCTGTAATAGAGGAGTCCCACAATTGTTGATCATCGGTTTTGTTGACAACCTCATTTTGGACTCCTTGTACAAATCGTTCAGCTCCTGCTGAGTCTTAATGGTTACCTCCTCGTAACTAGCACAACTTACATTGAGAGACATCTTGATGTTGTATGGTTGACCGTTGGAGTTGAAATGAAGCTGAGGCACAGAGCTTGGGGTACTATAAAAAAGTGGGGGGAAGTTTCAAGGTCATCCAAATTGTGTTTTAAAAATCCTATCTTGTTACTGAGCACATATGTCAGTAACAAGATAGGTGTTTTTTCTCTTTTACATCTTTAATATAATAAAGAAATAAACATATTCTACAATGGTAAGAAGAAGAAACCAACTGCTAGTCAGCTGAAATAATCCAAAGTCTGGCTCGCTTCAGTCTTCATGGACGCCGGTGATGAAGTCGCTGGAGAAGAGTAATGTTCAGACTCTTCTTTTGGGTGTCGGAGATTGCGTATATTGCAAGCGTAGACTTGCACATTTATACGGTAGCCTCGCGCCACATCAGCTGCAACTCCTTGTACAAGTCGTTCAGCTCCTGCTGAGTCTTAATGGTTACCTCCTCGTACTAGCACAACTTACATTGAGAGACATCTTGATGTTGTACTGTTGACCGTCGGAGTTGAAATGAAGCTGAGCACAGCGCTTGGGGGTACTATGAAAAAGTGGTGGGGGTGTTTGCATTGAGCATGTTTGACCTTTAGCTTGGTGGTAGGGGTAACTGTGAAATGCAAAGGTCAAAGGTCAAGGTCACCCGCGAAGTTTAAAAAAAATGCAACATATCAATATGTGACAAACCTCACATATTGATATGTTGCATTTTTTGTCTTTTGTATTTTTTTTGTCTTTTATGGTTTATTTATAAAACATTACAATAACATATGTACAACAGTAAAACTTAAATCTAACACTGCTGCTTGTCGACGATGTGGATGGTCAACTCGGTGGAATTGCTACCCGTGCAACCGTGGGAAACCAGGTAGAGACAGCCAGGTTGGATGGAGCGCAGATCCTCGTTCTGGAGGAGATGGACGAATCGTTTTGGCAGGTAGACTTGGAACTTGGGCTCATCCCCCGGAGTGAATGGTGCCTCGCTAAGACTGCAGCAGATGGCCTCTCCAACTGTAGTCTCCATCTTCTTCATGGCGTGGATAATGTAGTGCTTCTCATCTTTAAGTTCGGAACACTTCTTGACAGGTAGTATGGTAGATTTGGAGTGAGCATTGAACTGCTCACCAAAGTTTGCAGGAACTGGTGAGATGCCATGGTTGAGTTAAAGAGTGTCTTCTTCTTCGTCTTCTTGCTGGGAGATGTTGTCGTCTCGGAATCTCGAGTAATACTCATGCCAGGTCCCGGTCTGCTCCTCACTTATATAACCCCCGTCACCCCCCACCACTCCCCACTTCCCCACTTTGAAGGTAAGATGCGAGTTTATAGGCGTTTTTTAAAGCGCAATGTCTATCTTTTTCATGTTCTGGACTTTTAGTACAAATACAAACATTTTCCATCGTATACTTGTAGTTTTTATCCAAGTCCACATCATTAACCGGAACATGAGTAAATTCTTCGATCCATCTCTTCTTTTCCAGTCCTTTTGTATAAATATTGGTAAACCTGTTTGAAAACTGATGCATGATGTGATACAAGTCTGTGTAACTTGCAAAACCATCATACCAATCGATATGATGGAAATATTTTGAAATCCACCTGTTGGTAGTAGCGGCTTTGCTAGTTAATGATGAATAAGAACATGGTGGTTTGAACAAAAATGTATATGGAACACCTGTATTGATGTCGAAAAACACAAGTTCTTTTATGATAAATCTATCGTCATTACCCCGAAACGCTTGGAACTCAATTATACCAGGTTTGGACTTTACTTGTTCTTCTTCCTTGTCCATTGCGAAGGCCACTCGTCTGCTCATGTCGAAGTCCAAAGATCAACTGATTTCCACACCACGGTAGGTACGACTTTTATACCAGGCCGTACAGTTGTTGGCGCGTTGGTGTATATTTAACGTGGGCACCGTCCCCGGTAGGCCTAACCCCACAAAGCGTTTGATATTGTTTTAAAAACCAACCATTGTCATCTAAGTTTCCATCTTTACATTCTCCTTGTTTTCATTTTCATCACTAACACTTGATTCTTCTCCTCCTTCTTCCTCTTCTTCCTGTTTTACTGATTTCTTATGTAGTTGAGCGTATTTTTCCAATTGTCTCCACATTTGTACTTCATGAGGAACTCTATTAAATATAGAAGTATCCACAGGTCCGTACAGTATAGGTGCGTCCGGTTGTTTGTCCAAAGTGTCTTCCAAATAATCTTTAATAATAGAACTTGAAAACACTAGTTGTCTCAAGTATCTTGTTATTGGTTCAGTTGCACAGGTTAGAATAAAAAACTCTTCTCGATTAAGTTGAATCTTTCTATCATGTATTGTTGTGTCTCTAAACCGCAACTGATGGTCACCACGATTCTTTATAATATCAATTTCCACATTTGAATCCAAAAGTCCTACTCTTGTCTTTCTTCCATACATGTTACTAGTTAAATAGCATTCTAGCAGATGCAAGTGCTTCATAAAAGATTCCCAAGCACTATCGGTGAACAAAATCATTTTGGGTCCATGAGTTAAAATTACAGTAGGTGAATAATCCGTCGATTTCATAACACCGATTAAAACACTTTTGTCCAAACTGGAAGAGATTGGGTAAAATATTCGCAAGAATACCTCACTTAATATGTTAGGAGAAATATTATCTTCAATATCCCTTTTCCTCTTGTGTGCATTCTTTCTTCTTTTACCTTTTTCCTCAACATTATTACTGGCGTGGAGTTGTCCGCAAGCGTTGTGTTCATCTCCCTCCGGTTGACCTTGAAGATCTAAAAAGTCGGATATCTCCTTCTCAATATCTACTACATTTTCTTGTGTACCACTAGGAGAAGTCATATTGAATAAGATGCTACCCATACAACAACAGGCAACAAACTGATAAGGAGCGAGCTGAACGCTCTGCTTTTATACTCGCGGAATGCATTGGAATGTAGGAAAACCGGTCTTTTACAATACATTTTTAACAATTCCAGTTAAAGGTGTGTATGTTACGATTTTATCATGTAGAATTAAACAGTATGCAGTTGTATTAGCCGATATAGGCGCGTTGAATTCCATTTCTATTTTTATATCTACACTTGATGATTTTACCGATTCATTTTGTTTAGAACAATCGATTACAACTATAGGGTAACCATCTAAGTATTTTTCTGGTGATAGTAAAGGTGCATTCGTTTTACCATAATATGAACTTTGGAATCTTGCATACATATCGTACAATATGCTGTACTTTTTATTAGCAAATGACACATTTAAATTATCGTATGGAAAAAATTGTGAATTTAAATAAACTTTAATATTTTTCAAGTTGCAATGATCAAATTGGCCTGCATGTTTGGTGATGGTGTCTCTTCTGCCTGTTTGTAAACCAAATATAATATACCTGGCTCGTTCCACATAATTAGATGTTTTAACTGTCCAAGTGTGTCGATCCGTAGTTGGCAAGCTGGGATGTTCATGAAATTCCCAACTTCTAAAAGGAATTACAATATCACGATCAGCCTTTAACTTTCTTAATAGTAGCATTCTATGCTCGTCAGCTAATTTAACATGTGGAACTCGCCATACAATTTTGTCTAATGTTAATTTCCATTCTAAAGTTGCATCTGTTGTACCGTCTGGAGCTTTAATAATATCTTTATCGTTTGAAGATCTCAACAAAACTAATTCTTGTTTAACGTTTAATATTATTTTCCTATAATCTTCAGCAAAACCAAGCAACAAACGTAACGGAATATGAAAATCAAAATTTCCATTTGTATCTGGAGTGATTGTGTCTTTTGCAGGTAAAACCCATCCTGCAGGTTGTATTAAATTGGTTTCATTAGGTGATATAGATGTTAATCCCTTTAAAGTTGTTGCAATACCTACTTTTTTAGTAGAATCAACTGTTACACCTGATATTTCATATCTAATTTCATCAAACAGGAAAGCCATGGGATTATTTATAAATGGAACTGTTGTACCAGTAGTAGTACCGTCCTTTTTAGTAACTTTTCCTTCAATATACAAGTAACTTTCACATGGTAGTGTGTAAATGTCTTGATTTTGTATGGGAATACGAATTTCATCGTTATTGTTTAATTTTGATGAAGTGTAAGGGTTGTGGGTGTGATATTCTTTTTCCCATAGGGTTTCGTCGAATGTTGGACCCTGAGCTATATCCAGTATATCCATTATCGGTTACTTTTAATCCAATTCTCTCTAAGAAACGAATGTTCTCGCGTGTTAACTCCTCCACAGCTGAAGAGCTACTAATGCGGATTCCCGTAGGTTGTTCGCTTTTAAATGTTAAACCCATGATGTTATATTAAAGTGTTGATTTTAAATGTAATCTAACCGTAATAGGCTCTTCTCGGAAATCTATCAAGTTACCGTCTTGATCCAATACGTTCAACACGATGTCTGAAATGAAAGTGGTGTTCAAAGGTAGATATACCAGGTTTTGCGGCTTTTCAACAATTTTAAATCCAGGTGGTACACTGGGGTAAAAAGTATGTATTATATGAGTATTTGCTCCATCTCTGTAAGCTCCTTGTATAATATTACAAGTTATGTCTATACTATTGACTTTTAATATTGTTACAGTTTGTTTACCGGAATGTGTTTTATTTGGTTCTAAAATTGCTCCATCTTTGGGAAATCCTAATAAATCACCAATTGAGTGTGACTTACTGAAATCTATATAATATTTTGAAGTAAGCTCAGCTTTCATTGTATTGTTATTACCTTTTAGCGTTATATTGTCTTTTCCCATTTTATTTTGCAAAAATTCATCAATATGATCAATTTCATAAGAACCTGTGGGTAGAGTGCAAACTTCCAAGTCTGTAAACTTCCCACTGGCATCTTTTCCTTTATAATAATGCAATAAGTTATTTTTACCTTCCGTAACATTGGGAATAGAGTTGTAAGTTGTAAAATCCAACAGTGCTGCCTCC
This sequence comes from Neoaliturus tenellus, assembly GCA_030545055.2. Taxonomy (NCBI): domain Eukaryota; kingdom Metazoa; phylum Arthropoda; class Insecta; order Hemiptera; family Cicadellidae; genus Neoaliturus; species Neoaliturus tenellus. The sequence continues at coordinate 243,318,410 of CM061533.1, read as the reverse complement.
CAAAATCTTCCTTTTTGCAAGCGTAACGCTGGAAAAAGGATACTTCGTAAAGTGGACGATTTTCCTGTTAATGATACCGTATAGGAAGACATCTCAATAGTGACTGATACTTTTAGCTAGGAATTCCAAACATAAATGGCCGCATATTGAAGTATTATCAGGTTGTTCTCTTTTATAGTTGTAATATATGTTTTTAGCAGATTTAAAGTAATGTTCAAGTTCTTTAGGTGGTGGCAAATTTCCAAAACTATCAAAATAATATACATTACTATTTAGTTTCTTATAACACACCCAATGGGTGCCGGGCCCTTCAGTATTATCCAAATTTACGATTCCAGTCTCATTTTTCCATATTTTCTTTGGTAAACTGTCTTTCATAAATACTCCGCGGAAAAATGGTATTTTTAAACAGGAAATATATTTAAATAATTCAACATTAGTCAACGCTTTATGCGGTATAACCAATTGATTTCTTTTATTTAATATGCACGATACGGTCTTAGGTATAGACCAGCCCCGTTTTTTACCATTGACCATATTGTCGGTTTTTTATTATTTTTCCTTGGAGAACGTCTTTTTAGTCTAATATTACCACCATGTTTTCTCTTGCTTGATCCTTTTTTATTCTTACCCCTCCTTTTTCCACCTCCTACCGCTGTTTTAGCCTTCATACCTGCTGTTACCGCTAAAGCTGCTGCTTTTTCCGCAATACTAGCGTCACTAGACTTTACTCGTTGCCAAGCTATATTCGCTAGCTTTTTATCAGCGATTGACCTATTTTTTGAATCGGTAAACGTGGAATATGCGATATCGTGTTCTTTACAAGCCTGATCTAACTTATTTATGCCTGGATCACCTCTTTCCAGTCGTTTTTTCAATTTAGTTCCTGGTCCGCAATACTGATAACCTACCGGTATATGAAATTCGTATGGTAAAGCGTCTATTGCTCTATTTACGATAGATCCTACTGGAATTCGATTTAAGGCTTTACTTAATAGAGAAACCGCTGTGGACGTGATCCCACCTCCTTTCCTTACAGTGTCTCGATATGGACTGGTGTAATGAAATGCCATGATTGTCTTTTATATTCGAAAAGCGTAACCTATGTGTTACCTCTATGACAGGTTGCACATAAATGATGTAATTTATGGTGTTATTTAATTAAATATCAAAAGTACCCCAATCTGTTGATCTAAACTTTTGTGTATTATGATTAAAAAAGTATTTATAAAGAATTTCTTGTTTAATCCATGCACTTCTCATTTTTTCATCAATAGGTTTATGTTGTCCGGCTGCAATATAATTATGCATATCAAATAATAAATTACCTATTACTTTAACAAGAAAATTAACAGTTACAGCGTTATCAGCATAATCAGGGTCTGCAACATTTGTTAATCGTTTGTTATCACAATTCCACCATTGTTTTCCAGTTGGCTCTAATTGTATTATCTGTTCATAAGTAACAGCATCACCAGGCTTTTCACCAATACCTAAATTTGTCAATGACTTTCCTTTACCATCCCAAACACTATTGTTTTCTTCAAGTAAAGTAAACTTTTTATTTCCCTGTACAAATACATCTCCTTGTCGTGTTACTACTTGGTCTTGTTTCACAAAACCAGATGTTTCTTGTTTTAAAGTTTCCTTTATTTGCCCCACCGTTGCACCATCTGATGGTGCAGAACCATCTTTTACATTCGCTAAACAATTACCAAAGCAATCAATAATTCCTACATCACGTGTAATACAATGATCTTTGATGTATTTTAAATTTACAGCATCATTTTCATTCTTTGGATAACCTATATCGTTAATAACAAATTTATAAAAAGAAAACCCATCTTTTGTCTTTTCAGGTATTATAGAATGTAAATAGCGTCTATTTATGCTGTCTTTTTCATCTACAGGGTCTGCTACGTTAGATATACGTCGATTTTCAGCATTATACGTTTTTCCATCGAATTTTAACGTATTTTTCAATTCCGATGATAAATAACCTCTGTTTATTGCATCAGCGTTTTGATTTGGCTTACCGACGTTGGAAATTCTATGATTACCCGCGTTATATGTGTTTTTGTTTAGTTTCAGTGTTGGTAATATCTCTTTTTTTAATACTTTTAAATTTATTGCATCATTTTCATCTGTGGGATCATTAATGTTTTTTAACCGTTTATTACTAATATCATAATCTTCATCAGGTGTTTGTGGTAATCCAACACCTCTTTTTAAAGTATTAAAGTAATATAATCCATCTGATGAATACCGTCCGAACTTGTCAACACTCATGGTGCAACTGAATAACATTCTAGAGTGTAACCCATTTTTATAATATTAGTCCCGATTTCTAACCCATATCAGTTTTTATACAAATTCTTAGTCTTCATCAGTTACATTTGCATCATTCCCGGGACATTTAAAATATTTTAAATCTGCACTAATTAATGATCTGTCTGCTTCATTTCTAAATACATGATTTTTATGAATAAATTCCTCACCAGACAATTTTCTAAATCCGCTAAATGAATTTGGATCTGCAATTAATATATTTTGATAATCATTTACATCCATTAATTTAAATCTTTTGGTATTATAAATAAACTCTTGATTTGCACTATCATATTGTAATGTTTGTCCTACAGTTGCAGCATCCTTTGGATCTGTTCCTTGTGCCAAATTACCTATTTTCTTATTTTTCGCATTGAAAGTACTACCTTTTGGTTTGTCTAATATTAAAGATTGTTTTACTACAACACAATCGTAATCATCGATACCTGGAAATATGTCAATTATTCTTCTATTTGTACCCAACCAACTTCTATGATAATTGTTTGGATTAGTATGTAAAACTTGTGATAAAATCGGAACATCATGAGCATCTGTAGCTAATTGCGCATTTGATAATTTCATGTCTTTGCAATCCCAAACATTATTTTTTTGTTCAAGTAAAATAAACTTTTCATTTCCTTGTACAAACACATCACCCGACCGTGATACTACTTGATCCTGTTTTACAAATCCAGATGTTTCTTGCTTTAAAGTTTCCTTCATTTGACCCACTGTTGCACCATCTGATGGTGCCGAACCATCTTTAACATTCGCTAAACAATTACCTAGACAATCAATAACTCCTACATCACGTGTAATACAATGATCTTTTATATATTTTAAATTTACAGCATCATTTTCATTTTTCGGATAACCTATATCGTTAATAACAAATTTATAAAAAGAAAAACCATCTTTTGTCTTTTCAGGTATTAATGAATGTAAATAGCGTCTATTTACGCTGTCTTTTGCATCTTTAGGGTCATCTACGTTGGATATACGTTTATTTTTAGCAGTATACTTTTTTCCATTGAATTTTAACGTATTTTTTAATTCTGATGATAAATAACCTTTGTTTATTGCATCAGCGTTTTGATTTGGCTTACCAACATTGACAATTCTATGATTACCTGCGTCATATGTGTTTTTCTGTAGTCTTAATGTTGGTGATATCTTTTCTTTTAATACTTTTAAATTTATTGCATCGTTTTCATCTGTGGGATCTTTTATGTTTTTTAACCTTTTATTAGTTATATCATAATCTCCATCAGGTGTTTGTGGTAAACCAGCACTTCTTTTTAAACTATTGGCATAATATAACCCATCCGAGGAGTAACGTCCGAACTTGTCGACACTCATGGTGCAACTGAATAGTATTCTAGGGAGTAACGCATTTTTATGAGATTACCCCACGGTTTCGGAGTTCATCCACTAAAGCCACCCATTCGTTTTCCAATCCAGTATGACCCGCTTCTTTAGCTTCATGTATTAGTTTCATTCTATCCACCAATTTATTGATATTATTGTAATAAATCACATTTGTGTTATATAGTTTCTTCATTAAACCTGTACCCGTAACGGACTTACTTCTTTTTCTTCGTTCCTGAGCACTTACATCCAAAGTGGATGCCATAAATCTTCGTTTTACAGGTTTTCTTTGTGTTAACGGCATTGTTTGTCTTCTAGTTGGTATTAACTTGGATACAAATTCTTTATATTTTAAAGACTTAGATCTAAAAGGAGGCTGGTCAGGTAAATACTTTCTCCTATATGCATTTGTCTGTTCCAAAATATTTTTATATGCTTCCATGTCTTTTTCTTTCACTAACGATACTGAAGGCTTATTTACAAATAATAATTCAAATAATCCTTTTGTGCCCTTATACCTTTGATCACCAATGACAATATTATCATGTTCGTCAACGTTTAACGGGCTATTACCTATCATTAAACCATCTTCTGTTAATCTCGCTCCATAACTATGGTAATTCTTATTAGGAATTGTTCCGAGTAACATTTTTACCATGTATTTCCTTCCTAAAGGTCCTTTGTTATGAATGTTTTCACCCAACAAGCTTATGTTTGACGGACCTTCCCTTGCTTCTTCTTCTTTTTCCTCTTCACTAGCAGTTGATACATCTTCATGTCCTCTTTTAGCTTTTACTTCATATAATTCTCTTATACCACTATAGTCTGGTGATTCTAGCTCTCTTTCAGGTTCTCCACCGGTAAAACCACTATATGTAGAGGATTCCAGGTCTTCATCACTAAAATCTTCTGATTTTACATTTTCTCTTTCAAACTTTGTAATAGGTGCAATTGCATCTCCTTCCAAAACGGGTTTAGCAAATTTTTTGTTTAATTGTTTCAAGGGTTCAGTAATAGGTTTAAAAGTAGATTCAAGAAATTTCTCCCTTTCGCTAATACCTAATTTTAATGCTCTGTTTTTATCTCGAATAGAATCACTAAGTGATTTTATTTCCTTTATTAACTTTTCTTGGTTAACCATGTTTGTAGCAAGACGTGTTGTACAACAATGAATGTTTTACATCATGATCAGTGTATTAGTATAAATTTATCAAATCCTATCCTGTATCGACCATTGTTTAGCGGTTGTTCCTTCATAATTGTTAAAAACCCATACTTTTCAGCCCAAGCCTTTCCACACAACTCTTTAAATCGTTCAAATGGCATATCCGCACTTACATGGTCATAATATATGTGTTTTAGGTTGGTTTCATCCTGTTTAAATACAATTAACATGTTTGCATTGTCTCTAATGAGCTGTTTCGGTATTTTGCTGTAAGTTTGACCAATATAAATGCTATCTATGTTGTTATGTCGACCCATGGCGAAGTAATTTCTTATTGTATTTTGATTTTCACAAGATACATCGTCAAATATGAATACTGAGAATGGTTTAGCCTCTTGCGGTTGCATGACACTCTCGCTCGCGTTGAATTTAAAATATTTAACTTCAGGCACATTATTGAGTATTTGTTCCAATAACTGATATTTTGGTTGTTGTAGTGACTTTGAAAATACATATAAATTATTAAAACGTAATCCTTTAGGATTTGTAATCAAATTGAATACTACATTTGTTTTTCCACAATTGGAAGGACCGGTAACCAGACAACGCACCGTGTTTGGTAACAAAACACCGTGTTTTCCAGTATTGAATTGAGAACCATCCACTGTGAGTTCATCTATATTATTAATAGTAAAATTGTCTTTTTGCGGTATTATCTCCATCCTTTGTAATGGTTCAACCCAAAATGATGCTCTATCATTATATTAGATCCTTTTTAGGTATCCAAGAATCTTCCGTCTTATTAAATCCTAACCATCGTACTTTAACCTTATCCTTTTTTCGTTGCAACACCTTTTCAACTAAATATACATCACCTACTGTTGATTTTAACATTTCATGTCCATAAAACCCTCCTTCCAGCAATTGTCCTTTATTATCTTTTAAAATGTAAGTTTCTGGTATTGTAGGTTGCACCTTAAATACAGTAAATACCTCATTTGTCCAGTTTGGAAGATATCTTTTACTGAATACACCTTTGTATTTGCTTATTCGCACTTTATCACCAACATTAAACCTTTTAGGCTTTAGTTTTTCAACTCTTGGTTTAGTATTCATTTTTATACGTTTTAATACAAGTTTTTCATTTTTATTAGTCACCTGGCTTGGTTTCATACCGATAGTTCTATGAAACTTGTTATTGTAATCGCTTATAAGTTTTGGTAACATATCAATCCATACGTGCGATCCTCTGTTAGAAAACATCTTATACATCGCACCTTTTAAAGTTCTGTTGAATCTTTCAATTATTGATGCTTTTACCTCTGAATTGGTTGAGTAATGGTTAATGTTGTGTTTTTTCATTAAATTTGCAAATTCCTTATTAAAATATTCTTTTCCATCATCAGTTTGTAAATGTTTTATAGTATGTTTGTCTCTTTGTATAGCTGTTTCCATTGCTTTTGTAACACTTTTGCCACTTTTATCTTTTAGTGGTAAAGCATCTGCCATTTTTGAAAAACAATTAATAATAGTCAATATGTATTTAAATCCTCTATTTTGTTTACTATAAGGAATCATTTCGATTAAATCTGCTTGATATAAATCATTTATTCCTTTTATCACTGTATTTCTTCGTGGAAACTTTCTTCTTGCAGGTTTATGAAGCTCGTTGACAATTTCTTGCTTCGAGTTCTTCATATTGCAGGTTTGAATGTTTCATGTATCACATGTATAATCACAATGAATGTTGTCTTAAATATTCACATCATTTATATAGGTCAAGGTCATCCAAACTTGTGTAAAAAAATGGGGAACACGGCGTTGGACTTGCCGTGTTCCCCATTTTTTTACGGAAGGAGAAAGGAATAAGGTCGAAGTTGTAGAAGGACGAAGAATAGGTTACTAGTTGATAGGGTTTAGAGAGTAGTGGCCGAAAGGAAGAGTATGAATCTTATCCGGCATAATATGCCTTTTATCATCTTGAGCTGATAGTGCTCTTTTAACTTCAGTGACACTGTAGACCTCATGTTTAAAGCTTCTGATAGTGTTGAACGTTGCAGACATTGTAGAATCTTCAAACAAGCAGGTCTTGTAATGGTCAAATGTCACACGTTTCTTCAAGTACGATGTTTTGACTCCTTTAGCTTTCTTCACTGTCGGTATGTCGTTTTCCATATACATCTTGAAGGAATATAATTTGGACATCAGCGCAACTATTTCCTCCAAAGGTATTCCATTTGCTTCATCTTTAAATTTTCCAATTACTTTTTTATTCTTTTCATTGTAATTCGGATGGTTCTTCGGATAGTCAGAGAAGTCAAAGTCGTCTTTGTATGGGAAACTCCTTAGATCTTCATACATGTCCAAAGTCTTTATCCAGTAGATAAACGCGTCGGTATCCATGTATGCAACTCCAATGTTGTCTCTTCCATAGTGTTTAACCATTTTGTTGTAATGGAAATCATACATCAGAGTTTTACTTATATCCAAAATCGACATTCCAATGTATAACGGACGATCCATCACTATTGTTGTTTTATTCATACTGACAGCAACTAGATTTTCGTTTATAATCATTGATGTTCCGAAATTTGGTTTTTGCACTAATTTTTCCAATTTCCTAGGATCACTTACTAATTTTACAATTTTGTGTTTTCTCTTGTTCTCCAAGGTCTTCCCAAAGATGGCGTTGTTCATTAATTTGTAGAAGTCCTTTTCAAATGCTGTTGTCGCTGCAGCTCTTCTTGTAGTGTTGGAATCGATATATGGTTTCAACCAACAAGACTGGGTGAATTCAATTGCTCTGTGAATTTTCACTATACGTAGGCCCAATTCAAGTGCTTGTTGAACTACCCAGTAGTGTGCCACATATCGACTCTTATTCTCCAAGGTCATCATCAGCTTGGGCCATCTTCCTGTCGGTGAAACTTCAGTCTTGGCTAGGAGAGGCAGGTCGTAATGATGGTCGTGAAGGTGTTCTGGATATTCAAAATCACAGTCCAAAATATAGCCTGTTTGGCCATCTTTTGGAATCCGTGATATGTCACCAATGGTGGTCGGGTCAATCCACTTGAAGTCTGCGTAGGGAAGTGGATTTGACATCGCCCAACCATAGAGGTTGTTCGCATCAAAATATCCAAGGTAGAGTGATGGTTGTTGCTCGTCGAAGTTGGGGATATACTTGTTGTTGGCCTTAACATGTCTTGTCACAGCTTGAGTCAAACCACCTCGTACACCTGATTCGATCATGAGGACCATATCGATGTCTGTGAGAAGCTCCAATCGGCAGTTAGTTGACTTGAGCATAGCTTGCCATGCTAATCCAGGGGATGTATACGAGTGTAAAGGATCCAATCCGTATGCTGAGAAACAGGTGTTCCGAAATTCTTCCATCACATCGCACAGCAGAGTTACATCCAATTTTATATAAAAATCAGAATATTCCCCTAAAGTTTGAATGTTTAGTTGGTTCCAAACATTACACGCATGATTGTAGTCTTCAACGGAGATTTCACTTTCATTTAATTTGCTATTGAAGGCTTCAATCGGTGGTAGACTGGTTTCTTCAAACTTTTCTGTGGAAGTTATATAATCATAGGGGAAAACTCCTTTTCGTAATACTAAGTCCAATTTATCTTCAGGTACAATTTTGCTGGTTTCTTTTAGATCTTCTCTTCTTAGGTTCTCAGACAATTTGCTCAAACTAGATGACATAAATCTATAAGAGTCTACGAAGCGAAGTTTAATTTTACCAACTGTTTTTGAAAAACTGATGTACTTCTCCAATGTTTCAGCTAATACTTCGATTTTTCCATCATCTCGTCCTAACTCTGGGATAATGAAGTGGGAGTCATAGCCGCTAAGATTGTGTAACACGACAGGAATAAATTGAGGCAGTTTGTAATTTATATTGCATGAATTACAAGCAGGTCCTCTGTATAACCCTGTGAGGTGATCATGATCTCTTACTTTTTGATTTTCTTCACTGAAGCTCTTCTTGCATAGATAACATCTTGTTGCCGAAATGTATTCTTCTTGTTGATTTTGGTTCAAAGGTTTCATGGGTAAAACATTACCGTATAAGCGTTCCGCCTTTTCAGCAATGTTATACAACTGGTCTACAAAATACTTAGCAGCTCCTTCCCCACGGTAGAGTATCGGAGTGGATGTTAAGCCGTAGTCTTGCAATTGTTCTTCAGGTAAAGTAGATTTCACCAATAAGCAAAAACTGTTAGGTTGATGCAATTGATATTTGGTTCTTCTAGTTACTTCACCATCCGAAAGTTCCTGCGGCACTAACGTGGATTCAAAGTCAGCGTAGATAACTAGTGGAATCCGGTATTGGTGAACTGTTTTATTGAACTGGACAAATGCTCTAGATGGTGGTGGCAGACTAATCTTCACTTCATAGTTGTCATTACAAAGCCGCTGGTGTTCCGACAACCACTCCGATCCTCCACGTCTCAAGTCTTTATTTGTGAAACAAAAGCATCTCTTACACACTGTTACTCTAATTTTCTTTTTAGTCACTTGTCGTCCAACCAAAGTTTCAAAGTTCTTGATGTAAACATAATGTGATATTTCACCTTTGGTCAATAGCAGCAAATCTGTATGATTTTGACGTTCAGTCTTTGTAACTCGTAACGGGTATACGTTATTTGATTCGTCTAAACCAAACACATTAACTGAAACTCCTGGGTTTTTTCTTTCAAATTTAGCAACATCATTAAGACTAACAGGATACGACATACCTTGGAAGTTATAGCGGTGTTGAACAGCTTCGTATGCTATGCTAGGTCTACAGGAATGGTCTTCCACATATTTTGCTAACATTGCATACCGGAAACATTTATTATCCTCATTTCTCACATTGATACATGATCTTGTATCTCGGATCACCTTTGGTAGAGGGATAAAGCTGCTTACTCTCATACCATATCCATGCTTGTGAACCCTCACATCCATACCTTCAATTGATGATAGCGTCCAGCCGGATCCTCTTCCTTCATGTTCTTGAAGTTTCACTAGCAGTTCAACCAAACATTCTTCTAAAATTTCGTTGATATCAGATGTGGTTGTAAGGGTTCGGTTTTTAGCAATGAATGCTCTCGGTGAATTTTCACCATCGGTATTAGTAAACATAGCCTCCAACACCAATCCAAATTTAATAAAGTTCAATCTTGCCAATTCTTCCGTCAATGTTTTTACAACTAGTTTTTTAGCTTGAGTTATACAATTTTCCAATTCTAATTGCACATTATTAATTTTGAAATGAATTACAACTGGTCCTGTCAAGGCTGTAGTGCGCAGTTGTCTTATATCTTCCATATCCTCTTCTTGGGTACGCAGTTGTCTTACATCTTCCACTTCTTCCGTATCTTCTTCTTCCATTTTCTCTTCTTGAATAAATCCTCCAGCTGTAGATGGTCCAGCTCCGGCAAATTGAATAACACTTGGTCTTCTTCTTTGCATTAACTGTAAATAGCTAGCCCAGTCCTTCTGCTTATGGGGTTTTTCCAAAAACCGATCAATCGCATCCAAGTCTTCTTCACTTACTACAATCTCTTCTTTTCTGTCCTCTTCACGATGCAATTCTCGGTGTAACTGTAGATAGCTATCACAGTCGTCCATCTGCTTCTGGCAGTTTTCCAATAACCGATCAAACGCATCCAAGTCTTCTTCACTTACAACAATCTCTTCTTTTCTGTTCTCTTCATGATGCAATTCTCGGTGTAAAACAAAGATATCTTCATCTTGGAAAAACTCACCACAAATATCGCAAAGAGCCATTTTTTTTTACAGTTTGGCTTTGAGTGTGCACTCGGTGAATGTCCACGCAATAATGAGCAGCGCGCTCAACCGGGTCCCTTTATACCCGAGGTTGAAGGGTGGGGGAAGGTGACGTCATATACATCCAGTTTATCAATCATGTAGTAGATTTGGCTTTTAAACACCCATTTTCAATTTATTCTTCAACAGGTTTGATAAACCAATGATCTTTGGTCTAAATCCACTACTTTGTACAAATTTTTTTGTTTGGGCACTTCTCGTCCGGAGCAAAAAACTTTTTGGTCAAGGTCAAAATTTTTTCTCAAAAAAAGTTTGGGGGGGGGGGGGGAGGGGGTGGGGGGAGGGGGTGGGGGAGGGGGGGGGGGGGTCATTACTGTATTTAGGTCAAGGTCACGAAAAAACTTTAAAAAAATTAAGCCCCACCTGGGGCACTTGGGTTGTCATCGCTGTAGCCTCCGAAGAGACCCAACTATGACAACAAGGCAACATCCAATGTCGTGTTCCCTTCGCCACGCAAGACTTGTAAACATTTACTGCATTGTCTTTTCAGTAGCTAACAAAGATTCATTTACATAATTTTGTGTTTCCAGAAGGAAACAAACTGAGGACACCCTAGTGGCTTACGTCCTCGTCCGAGTGCAGAGGCCGCCGCAACCTTTTGCATGCCAGCATACAAACGGACATGCTCCCAAATGCCATCCGCAACCTTTTGCATGCCTGGCAGGAGCCTACCGATAATTAAAATAGGCTTTACACGGGGGCCTACTCCCGTAACCTATCTTTAATATTTTTAATTTACAATGCATTGAATTTTTACAAGTCTTTGTGGGTCAAGGCCACACGGACATTAAAAAATTTCGGCCCCCGTACATCCATGGCGAACCACGAATGTTCGGGGGCCTTGGGGACTAAAAACACAAATAGCTAACAAAGATTCATTTACATAATTTTGAGTTTCCAGAAGGGAAACAAGAGGTTGAGGACAGCCCTAGTGGCTTACGCCCTCGGTCCGAGTGCAGAGGCCACCGCAAATTGGCCACAGCTGTGGTCTGCATGTCAGCGTACAAACGGACCGAGTCCCAAACCCAGCCGCAATATTGCATGCCTGAGAGGACTCATGCTAACGTTGGTATAAAATGCTTTTACACGGGGGCCTACTCCCGTTCCCTGACTTTACAATTTACTTTGAGCATTGAAAAAGCTCAAGGGGGGATTGCTAAAACAAGCGTATACACTTTAGAAACATATAACACACTTACAACACACAATTGAGCTCAACGTAGTCAATGCTGGAACAAGCACATACATGTTAAACACATATAACGAACAAGACACAAAGGATAAAAGACACACAGGAGACATAAGGTACAAGTAAAACACTCTCATATAAAACAATTCGCAATACCCAAACGCAAGCGCAATATCTTACAACTAATACAAGTCTTAAAGTTAGAGTAGACTTCGCTAAACACTGAAGGCGCCATTCAATGTTTAGTGATGCCTATGGCGGTCCGTCCCGGTCGTTCACGTTCAACGCGCGGGAGCGGACTGCGAGCCGGCTCTGGCCGGACCCCCTTATATCCCCACCGGGGCTGCCACGCCCAGGATATCAGGGGTGGGGGAGGGGGTGGGGGGGGGTTCGCACTTTTTGTCGGGGGGGGGGGGGTTCGCACTTTTTGTCGGGGGGGGGGGGGGTTCGCACTTTTTGTCGGGGGGGGGGGGGGTCGAGGTAAGTTAAGTGGGTCAAGGTCACCCACAACACTTGTACTCTAAGTGTTGGCTATACCCCCACCACAACTGGGTCCCTAGGCTGCACAACACCGCTTCGCCAGTATTATATGTAAGTAATTTTGCAAGTTCTGAATGTAGGTCACTACACTTTGACTCTGGGACGATATCGACTTGTAGTATTTCAGTGTTTTGACTCAAGGTCATCACACACTTTAACTCTAGCACATCGGTTATCGTACCAGAGGTGCTTAATAACCTAACTTGTAATGTTTAGGGTGGCGTTTGCACGCCACGTAGTATCACCATGAGTGTCCAGTCCGAGTTATAAGTTAAATTAATTTTATTGTAATCTTTTCCATTTCCACTTCGTTTTGCCAAAGTATAAGGTGTCGCTTAATAAAGTGGTATTTCTCTAAAGTTATAGGGGATTGCAGGGATACAATTAGTTTATTTAGGAGACTCTTCGTCTTGGAGTTTAACACAATTTCCACTTTGACTTTGCTTCCTCGGCTATCACAGCCTAAGCTGTACAGAAATGTTTCTTCTAGTGCCAACTCGGGCCAAGAGAACAGTGTGTTCACTGTAGGACAGCTCATGGTGAAGTGATGCGATACTCCAGCGTACCACCTCACCTTCCCCCGCCACTGTGACCTTCCCCCACTCCTGCTGTTTCCCCCACCTCTTTTCCCTTGACTCATGCGCTACAAGCAGTCTCTCAGTATAGTGCGGACTTTTGTGAGGAGAAGCCATGTCGCGGGACACTTTAGGTAAGAAACTTAGCCGTGTTAAGGCTTTATTAGTTGCTCACTGTCCACCACTCAAAGTTAAGAGAGTTTCCACTTTAGCTAAGTGGCGCAAACTGTTGCGCGGACACCCTAAGTTTTATACAAAACAGACTAGTGTCAGTTTTACTGATGAGGATTTGTTTAAAATATTGGATGAAATGACTTTTCCTTGCAAAATTCAGTTAGTTAATCCCATTCCTGACAGTTTAGAGTCTTAGTCTCTTGAGCATCGCGGTTGCTACTCCGATTCCTGACAATTTCAGGTAGTTCAAGGTCACCACACTTAAACTCTGGTAAATACACATTAAACAGTTGTACTAAGAGTAAATTTTTCTCAAATCTAAGTAAGTGTTGACTCAAATCTGAAGATTCTTTAGATACATCTTTAAAAACAATCCTAAGTCTCAAATTTACAGTCAACCTCAAGGTCATCACACTTTAACATGTAAATTTAAGGTAGCACCGAAACAGTGCTACCTGACTTGGCATTTTTAAGTTTCCCAAGATCATCGCAATTCCCCCACCACTTCCCATATACCTAGAGTGCGCGGAGCCGAACAGCCAGTCGCTCGGTGTCTGTCTTAGGGTGCGCATCGCGGTTGCAGTAATGGTCGAATGGGGGCTTCTGGGTCAGTTCAAGGTCACCCGAGCGGTGTCACATGACGGTTTAGGCAGAGTCACGTTGCAAACTTCAAGTTTCCTCAGCACTTTTGCTGTTTCTCATTGCAATTTCGCTCCAAGTTGTCAAGGTCATGGTAACTGTGACTGAAACTCGGAGCGTAGTGCGAGAAACAGCAAAAGTGCCAAAAAATGTTAGGTTTCAGCGTGACCTTGACCTTTGTGACATCGATGACGTCATCTTGGTGACGTAAGGGGTGATGACGTCATCAGCACGTCATTTTTGTGACGTCATGGGTGTGACGTCAAGGAAGTGACGTCATTGGTGATGACGTCATCGATGATGCAATCGATGACGTCATCGATGGGGTCATTGACCTCGATGACGTCATCGATGACGTCATCGCTCGGGTGACCTTGAACTGGCCCAAAAGCCCCCATTCCCCACTACTTACATGCTTTCGTAATGTCAAGGAACCCTCGAGAGGACGCTAAGCGGAGGAATCCTCCTGGTCAATATTTTTTTGTCGTAGGAAATATTTATCTTGGGGTTGAAAGCACTGTACTTTTGTGTAGCTGTCGCCCCCCTCCTCAACCCGCATTTGACGTCCCCTTATCCCGCTTTCAGCACCAGGGTCAGTTTGGCGAGCGCTGTCCTGATTTGCTGGACGATTCCTCCGTGAGCGTTCTTGTGTGTTTTGTGAACCCGGAGGAAGAGTCCGTGTACTATCGTTTTTTATTTGGTTATTTGTAATTGTTAAGGCAACAATTGCCATTTTAGATTTGTTTTTATTTGAAGTAACTTTTAATGTTTCTATGTATAATTATTTGAATTGATTGTAGTATCATTGTTATACTATTTGATTTATGGTTTATGCAGGGAAACCTCATAGTAATTTTTTATATATTCTGATAGTTGAGTTTCTTACAAAAGCTTTTTTATTTGTACTTTAAAACGTTATTTTTAATATTTTTATACTATTTTACAAAACTTTTACCAACATTTTTAAGTTTTAAGTAAAAAAAGTGAAACATGTTTTATATAATCCATAGTAGTTAGTTATACATTTGTTATACATTTGTTAGTTATAATTAGTTATACATTTGTTACATTAACTTTGCCATCCTTGCTCTGTTTTGCAGGGATATAGTGTGAAATCTATTTTATAATAATTTTCTGTTTTTATTTCAAACAATAAAAGTATTTAGAGTACATTTTGTGCATTTATTAAAACCCGGAGGAAACCTCCTTGAGCGAGAGACGCTGTTTTAAATTTTAAGCGACCTCTCGAGGGTCAATCTTATGGAAAAAGTATATTTGATCGAATAATTAGACAGTCTTAAGACTTATAATAACAAATGCTAGCAAAACAGGAACAAACTCATGTTAAATGTATAAAATTTCATAAAACTAATTAGGTCGGTCCACATATACTAAAGTTTGGTCGAATTTTGAACAGTTTTCAATCTCTAGTTTGCATTAACGGTTTGGGAATAGTATTAGGTCTAAAATTACCCTTTTTAGCGAATTTTCCTATGGGGAATACGCTATTACGGTAGTAGCTATGGTAAGGCCTAAGCCCGGGACCACTTTACTTTTTTATTTTGAGGTCCCCAAAAGCCAAAAACATCATTCGTTCATTTTCATATATATGTATATATATCTATATATCTATGTGTCCGTGGTAATGATAACTTTTGAAGGGGACCTCAGATTTTGATGAAATTTGGTATGAAGGTGTAAAGCCAGGTCTATTTTCATGAGTTCACGAACCAGCATGATCGGGTTATGAGAACGGGGTTTTATGGGGTTTCAAAGGGGTCAAAAATGGGGTTTTGGCATTTTTGGGCCTTAATTTTTGAAATTCAACAATTTTAACTAAAATCATTTAAAAGAGTAAAAAAAAACATTTTAGTAATTTTAATTTTTTAACTTGGCTTAACAGGTTATGGAGAAAAGTTAAAAATAGGTTTCCAATGTTAATATTAGGCCTATGGGAAATCAACAAAACTCTGTATCTCGCTTACTTATTGGAATAACTTGATAAAATTTGGTATGTAAATTCAATATTTAGTGTTTAACTGATATTTTCTTACAACACCCATATGGCGGCAAACCTACATACTCCACACAACCATGGAGTTTATGGGGAAAATTAAAAAGTGCCGAATATTGATACAATTTGATATTTACCTTACCTAAGTGTTACATTTTGCTAACAAAACTATCATTTTCTAATAACATCCCATGGCAGCAAACCTACATACTCATTCCTATGGTGTTTATGTGGAACATACAAAATCTCAATATTCTTTGAAAATTCGCTGAAAACGCAGGTCTACTGTGACGGGGGTATTTTGATTTTACATTTCTTACTATTACAGTAATAGGTGCTTTATTTTATTATGGTGTATAATTATTGTTAGGTAAAATAAATACTTCAAATGTTTCTTAGGTTTATAGAGATGAAGACTTTATCGATTGATGGTAAACAACAAACGTGCAATATAGTGTACTAAACCATATTTCATAAAACCAGTCAGAACAATTCCACTACAAAAAATATTGGAAATGTAAAATTTAAATAAATAAATTTTTATTACCTATTTTAATATAAACTAATTAACAGAAACACGGGCAGTGTTGGAGAGAAGAAGAGGGTATTGTGGGTCATCAATGATAACCCTCTATTGTATTAATACTGTAATTTGTTATAGTTGGTTGTTCTAATACAGTTCTTTAAGGTCATTCTGTTTGTTTTTATGTATATACATATATAATTATTTATAGAACACAATCATTCATTCATTAGCTGTATTTTACAAACTGAGAATGATGTTACTAAATTATTCAATAGTTGTATTAAAAAAATCATAAGAACCACTTTATTTGAAGGAAACCCCTAATGAGGACACTTTTGACACACTAAGAAACACTAAATTATTTCCTCCTGTGGATACGTTAGGCTGCGACTGATTATACTTTTAAATTTCACTTCCAGAAGCTGCTCTCACTTTATCGTTGAACCTAAACTGAAACTAACTGTAGGGTAATTACAATAAAAAAAAAATATTCTTCAAACTTTCATGTAAGTAGATATTTTTTACTCTGTAGAGGGCTGACTGTTGGAGCTACAAACATACGTGTTCATTATCACAGTAACATGATGTTAAAAAGACAGGACTGCTCACTAGTAGTGGGGAATGGGGGCTTTTGGGCCAGTTCAAGGTCACCCGAGCGATGACGTCATCGATGACGTCATCGAGGTCAATGACCTCATCGATGACGTCATCGATTGCATCATCGATGACGTCATCACCAATGACGTCACATCCATGACGTCACACCCATGACATCACAGAAATGACGTGCCGATGACGTCATCACCCCTTACGTCACCAAGATGACGTCACCGATGTCACAAAAGGTCAAGGTCATGCTGAAACCTAAAATTTTTCGGCACTTTTGCTGTTTCTCGCACTACGCTCCGAGTTTCAGTCACAGTTACCATGACCTTGACGACTTGGAGCGAATTTGCGATGAGAAACAGCAAAAGTGCCGAGGAAATTTGAAGTTTGCAACGTTACTCTGTCTAAACCGTCATGTGACACCGCTCGGGTGACCTTGAACTGGCCCAGAAGCCCCCATTCGACCATTACTACAACTGCGATGTGCACCCTACGACAGACACCGAGCGACTGACTGTCCGGCTCTGTGCACTCTAGGTATATGGGAAGTGGTGGGGGAAATTGTGATGACCTTGGGAAACTTGAAAATGTCAAGCCGGGTAGCACCGTTTCGGTGCTACCTTAAAGTTACATGCTAAAGTGTGATGACCTTGAGTAAAAACATAGAAATACTACAAGTTGATACCGTCCCAGAGTTAAAGTGTGGTGACATTGAGTCAAAACACTGAAATACTATAAGTTGAAATCATCCCAGAGTTAAAGTGTGGTGACCTTGAGCCAAAACACAGAAATACTACAAGTCGATCCCGCCCCAGAGTTAAAGTGTGACGATCTTGAGTTAAAACACTGAAATGCTATAAGTCGAAATCATCCCAGAATTAAAGTGTGATGACCTTGAGTCAAAACACAGAAATAGTACAAGTCGATATCGTCCCAGAGTTATAGTGTAGTGACCTACATTCAGAACTTGTAAAATGACTTACATATAGAGAGCTAGAGAACAGCGAGACGCACCGCATGGAAGCCGGAGACATACTGGCGAAGCGGTGTTGTGCAGCCTAGGGACCCAGTTGTGGTGGGGGTATAGCCAACACTTAGAGTACAAGTGTTGTGGGTGACCTTGACCCACTTAACTTACCTGACCCCCCCCCGACAAAAAGTGCGAGCCCCCCCCCCCCCCCCGACAAAAAGTGCGAGCCCCCCCCCCCGACAAAAAGTGCGAGCCCCCCCCCCCCTCCCCGACAAAAAGTGCGAGCCCCCCCCCCGACAAAAAGTGCGAGCCCCCCCCCCCGACAAAAAGTGCGAGCCCCCCCCCCACCCCCACCCCCACCCCCACCCCCACCCCCACCCCCTCCCCCACCCCTGATATCCTGGGCGTGGCAGCCCCGGTGGGGATATAAGGGGGCCCAGCCAGAGCCGGCTCGCAGTCCGCTCCCGCGCGTTGAACGTGAACGATCGGGACGGACCGCCATAGGCATCACTAAACATTGAATGGCGCCTTCAGTGTTTAGCGAAGTCTACTCTAACTTTAAGACTTGTATTAGTTGTAAGATATTGCGCTTGCGTTTGGGTATTGCGAATTGTTCTATATTAGAGTGTTTTACTTGTACCCTATGTCTCCTGTGTGTGTGTGTCTTTTATCCTTTGTGTCTTGTTTGTCATATGTGTTTAATGTGTATGTGCTTGTTCCAGCATTGACTACGTTGAGCTCAATTGTGTGTTGTAACTGTGTTATATTTTTCTAAAGTGTATACGCTTGTTGTAGCATTTCCCCCTTGAGCTTTTGCAATGCTCAAAGTAAATCATAAAGACAGGGAACGGGAGTAGGCCCCCCGTGTAAAGTTACTTTTGTATAATTGTTAGGCTCCTCTCATGCATGCTTCAATGCGGCTGAGAACTCTCATGCATGCTTCAATGCGGCTGAGAAATAGGAGTTGGTCCGTTTGTACGCCTATATGGGGGTAATGAGCCGATGGCCTCTGCACTCGGACCGAGGACGTAAGCCACTAGGGTGTCCTCAGTTAGTTTCCCTTCCGGAAACTCAAAATTATGTAAATGAAACTTTGTTAGCTATTTGTGTTTTTTTGTCCCCAAGGCCCCCGAACATTCGTGGTTCGCCATGGATGTACGGGGGCCGAAATTTTTTAATGTTCGTATGGCCTTGACCTAGTAAGAACTTATATAAATTTACTGCATTGCTGAACTTAAATATTAAATATTAAAGATAGGGAACGGGAGTAGGCCCCCGTGTAAAACCACTTTTTATAATTAATTGTTAGGCTCCACTCATGCATGCTTCAATGCGGCTGAGAAATTGGAGTTGGTCCGTTTGTACGCTTATACGGGGGTAATGAGCCGATGGCCTCTGCACTCGGACCGGGGACATAAGCCACTAGGGCTGTCCTCAACCTCTTTCAAAATTATGTAAATGACCTTTTGTTAGCTATTGGAAAAGTTATTTGTTAGCAATGCAGTAAATGCTTAAGTCTTGCGTGGTGAAGGTTAGACGACATTGGATGTTGCCTGTTGTCATAGTTAGGTCTCTTCGGAGGCTACAGCGATGACAACCCAAGTGCCCCAGGTGGGGCTTAATTTTTTAAAGTTTTTTCGTGACCTTGACCTAAATACAGTAATAACCCCCCCCCCACCCCACCCCACCCCCTCCCCCGGAACTTTTTTTGAGAAAAAATTTTGACCTTGACCAAAAAGTTGTTTGCTCCGGACGAGAAGTGCCCAAACAAAAAATTTGTACAAAGTAGTGGATTTAGACCAAAGATTATTGGTTTATCAAACCTGTTGAAGAATAAATTGAAAATGGGTGTTTAAAAGCCAAATCTGCTACATGATTGATAAACTGGATGTATATGACGTCACCTTCCCCCACCCTTCAACCTCGGGTATAAAGGGACCCGGTTGAGCGCGCTGCTCATTATTGCGTGGACATTCACCGAGTGCACACTCAAAGCCAAACTGTAAAAAAATGGCTCTTTGCGATATTTGTGGTGAGTTTTTCCAAGATGAAGATATCTTTGTTTTACACCGAGAATTGCATCATGAAGAGAACAGAAAAGAAGAGATTGTTGTAAGTGAAGAAGACTTGGATGCGTTTGATCGGTTATTGGAAAACTGCCAGAAGCAGATGGACGACTGTGATAGCTATCTACAGTTACACCGAGAATTGCATCGTGAAGAGGACAGAAAAGAAGAGATTGTAGTAAGTGAAGAAGACTTGGATGCGATTGATCGGTTTTTGGAAAAACCCCATAAGCAGAAGGACTGGGCTAGCTATTTACAGTTAATGCAAAGAAGAAGACCAAGTGTTATTCAATTTGCCGGAGCTGGACCATCTACAATTGGAGGATTTATTCAAGAAGAGAAAATGGAAGAAGAAGATACGGAAGAAGTGGAAGATGTAAGACAACTGCGTACCCAAGAAGAGGATATGGAAGATATAAGACAACTGCGCACTACAGCCTTGCCAGGACCAGTTGTAATTCATTTCAAAATTAATAATGTGCAATTAGAATTGGAAAATTTTATAACTCAAGCTAAAAAACTAGTTGTAAAAACATTGACGGAAGAATTGGCAAGATTGAACTTTATTAAATTTGGATTGGTGTTGGAGGCTATGTTTACTAATACCGATGGTGAAAATTCACCGAGAGCATTCATTGCTAAAAACCGAACCCTTACAACCACATCTGATATCAACGAAATTTTAGAAGAATGTTTGGTTGAACTGCTAGTGAAACTTCAAGAACATGAAGGAAGAGGATCCGGCTGGACGCTATCATCAATTGAAGGTATGGATGTGAGGGTTCACAAGCATGGATATGGTATGAGAGGAAGCAGCTTTATCCCTCTACCAAAGGTGATCCGAGATACAAGATCATGTATCAATGTGAAAAATGAGGATAATGAATGTTTCCGGTATGCAATGTTAGCAAAATATGTGGAAGACCATTCCTGTAGACCTAGCATAGCATACGAAGCTGTTCAACACCGCTATAACTTCCAAGGTATGTCGTATCCTGTTAGTCTTAATGATGTTGCTAAATTTGAAAGAAAAAACCCAGGAGTTTCAGTTAATGTGTTTGGTTTAGACGAATCAAATAACGTATACCCGTTACGAGTTACAAAGACTGAACGTCAAAATCATACAGATTTGCTGCTATTGACCAAAGGTGAAATATCACATTATGTTTACATCAAGAACTTTGAAACTTTGGTTGGACGACAAGTGACTAAAAAGAAAATTAGAGTAACAGTGTGTAAGAGATGCTTTTGTTTCACAAATAAAGACTTGAGACGTGGAGGATCGGAGTGGTTGTCGGAACACCAGCGGCTTTGTAATGACAACTATGAAGTGAAGATTAGTCTGCCACCACCATCTAGAGCATTTGTCCAGTTCAATAAAACAGTTCACCAATACCGGATTCCACTAGTTATCTACGCTGACTTTGAATCCACGTTAGTGCCGCAGGAACTTTCGGATGGTGAAGTAACTAGAAGAACCAAATATCAATTGCATCAACCTAACAGTTTTTGCTTATTGGTGAAATCTACTTTACCTGAAGAACAATTGCAAGACTACGGGTTAACATCCACTCCGATACTCTACCGTGGGGAAGGAGCTGCTAAGTATTTTGTAGACCAGTTGTATAACATTGCTGAAAAGGCGGAACGCTTATACGGTAATGTTTTACCCATGAAACCTTTGAACCAAAATCAACAAGAAGAATACATTTCGGCAACAAGATGTTATCTATGCAAGAAGAGCTTCAGTGAAGAAAATCAAAAAGTAAGAGATCATGATCACCTCACAGGGTTATACAGAGGACCTGCTTGTAATTCATGCAATATAAATTACAAACTGCCTCAATTTATTCCTGTCGTGTTACACAATCTTAGCGGCTATGACTCCCACTTCATTATCCCAGAGTTAGGACGAGATGATGGAAAAATCGAAGTATTAGCTGAAACATTGGAGAAGTACATCAGTTTTTCAAAAACAGTTGGTAAAATTAAACTTCGCTTCGTAGACTCTTATAGATTTATGTCATCTAGTTTGAGCAAATTGTCTGAGAACCTAAGAAGAGAAGATCTAAAAGAAACCAGCAAAATTGTACCTGAAGATAAATTGGACTTAGTATTACGAAAAGGAGTTTTCCCCTATGATTATATAACTTCCACAGAAAAGTTTGAAGAAACCAGTCTACCACCGATTGAAGCCTTCAATAGCAAATTAAATGAAAGTGAAATCTCCGTTGAAGACTACAATCATGCGTGTAATGTTTGGAACCAACTAAACATTCAAACTTTAGGGGAATATTCTGATTTTTATATAAAATTGGATGTAACTCTGCTGTGCGATGTGATGGAAGAATTTCGGAACACCTGTTTCTCAGCATACGGATTGGATCCTTTACACTCGTATACATCCCCTGGATTAGCATGGCAAGCTATGCTCAAGTCAACTAACTGCCGATTGGAGCTTCTCACAGACATCGATATGGTCCTCATGATCGAATCAGGTGTACGAGGTGGTTTGACTCAAGCTGTGACAAGACATGTTAAGGCCAACAACAAGTATATCCCCAACTTCGACGAGCAACAACCATCACTCTACCTTGGATATTTTGATGCGAACAACCTCTATGGTTGGGCGATGTCAAATCCACTTCCCTACGCAGACTTCAAGTGGATTGACCCGACCACCATTGGTGACATATCACGGATTCCAAAAGATGGCCAAACAGGCTATATTTTGGACTGTGATTTTGAATATCCAGAACACCTTCACGACCATCATTACGACCTGCCTCTCCTAGCCAAGACTGAAGTTTCACCGACAGGAAGATGGCCCAAGCTGATGATGACCTTGGAGAATAAGAGTCGATATGTGGCACACTACTGGGTAGTTCAACAAGCACTTGAATTGGGCCTACGTATAGTGAAAATTCACAGAGCAATTGAATTCACCCAGTCTTGTTGGTTGAAACCATATATCGATTCCAACACTACAAGAAGAGCTGCAGCGACAACAGCATTTGAAAAGGACTTCTACAAATTAATGAACAACGCCATCTTTGGGAAGACCTTGGAGAACAAGAGAAAACACAAAATTGTAAAATTAGTAAGTGATCCTAGGAAATTGGAAAAATTAGTGCAAAAACCAAATTTCGGAACATCAATGATTATAAACGAAAATCTAGTTGCTGTCAGTATGAATAAAACAACAATAGTGATGGATCGTCCGTTATACATTGGAATGTCGATTTTGGATATAAGTAAAACTCTGATGTATGATTTCCATTACAACAAAATGGTTAAACACTATGGAAGAGACAACATTGGAGTTGCATACATGGATACCGACGCGTTTATCTACTGGATAAAGACTTTGGACATGTATGAAGATCTAAAGAGTTTCCCATACAAAGACGACTTTGACTTCTCTGACTATCCGAAGAACCATCCGAATTACAATGAAAAGAATAAAAAAGTAATTGGAAAATTTAAAGATGAAGCAAATGGAATACCTTTGGAGGAAATAGTTGCGCTGATGTCCAAATTATATTCCTTCAAGATGTATATGGAAAACGACATACCGACAGTGAAGAAAGCTAAAGGAGTCAAAACATCGTACTTGAAGAAACGTGTGACATTTGACCATTACAAGACCTGCTTGTTTGAAGATTCTACAATGTCTGCAACGTTCAACACTATCAGAAGCTTTAAACATGAGGTCTACAGTGTCACTGAAGTTAAAAGAGCACTATCAGCTCAAGATGATAAAAGGCATATTATGCCGGATAAGATTCATACTCTTCCTTTCGGCCACTACTCTCTAAACCCTATCAACTAGTAACCTATTCTTCGTCCTTCTACAACTTCGACCTTATTCCTTTCTCCTTCCGTAAAAAAATGGGGAACACGGCAAGTCCAACGCCGTGTTCCCCATTTTTTTACACAAGTTTGGATGACCTTGACCTATATAAATGATGTGAATATTTAAGACAACATTCATTGTGATTATACATGTGATACATGAAACATTCAAACCTGCAATATGAAGAACTCGAAGCAAGAAATTGTCAACGAGCTTCATAAACCTGCAAGAAGAAAGTTTCCACGAAGAAATACAGTGATAAAAGGAATAAATGATTTATATCAAGCAGATTTAATCGAAATGATTCCTTATAGTAAACAAAATAGAGGATTTAAATACATATTGACTATTATTAATTGTTTTTCAAAAATGGCAGATGCTTTACCACTAAAAGATAAAAGTGGCAAAAGTGTTACAAAAGCAATGGAAACAGCTATACAAAGAGACAAACATACTATAAAACATTTACAAACTGATGATGGAAAAGAATATTTTAATAAGGAATTTGCAAATTTAATGAAAAAACACAACATTAACCATTACTCAACCAATTCAGAGGTAAAAGCATCAATAATTGAAAGATTCAACAGAACTTTAAAAGGTGCGATGTATAAGATGTTTTCTAACAGAGGATCGCACGTATGGATTGATATGTTACCAAAACTTATAAGCGATTACAATAACAAGTTTCATAGAACTATCGGTATGAAACCAAGCCAGGTGACTAATAAAAATGAAAAACTTGTATTAAAACGTATAAAAATGAATACTAAACCAAGAGTTGAAAAACTAAAGCCTAAAAGGTTTAATGTTGGTGATAAAGTGCGAATAAGCAAATACAAAGGTGTATTCAGTAAAAGATATCTTCCAAACTGGACAAATGAGGTATTTACTGTATTTAAGGTGCAACCTACAATACCAGAAACTTACATTTTAAAAGATAATAAAGGACAATTGCTGGAAGGAGGGTTTTATGGACATGAAATGTTAAAATCAACAGTAGGTGATGTATATTTAGTTGAAAAGGTGTTGCAACGAAAAAAGGATAAGGTTAAAGTACGATGGTTAGGATTTAATAAGACGGAAGATTCTTGGATACCTAAAAAGGATCTAATATAATGATAGAGCATCATTTTGGGTTGAACCATTACAAAGGATGGAGATAATACCGCAAAAAGACAATTTTACTATTAATAATATAGATGAACTCACAGTGGATGGTTCTCAATTCAATACTGGAAAACACGGTGTTTTGTTACCAAACACGGTGCGTTGTCTGGTTACCGGTCCTTCCAATTGTGGAAAAACAAATGTAGTATTCAATTTGATTACAAATCCTAAAGGATTACGTTTTAATAATTTATATGTATTTTCAAAGTCACTACAACAACCAAAATATCAGTTATTGGAACAAATACTCAATAATGTGCCTGAAGTTAAATATTTTAAATTCAACGCGAGCGAGAGTGTCATGCAACCGCAAGAGGCTAAACCATTCTCAGTATTCATATTTGACGATGTATCTTGTGAAAATCAAAATACAATAAGAAATTACTTCGCCATGGGTCGACATAACAACATAGATAGCATTTATATTGGTCAAACTTACAGCAAAATACCGAAACAGCTCATTAGAGACAATGCAAACATGTTAATTGTATTTAAACAGGATGAAACCAACCTAAAACACATATATTATGACCATGTAAGTGCGGATATGCCATTTGAACGATTTAAAGAGTTGTGTGGAAAGGCTTGGGCTGAAAAGTATGGGTTTTTAACAATTATGAAGGAACAACCGCTAAACAATGGTCGATACAGGATAGGATTTGATAAATTTATACTAATACACTGATCATGATGTAAAACATTCATTGTTGTACAACACGTCTTGCTACAAACATGGTTAACCAAGAAAAGTTAATAAAGGAAATAAAATCACTTAGTGATTCTATTCGAGATAAAAACAGAGCATTAAAATTAGGTATTAGCGAAAGGGAGAAATTTCTTGAATCTACTTTTAAACCTATTACTGAACCCTTGAAACAATTAAACAAAAAATTTGCTAAACCCGTTTTGGAAGGAGATGCAATTGCACCTATTACAAAGTTTGAAAGAGAAAATGTAAAATCAGAAGATTTTAGTGATGAAGACCTGGAATCCTCTACATATAGTGGTTTTACCGGTGGAGAACCTGAAAGAGAGCTAGAATCACCAGACTATAGTGGTATAAGAGAATTATATGAAGTAAAAGCTAAAAGAGGACATGAAGATGTATCAACTGCTAGTGAAGAGGAAAAAGAAGAAGAAGCAAGGGAAGGTCCGTCAAACATAAGCTTGTTGGGTGAAAACATTCATAACAAAGGACCTTTAGGAAGGAAATACATGGTAAAAATGTTACTCGGAACAATTCCTAATAAGAATTACCATAGTTATGGAGCGAGATTAACAGAAGATGGTTTAATGATAGGTAATAGCCCGTTAAACGTTGACGAACATGATAATATTGTCATTGGTGATCAAAGGTATAAGGGCACAAAAGGATTATTTGAATTATTATTTGAAAATAAGCCTTCAGTATCGTTAGTGAAAGAAAAAGACATGGAAGCATATAAAAATATTTTGGAACAGACAAATGCATATAGGAGAAAGTATTTACCTGACCAGCCTCCTTTTAGATCTAAGTCTTTAAAATATAAAGAATTTGTATCCAAGTTAATACCAACTAGAAGACAAACAATGCCGTTAACACAAAGAAAACCTGTAAAACGAAGATTTATGGCATCCACTTTGGATGTAAGTGCTCAGGAACGAAGAAAAAGAAGTAAGTCCGTTACGGGTACAGGTTTAATGAAGAAACTATATAACACAAATGTGATTTATTACAATAATATCAATAAATTGGTGGATAGAATGAAACTAATACATGAAGCTAAAGAAGCGGGTCATACTGGATTGGAAAACGAATGGGTGGCTTTAGTGGATGAACTCCGAAACCGTGGGGTAATCTCATAAAAATGCGTTACTCCCTAGAATACTATTCAGTTGCACTATGAGTGTTGACAAGTTCGGACGTTACTCCTCGGATGGGTTATATTATGCCAATAGTTTAAAAAGAAGTGCTGGTTTACCACAAACACCTGATGGAGATTATGATATAACTAATAAAAGGTTAAAAAACATAAAAGATCCCACAGATGAAAACGATGCAATAAATTTAAAAGTATTAAAAGAAAATATATCACCAACATTAAGACTACAGAAAAACACATATGACGCAGGTAATCATAGAATTGTCAATGTTGGTAAGCCAAATCAAAACGCTGATGCAATAAACAAAGGTTATTTATCATCAGAATTAAAAAATACGTTAAAATTCAATGGAAAAACGTATACTGCTGAAAATAAACGTATATCCAACGTAGATGATCCTAAAGATGCAAAAGACAGCGTAAATAGACGCTATTTACATTCATTAATACCTGAAAAGACAAAAGATGGTTTTTCTTTTTATAAATTTGTTATTAACGATATAGGTTATCCGAAAAATGAAAATGATGCTGTAAATTTAAAATATATAAAAGATCATTGTATTACACATGATGTAGGAGTTATTGATTGTCTAGGTAATTGTTTAGCGAATGTTAAAGATGGTTCGGCACCATCAGATGGTGCAACAGTGGGTCAAATGATGGAAACCTTAAAACAAGAAACAACCTCTTTTGTAAAACAAGATCAAGTAGTATCAAAGCAAGGGGATGAATTTGTTCAAGGTAATGAAAAATTTAATTTATTAACATACAAAAATAATGCTTGGGATTGCATGGGTAAAGGGTTATCAAATATGAGATTGGGCTATACTGCTCAAGATGCAGCTGCTTTATCACAAACCGTACATCTAGATCCAGATCATTCTTTTAGATTTTTTACATGTAAAAATAAAGTAATAAAAGACTTGCATAATGGAAGAGATCCAAATGATGCTGCAACTGTAGGACAAACATTACAATATGACAGCGCAAATAAAGAGTTTATTTATAATAAGCAAAGATTTAAATTAATGGATGTAAATGATTATCAAAATATATTAATTGCAGATCCAAATTCATTTAGCGGATTTAGAAAATTGTCTGGTGAACAATTTATTCATAAAAATCATGTGTTTCGAAATGAATCAGACGGAGCATTAGTTAGTGGAAATTTTAAATATTTTAAATGTCCCGGGAGCGATGAAAATGTAACTGATAAAGACTAAGAATTTGTATAAAAAACTGATACGGGTTAGAAATCGAGACTAATATTATAAAAATGGGTTACACTCTAGAATGTTATTCAGTTGCACCATGAGTGTTGACAAGTTCGGACGATATTCCTCGGATGGATTATATTACTTTAATACTTTAAAAAGAGGTGCTGGCTTACCACAAACACCTGATGGAGATTATGATATTAGTAATAAACGGTTAAAAAACATTAATGATCCCACAGATGAAAATGATGCAATAAATTTAAAAGTATTAAAAAAAGAGATATTACCAACACTGAAACTAGACAAAAACACATATAACGCGGGTAATCATAGAATTTCCAACGTTGGTAAGCCAAATCAAAACGCTGATGCAATAAACAGAGGTTATTTATCATCGGAATTGAAAAATACGTTAAAATTCGATGGAAAAACGTATAATGCTGAAAATCGACGTATATCTAACGTAGCAGACCCTGTAGATGAAAAAGACAGCATAAATAGACGCTATTTACATTCTATAATACCTGAAAAGACAAAAGATGGGTTTTCTTTTTATAAATTTGTTATTAACGATATAGGTTATCCAAAGAATGAAAATGATGCTGTAAATTTAAAATACATCAAAGATCATTGTATTACACGTGATGTAGGAATTATTGATTGCTTTGGTAATTGTTTAGCGAATGTAAAAGATGGTTCTGCACCATCAGATGGTGCAACGGTGGGGCAAATAAAGGAAACTATAAAACAAGAAACATCTGGTTTTGTGAAACAAGACCAAGTAGTAACACGACAAGGAGATGTATTTGTACAGGGAAATAAAAAGTTTACTTTACTTGAAGAAAACAATAGTGTTTGGGATGGTAAAGGAAAGTCATTGACAAATTTAGGTATTGGTGAAAAGCCTGGTGATGCTGTTACTTATGAACAGATAATACAATTAGAGCCAACTGGAAAACAATGGTGGAATTGTGATAACAAACGATTAACAAATGTTGCAGACCCTGATTATGCTGATAACGCTGTAACTGTTAATTTTCTTGTTAAAGTAATAGGTAATTTATTATTTGATATGCATAATTATATTGCAGCCGGACAACATAAACCTATTGATGAAAAAATGAGAAGTGCATGGATTAAACAAGAAATTCTTTATAAATACTTTTTTAATCATAATACACAAAAGTTTAGATCAACAGATTGGGGTACTTTTGATATTTAATTAAATAACACCATAAATTACATCATTTATGTGCAACCTGTCATAGAGGTAACACATAGGTTACGCTTTTCGAATATAAAAGACAATCATGGCGTTTCATTACACCAGTCCATATCGAGACACTATACGGAAAGGAGGCGGTATCACGTCCACAGCGGTTTCTCTGTTAAGTAAAGCTTTAAATCGTATTCCAGTAGGATCTGTCGTAAATAGAGCAATAGACGCTTTACCATACGAATTTCACATACCGGGAGGTTATCAGTATTGCGGACCAGGAACTAAATTGAAAAAACGACTGGAAAGAGGCGATCCAGGCATAAATAAGTTAGATCAGGCTTGTAAAGAACACGATATCGCATATTCCACGTTTACCGATTCAAAGAATAGGTCAATAGCTGATAAAAAGCTAGCGAATATAGCTTGGCAACGAGTAAAGTCTAGTGACGCTAGTATTGCAGAAAAAGCAGCAGCTTTAGCGGTAACAGCAGGTATGAAGGCTAAAACAGCGGTAGGAGGTGGAAAAAGGAGGGGTAGGAATAAAAAAGGATCAACCATGAAGAAACATGGTGGTAATATTAGACTAAAAAGACGTTCTCCGAGGAAAAATAACAAAAAACCGATAATATGGTCAATGGTAAAAAACGGGGCTGGTCTATACCTAAGACCGTATCGTGCATATTAAATAAAAGAAATCAATTGGTTATACCACATAAAGCGTTGACTAATGTTGAATTATTTAAATATATTTCCTGTTTAAAAATACCATTTTTCCGCGGAGTATTTATGAAAGACAATTTACCAAAGAAAATATGGAAAAATGAGACTGGAATCGTAAATTTGGATAATACTGAAGGGTCCGGCACCCATTGGGTGTGTTATAAGAAACTAAATAGTAATGTATATTATTTTGATAGTTTTGGAAATTTGCCACCACCTAAAGAACTTGAACATTACTTTAAATCTGCTAAAAACATATATTACAACTATAAAAGAGAACAACCTGATAATACTTCAATATGCGGCCATTTATGTTTGGAATTCCTAGCTAAAAGTATCAGTCACTATTGAGATGTCTTCCTATACGGTATCATTAACAGGAAAATCGTCCACTTTACGAAGTATCCTTTTTCCAGCGTTACGCTTGCAAAAAGGAAGATTTTGGGAGGCAGCACTGTTGGATTTTACAACTTACAACTCTATTCCCAATGTTACGGAAGGTAAAAATAACTTATTGCATTATTATAAAGGAAAAGATGCCAGTGGGAAGTTTACAGACTTGGAAGTTTGCACTCTACCCACAGGTTCTTATGAAATTGATCATATTAATGAATTTTTGCAAAATAAAATGGGAAAAGACAATATAACGCTAAAAGGTAATAACAATACAATAAAAACTGAGCTTACTTCAAAATATTATATAGATTTCAGTAAGTCAGACTCAATTGGTGATTTATTAGGATTTCCCAAAGATGGAGCAATTTTAGAACCAAATAAAACACATTCTGGTAAACAAACTGTAACAATATTAAAAGTCAATAGTATAGACATAACTTGTAACATTATACAAGGAGCTTACAGAGATGGAGCAAATACTCATATAATACATACTTTTTACCCCAGTGTGCCACCTGGATTTAAAATTGTTGAAAAACCACAAAACCTGGTATATCTACCGTTGAACACCACTTTCATTTCAGACATCGTGTTGAACGTATTGGATCAAGACGGTAACTTGATAGATTTCCGAGAAGAGCCTATTACGGTTAGATTACATTTAAAATCGACACTTTAATACAAAATCATGGGTTTAATATTTAAAAGCGAACAACCTACGGGAAACCGCATTAGTAGCTCTTCAGCTGTGGAGGAGTTAACACGCGAGAACATTCGTTTCTTAAAGAGAATTGGATTACAATTAACCGATTATGGATATACTGGATATAGCGCAGGGTCCAACATTCGACGAAACCCTATGGGAAAAAGAATATCACACCCACAACCCTTACACTTCATCAAAATTAAACAATAACGATGAAATTCGTATTCCCATACAAAATCAAGACATTTACACACTACCATGTGAAAGTTACTTGTATATTGAAGGAAAAGTTACTAAAAAGGACGGTACTACTACTGGTACAACAGTTCCATTTATAAATAATCCCATGGCTTTCCTGTTTGATGAAATTAGATATGAAATATCAGGTGTAACAGTTGATTCTACTAAAAAAGTAGGTATTGCAACAACTTTAAAGGGATTAACATCTATATCACCTAATGAAACCAATTTAATACAACCTGCAGGATGGGTTTTACCTGCAAAAGACACAATCACTCCAGATACAAATGGAAATTTTGATTTTCATATTCCGTTACGTTTGTTGCTTGGTTTTGCTGAAGATTATAGGAAAATAATATTAAACGTTAAACAAGAATTAGTTTTGTTGAGATCTTCAAACGATAAAGATATTATTAAAGCTCCAGACGGTACAACAGATGCAACTTTAGAATGGAAATTAACATTAGACAAAATTGTATGGAGAGTTCCACATGTAAAATTAGCTGACGAGCATAGAATGCTACTATTAAGAAAGTTAAAGGCTGATCGTGATATTGTAATTCCTTTTAGAAGTTGGGAATTTCATGAACATCCCAGCTTGCCAACTACGGATCGACACACTTGGACAGTTAAAACATCTAATTATGTGGAACGAGCCAGGTATATTATATTTGGTTTACAAACAGGCAGAAGAGACACCATCACCAAACATGCAGGCCAATTTGATCATTGCAACTTGAAAAATATTAAAGTTTATTTAAATTCACAATTTTTTCCATACGATAATTTAAATGTGTCATTCGCTAATAAAAAGTACAGCATATTGTACGATATGTATGCAAGATTCCAAAGTTCATATTATGGTAAAACGAATGCACCTTTACTATCACCAGAAAAATACTTAGATGGTTACCCTATAGTTGTAATCGATTGTTCTAAACAAAATGAATCGGTAAAATCATCAAGTGTAGATATAAAAATAGAAATGGAATTCAACGCGCCTATATCAGCTAATACAACTGCATACTGTTTAATTCTACATGATAAAATCGTAACATACACACCTTTAACTGGAATTGTTAAAAATGTATTGTAAAAGACCGGTTTTCCTACATTCCAATGCATTCCGCGAGTATAAAAGCAGAGCGTTCAGCTCGCTCCTCATCAGTTTGTTGCCTGTTGTTGTATGGGTAGCATCTTATTCAATATGGCTTCTCCTAGTGGTACACAAGAAAATGTAGTAGATATTGAGAAGGAGATATCCGACTTTTTAGATCTTCAAGGTCAACCGGAGGGAGATGAACACAACGCTTGCGGACAATTCCACGCCAGTAATAATATTGAGGAAAAAGGTAAAAGAAGAAAGAACGCACACAAGAGGAAAAGGGATATTGAAGATAATATTTCTCCTAACATATTAAGTGAGGTATTCTTGCGAATATTTTACCCAATCTCTTCCAGTTTGGACAAAAGTGTTTTAATCGGTGTTATGAAATCTACAGATTATTCCCCTACTGTAATTTTAACTCATGGACCCAAAATGATTTTGTTTACGGACACTGCTTGGGAATCGTTTATGAAACACTTGCATCTGCTAGAATGCTATTTAAGTAGTAACATGTTTGGAAGAAAGACAAGAGTAGGCCTTTTGGATTCAAATGTGGAAATCGATATTGTTAAACATCGTGGTGATCATCAGTTGCGGTTTAGAGACACAACAAGACATGATAACAAGATTCAACTTAATCGAGAAGAGTTTTTTATTCTAACTTGTGCAACTGAACCAATAACGAGGTACTTGAGACAACTGGTGTTTTCAAGTTCGATTATTAAAGATTATCTGGAAGACACTTTGGACAAACAACCGGACGCACCTATATTGTACGGACCTGTAGATACTTCTATATTCAATAGGGTTCCTCATGAAGTACAAATGTGGAGACAATTGGAAAAGTACGCTCAACTACATAAGAAATCAGTAAAACGTGAAAAAGAGGAAGAAGAAGGAGGAGAAGAATCAAGTGTTAGTGATGAAAATGAAAACAAGGAAAATGTAAAGATGGAAACCTAAATGACAATTAACTACACAGCAATGGTTAATTTTTAAAACAATGTCAAACACTTTGTGGGGTTAGGCCTACCGGGGACGGTGCCCACGTTAAATATACACCAACGCGCCAACAACTGTACGGCCGGGTATAAAAGTCGTACCTACCGTGGTGTGGAAATCAGTTGACCTTTGGACTTCGTCATGAGCAGACGAGTGATCTTCGCAATGGACAAGGAAGAAGAACAAGTAAAGTCCAAACCTGGTATAATTGAGTTCCAAGCGTTTCGGGGTAATGATGATAGATTTATCATAAAAGAACTTGTGTTTTTCGACATCAATACAAGTGTTCCTTATTCGTTTTTATTTAAACCACCATGTTCTTATTCATCTTTAACCAGTAAAGCCGCTACTACCAACAGATGGATTTCAAAACACTTCCATCATATCGATTGGTATGATGGTTTTACAAGTTACACGGACTTGTATCACATTATGCATCACTTTTCAGACAAGTTTACCAATATTTACACAAAGGGGCTGGAAAAGAAAAGATGGATCGAAGGATTTACTCATGTTCCGGTTAATGATGTGGATTTGGATAAAAACTACAAGTATACGATGGAAAATGTTTGTATTTGTACTAAAAGTCCAGAACATGAAAAAGATAGACATTGCGCTTTAAAAAACGCCTATAAACTCGCATCTTACCTTCAAAGTGGGGAAATGGGGAGTGGTGGGGGTAACGGGGGTTATATAAGTGAGGAGCAGACCGGGACCTGGCATGAGTATTACTCGAGATTCCGAGACGACAACATCTCCCAGCAAGAAGACGAAGAAGACGATCTATAACTTGACCATGGCATCTCACCAGTTCCTGCAAACTTTGGTTGAGCAGTTCAATGCTCACTCCAAATCTACCATACTACCCGTCAAGAAGTGTTCCGAACTTAAAGACGAGAAGCACTACATTATCCACGCCATGAAGAAGATGGAGACTACAGTTGGAGAGGCCATCTGCTGCAGTCTTAGCGAGGCACCATTCACTCCGGGGGATGAGCCCAAGTTCCAAGTCTACCTGCCGAAACGGTTCGTCCATCTCCTCCAGAACGAGGATCTGCACTCCATCCAACCCGGCTGTCTCTACCTGGTTTCCCACGGTTGCACGGGTAGCAATTCCACCGAGTTGACCATCCACATCGCCGACAAGCAGCAGTGTTAGATTTAAGTTTTACTGTTGTACATATGTTATTGTAATGTTTTATAAATAAATAAACCATAAAAGACAAAAAAATACAAAAAGACGAAAAATGCAACATATCAATATGTGAAGTTTGTCACATATTGATATGTTGCATTTTTTTTTTAAACTTCGCGGGTGACCTTGACCTTTGACCTTTGCATTTCACAGTTACCCCCACCACCACGCTACAAGTCAAACCTGCTTGAATGCAAAACACCCCCACCACTTTTTCATATACCTCCAAGTGCTGTGCCTCGTCTTCATTTCAACTCCAGCAGCCAACCGAACAACATCAGTATGTCTCTGAACGTAAGCTGTGCCAGCTATGAGGAGGTGACGATCAAAACGCAACAGGAGCTGAACGACTTGTACAAGGAGTTGCAGCTGATGGTGGCAAGAGGCTACCGTATAAACGTGCAAGTCTACGCTTGCAATATACGGAATCTTCGGCAGCCGAAGGAAGAGCCTGGACATTCCTCTTCAACGACAGCTTCCTCACCGGCGTCGATGAAGACCGAACCAGACAACTTGGATTACTTCAGCTGACTAGCGGTTGTCTTCCTTGTCCTTACAATTGTAGAATATGTTTATTTCTTTATTATATTAAAGAAGTAAAAAGAGCAAAGCCACCTATCTTGTTACTGACATATATGCTCAGTAACAAGATAGGGTTTTTTTTAAAACACAATTTGAATGACCTTGAAACTTCCCCCTCCACTGATTCGCTACCCCCACCACTTCACTGTTGATATACATGAGACAACATAATTAGATACCTCATTCCTTCTTCAACGGCCAAACCTACAACATCAACAATGGCTAACCTACCAACAGATGAAAGATGTCCTCACGCATGCTGTGACTTCGTACACGAGTTAGAGAAGAGGATGCAAGAGAGGGCGATAAGAAGAAAGCAGATCCACTCAGAAAATATCATGATAGTAAACGGCTATCTTTTGTTGTTCGGCCTTATCATGGTTGTACTGTTCATACTGTACGGCATAGTTACATGCGTCGGCAAGGTTGCAGAAGAAAACGCTCGCCACCATCAGTTGGAAGATTTCAATGTTACTTTCTAGGTTTTCCTTTTTTAAAACTCCATTTGGATGACCTTGAACTTTCCCCCTCCACTCCTTCCTTTTTTAAAACCCAATTTAAATGATCTTGAAATTTCCCCCTCTACTTTTCAATAATGTTACAACTGACTGCAGCTCACCTCATTCCTTGCTTGGCTGCCATGGCGGAAGGAACTCTTTCTCAAGTTGACTCCACTACGGACGAAGCATTTCCCTTGCGGTGGACTGTTCATTTACAGGATGCGACAGAAGTGGAAGTCTTGTATCAAAAATTACTCAATGTATTCAACGGGAACCCTGGACCTCTTGAATGTAGAATGGGTTTGAATTTTGATGCAACCAGGGTCGGCACAGAACCTTCAACTTCAAGCCAGCCTCAGCAACGAGATTTTACACATTTATACACTCCAATATCACCGGAAGGTGTAACTGTCTGCGAGGCTGACTCAACTACACGTTATGTTCAGCCGAAGCCTTGGGTGTTGATTATTAACAATGTGTACAAAGTGGAATTGGTATGTAATAGATTAAAGGAGTTGATGGTACAAGATCCAGGCCTGCGCTTTCAAATAGATATACATTTCATCTGGAGAGCACCTGCACGGGGCTCTTCGTCTGACAGCTCTCCAAGTACGACGGACGAGGAGGACGACTAGTCATCTTTTTTAAAACTCCGTTTGAATGACCTTGACCTTTCCCCCTCCACTGA
This sequence comes from Neoaliturus tenellus, assembly GCA_030545055.2. Classification (NCBI taxonomy): domain Eukaryota; kingdom Metazoa; phylum Arthropoda; class Insecta; order Hemiptera; family Cicadellidae; genus Neoaliturus; species Neoaliturus tenellus. The sequence continues at coordinate 243,281,939 of CM061533.1, read as the reverse complement.
GTTTATTTAAGGTGCACTCTAACTGACTACAGCATCATTTCATCGCGCACCTTCACCGCAGCAACATGGAGAGTCAACTCAACTACTGTTGCGAACAGAAATGTTTTTCATGGCCGAATGGCATTGATGTGGTGGATGGTCTGGCTTGTAGAACATGTGAAGCTTTTAGTCAGTGCATGTGTAAGTGCAAGTCTTGGAAGAAGCCGAAACCGAAGTTGAAGACATTCCATGTGTACCAAATGAGAGGGCATAAGTACACTTGTTGCCCTGAACGTTGCATTGAATTCAAACTAAAACAGCTAACTGGCTGCAAATTGTGCAACAATCATTTTGCAGGTTTTTGCAAACATTATTTAGGAGCGTGTCAATACAGATCAACTTGGCATACAGAAGCACTCACTATCAATGAAATCGCTATAGACTCACAAGAGTAGTCTTTCTACTCTTTGACTTTTTTAAAACTCCGTTTGAATGACCTTGAAATTTCCCCCACCACTTCCCCATATATCTAGAGTACGCAGGGCCCGGAGGTCAGTCGCTCGGCGGCTGTCGTAGTGTGCACATCCGTGTTGTGCAGTCTGCTGTGCAGTTTTGATTTTAACCAGTTCAAGGTCACCACACTTACACTCTGGCAAAAACGTCAAGCTGTTAAAGACAATCCTAAGTCCCAGGTTCACAGTCAACCTCAAGGTCATCACACTTTAACATGTAACTTTAAGGTAGCACCGAAACGGTGCTACCCGGCTTGACATTTTCAAGTTTCCCAAGGTCATCACAATTTCCCCCACCACTTCCCATATACCTAGAGTGCACAGAGCCGGACAGTCAGTCGCTCGGTGTCTGTCGTAGGGTGCACATCGCAGTTGTAGTAATGGTCGAATGGGGGCTTCTGGGCCAGTTCAAGGTCACCCGAGCGGTGTCACATGACGGTTTAGACAGAGTAACGTTGCAAACTTCAAATTTCCTCGGCACTTTTGCTGTTTCTCATCGCAAATTCGCTCCAAGTCGTCAAGGTCATGGTAACTGTGACTGAAACTCGGAGCGTAGTGCGAGAAACAGCAAAAGTGCCGAAAAATTTTAGGTTTCAGCATGACCTTGACCTTTTGTGACATCGGTGACGTCATCTTGGTGACGTAAGGGGTGATGACGTCATCGACACGTCATTTCTGTGATGTCATGGGTGTGACGTCATGGATGTGACGTCATTGGTGATGACGTCATCGATGATGCAATCGATGACGTCATCGATGAGGTCATTGACCTCGATGACGTCATCGATGACGTCATCGCTCGGGTGACCTTGAACTGGCCCAAAAGCCCCCATTCCCCACTACTAATATTGTATTTCAACTAACGATTTGAGACAACAAATTATATAACAAATTGTTTATTGCATGAAATAAATATTGAAGGACATACCATTCCAATACGGTATTAAAATGATAGCCATTGGTAATGTATTGAAACTGAGTTCATTTTAAAGCACAATACTTTGAAAAAAGCATTTTGAATATAACTGAATACCTTTCAACTAAACACACTTGCTGATAAAATCTTCGACAAACTTTCTTTGAACAAAAATAAATATAATAATAATAGGTATTACAAGTAATATTAATTTACTTAAAAATACCTACTAACCAAATACAATAAAACAATTAATGACTTATAATTAAATGGTATCAACAATTTGTTAAAATTAATTAAATAACAAATAAACGGCAACAACAAAAATACCCAACTACGAGAATAAGAATAAAATTAGAAGTGTTGAACAACCGCTAACAGCATTGTTGTCCGATTCAAGCAACCCCTTTTGTGCAAGGTCTATTTATACCGGTGGTGGCGAGACGACAGTAGTTTAGCACCATTAAAAGGTAAGCGGGTTGTAGAGGCGTTAACAAGTTTGAACTATTACAGGGGGCCCAGCCGCAGCCGCCGCCAGTTGACCTACATTTTAGTTTTCTCCCCACACTTCCGCAGCCCCGTTTCGACAACTCTTCATGTTACGTTGCACTCAATTGAAAACTTTATTTGCAGCCCATACGTCCTCTGAATAAAGTTTACCATTCTTGCCTCCAGCTGGCCCTCTTGTTTGATATTGATTACCTAACAGTTGTTAACAATATTTTTGTGTTTGTTGATTGACTTCCATCACAATCTGCTGATTATCAATACACCCGTAAGGCACTACCGTAATATTTTTTCTCCCCCGAAGGGAGCTAGCAGAAACAACAAAAGCTGTCTACTTACCATGTATATATGGTATGCCTTTGGACAAAGTGTAATAAATAAATCAAAGGAAATGGCCTTGATTGAAAAGTACTGTAAAGACATATCTTTATATTTAAATTAGTATATGTGCAAAATTTTGATATGTAATTTAGATGCATATATACATTATATGTAGACCTCTTTCAAATTTGTTTGAAATTAACAATTTACAACTGATTTTTGAAAATTGCAAATGATTTTTTTAATGTTTGCTCAACTTACTTAGAAATTTTGAAAGTTTTTCGAAAGTTTATAAAATCTGTTAGGTTGTTCTTGAGCCAAACATGAGCCAATATCACTTATATATTTTTCACTTGATATTTGTTCTTAAATAACTTTATTGTCGGTTCGTAAATAGACTTGTTTTAGTGTTAACTTCGTTTGGTTGTGACGTTGAAGCTTCAATCCTTACTGTGGGATCGATTATCCACCCTTTATTCAATTTTCGGTTTAAGGTAAATATATCAACTCGCAGGGTGCTTCCGCTCTCTCAAATGCAATGCACTTCTTCATATACTTTTAAATTTTGGTTTCTTAGTTCATTGGCAATTTCTTGTCTTACATCATTATGTCTTTTGTTTATCAGCAGTTCGTTTTGGCTGCAAGACCTCAACACATGTGCAAGAGATTCAAACTCGTTACAACGGTTTGTGTTGGGGCCTTGACCATCTAAAATTAGGTAAAATATTAATTAAGATGTCGAAAGAAGCAAATAGCTGAATATTATGTGCAGAGTGACGAAATTGTTATTTTTCATCATACTTCACCCTGAACTGTAGTTTTCCGGCTTGTTATTAATCCGCAAAGTTGGCATTTCCTGTAGCCTAAATTTTCAAGATTTCGACGTTTTATTCGTTCCACCATAGAGTAAAGGTTCCTTACTCTGTGGTTCCACTTACATATCAGCTGTTTTAAGGCATTTTAATTTAAGATCGAAGCCAAATACTAAACGTTAACGGATAGTGAACAAATAGTTAATCTCTTTTTAAATGAGTTATTACTCTTATATTTTTGCAGAATTATGAAAAGCTTTGATAATCACTCTGACATTAAGTATTTTTTCTGTGCTTAATCGAAATTTTTGTCAAACACGAATATAGCACAGAAAAAAACACTTTCCGTCCTAGTTATGAAAACTACTATTTTACACACAATTAAAGCATCTTTAGGATACTTTAGCGTTTGTTGCAGATATTAGAGGCTATTTTAAACTTCATATTAACTATAAAAAGTTTAAAAATATATAAAACAATAAGAAAATTATTGTTTTATATATTTTTGAATTAATGAATTCAATGAATGAAATAAACAGTAGAGCTTTGAGTAAATATGAAGAACAAAGGTGTTGAGAATATACAATTTGAATACTCTTCACAATAAAATATGATTTAACTTCTTTATTTGTAATGTAAAAACGTAAATTGAAATAATTAAGTTTCCCTATCAATAATTAATCTATACTTATTTAATACGCTAAGTTTTTTTTTGTCTTGAGAACTCCTCCTACAATTTTCAACCGATTTTCAAGTTTTTGGTGTCGTTGGATAGGGCTTGGTCTGTAGTTGTTTCCGCCAAAAACTGATGAGAATTTGACGGAAAATAAAGGCGCTATCCACCATTGAAATTTCAAAATTTCCCATTTAAATAACATTGGGATTGAATAAAGCATTTTAAACATCTGTTAATAATCAGCTGTAAATACGTGTAGTTTTGGTGATTGCAGATATTCACAATATTGGATTGGTCGGATGTCAATGATTTAGACATAAAAGTAACATTTGTATTGTATTAAAATAAATTGCTCGATTTCGAGCAACACGTTTACTAGTTATTTTTTAAATACTGTAATTAAAAAGTCAAGAAGAGTTTTAAACAGTGATAGTCTGAAAAACTAAAGTTAATTAAAGGCAAGTAAAAGTTAATTATGATGGCATATAAAAGTTATATTGATGACTAGAAATGACCCTTTTGAATTTATAGGATTGTAAATTTTGTATAATTTTCTTGAGGAGGAAGGATTGAGGTAAGGATATATGGCTCAAGAGTTGAGTATCGACCACACCTGAACATGCCGCCTGTTGACCCAATAACCGGGCCTTGACCTACCCAATAAACTGCCTCTTGCACCCTCACGACGGAAGTGACTTTTGAACTATCGACGGAAGGATAAATCACTCAAGAGTTGAGTATCGACCACACCTGAACATGCCGCCTGTTGACCCAATAACCGGGCCTTGACCTACCCAATAAACTGCCTCTTGCACCCTCACGACGGAAGTGACTTTTGAACTATCGACGGAAGGATAAATCACTCAAGAGTTGAGTATCGACCACACCTGAACATGCCGCCTGTTGACCCAATAACCGGGCCTTGACCTACCCAATAAACTGCCTCTTGCACCCTCACGACGGAAGTGACTTTTGAACTATCAACGGAAGGATAAATCACTCAAGAGTTGAGTATCGACCACACCTGAATATGCCGCCTGTTGACCCAATAACCGGGCCTTGACCTACCCAATAAACTGCCTCTTGCACCCTCACGACGGAAGTGACTTTTGAACTATCGACGGAAGGATAAATCACTCAAGAGTTGAGTATCGACCACACCTGAACATGCCGCCTGTTGACCCAATAACCGGGCCTTGACCTACCCAATGAACTGCCTCTTGCACCCTCACGACGGAAGTGACTTTTGAACTATCGACGGAAGGATAAATCACTCAAGGGTTGAGTATCGACCACACCTGAAAATGCCGCCTGTTGACCCAATAACCGGGCCTTGACCTACCCAATAAACTGCCTCTTGCACCCTCACGACGGAAGTGACTTTTGAACTATCGACGGAAGGATAAATCACTCAAGGGTTGAGTATCGACCACACCTGAATATGCCGCCTGTTGACCCAATAACCGGGCCTTGGCCTACCCAATAAACTGCCTCTTGCACCCTCACGACGGAAGTGACTTTTGAACTATGGACGGAAGGATAAATCACTCAAGAGTTGAGTATCGACCACACCTGAACATGCCGCCTGTTGACCCAATAACCGGGCCTTGACCTACCCAATGAACTGCCTCTTGCACCCTCACGACGGAAGTGACTTTTGAACTATCGACGGAAGGATAAATCACTCAAGGGTTGAGTATCGACCACACCTGAAAATGCCGCCTGTTGACCCAATAACCGGGCCTTGACCTACCCAATAAACTGCCTCTTGCACCCTCACGACGGAAGTGACTTTTGAACTATCGACGGAAGGATAAATCACTCAAGGGTTGAGTATCAACCACACCTGAATATGCCGCCTGTTGACCCAATAACCGGGCCTTGACCTACCCAATGAACTGCCTCTTGCACCCTCACGACGGAAGTGACTTTTGAACTATGGACGGAAGGATAAATCACTCAAGAGTTGAGTATCGACCACACCTGAACATGCCGCCTGTTGACCCAATAACCGGCCTTGACCTACCCAATCAACTGCCTCTTGCACCCTCACGACGGAAGTGACTTTTGAACTATGGACGGAAGGATAAATCACTCAAGAGTTGAGTATCGACCACACCTGAACATGCCGCCTGTTGACCCAATAACCGGGCCTTGACCTACCCAATGAACTGCCTCTTGCACCCTCACGACGGAAGTGACTTTTGAACTATGGACGGAAGGATAAATCACTCAAGAGTTGAGTATCGACCACACCTGAACATGCCGCCTGTTGACCCAATAACCGGCCTTGACCTACCCAATCAACTGCCTCTTGCACCCTCACGACGGAAGTGACTTTTGAACTATGGACGGAAGGATAAATCACTCAAGAGTTGAGTATCGACCACACCTGAACATGCCGCCTGTTGACCCAATAACCGGGCCTTGACCTACCCAATGAACTGCCTCTTGCACCCTCACGACGGAAGTGACTTTTGAACTATCGACCGAAGGATAAATCACTCAAGAGTTGCGTATTGACCACACCTGAACATGCCGCCTGTTGACCCAATAACCGGGCCTTGACCTACCCAATGAACTGCCTCTTGCACCCTCACGACGGAAGTGACTTTTGAACTATCGACCGAAGGATAAATCACTCAAGAGTTGCGTATTGACCACACCTGAACATGCCGCCTGTTGACCCAATAACCGGGCCTTTACCCACCCAATGAACTGCCTCTTGCACCTTCATGACGGAAGTGACTTTTGAACTATCGACGGAAGGATATACAGTATCGTCATATTCAACGGTTGAGTATTGGAAATATCTGAACCTGCCTCCTGGTGGCACAGCGGTATTATGTAAAGGATTTTTTTTATATACTAAGGATATATCTTTGTCAAAAGATACAACAATAGACATTCCTCCCCTAATTGTACTTTTGATTAACAATTTTTAACATCATGATGTTTTAATATTTATATGTTATTATTCAGTTAAGTGATATTAAATGTTAATTTATCAGCTGAAATACGAAATGAGAACGTCTTTTACAGTACCTTAAGTAATAATTTCAATTTTACCTAAATTAAATAATTAACAAACAAAGCTAAGTTGTATTTAAGTTTTAGTTTTTTTCCTTTGAATTCCAGCCACTTTCATGAAAGAGGTAATTTGAATTCGACAAATATTTGAACTACTATAACGATATTTTGAATATTCTCGACAAAAACACACCACACATGACACATAATTTGAAAGCGCATGCATAGTATGTTTAAAAATGTGTGTAGCACAGTGGAATGCCTCTCAATAGGTCCCACCAAACTGGACACCGGGAGCTGTGTTTATCCATATAATTGACTCGGTTAGGGCCACAAACAGTGTTTATCCGTGTCGCCCTGTTTGACACGACCGATGGCCGTATGGATATTGGCGGACCACTGTATAGTATAGGTGCCGTGCAAACATGCCATCCATGTACTCGATGCGCCAATAGTTGTCATCCGTATCCTTTTGTTTGCCCGCCCTATTCGATTAAAAAAGATCAGCCCAATAATTTTGACCAACAGAATTAATATTATCAACTCAAAATAACAGTTTTTGACAAGCGAAACTGTTGACAAAAATATTGAATTGAACCTAACTTCTTTTACTTATATTTTTACTACATGATAGTAAAAATGTTTTATGGTTCGAAGGATTTAGTTCGGTTTTGAGTAATATTATTTCCGGTTAACTTTACTTCCTTTTTAAAACTGTCTAGCTCACAAACCAGTGAAAATGTTTAAATTTTTTATATGTATGTTTTAAAAAACGTATGATATTATTTTATTTGAATTCAATTTTTACCAAGATATGTATTTACAGGCCTTTATATTGTAAATTAGTAGATGGAAATGTTAGTAAAATTGTCCTTAGTTTTACATTTGCAATTACAAAGAACTAGGATAAGCTAAAAAAATCAATAGTTACAAATAATTTTAAGTTAACTATAAGAATACGAAGATATCTGTTTTTGGTGGTTATATATTTCTATCTTGAAGAAAAGTTTTAATGTATATTTCACTGCAAAAACAAATTGGTAACGTAAAAAATAACGTAAAAATAATAACTCTTATTTTATAACTCAAAATAACAGTTTTGACAAGCGAAATTTTTTACAAAAATATTGAACCTAACATAATTTACTTATATTATTACTATATCAGACTAAAATTTTTATGGTTCGAAGGATTTAGTTCGGTTTTGAGTAATATTATTTCTGGTTCAATTTATTTTCTTTTTAAAACTGTCTAGCTCTCAAACCAGGGAAAATAATTGTTTAAATTTTTTAATATGCCTATTTTTAAAACCTATGATATTAATTTATTTGAATACAACTTTTAGTAAGATATATATTTACAGGCCTTTATATTGTAAGTTTAAACTAGGATAAGCTAAAAGAATCAATAATTACAAATAATTTTAAGTTCACTATAAGAATACAGTACGGAGGTATTTGTTTTTAATGATTATATATTTCTATCTTGAAGAAAAGTTATATTTCACCACAAAAACAAATTGGTTTTAAAATCATAACTGATTCAATTTAAAATATATATTTCATAATCTATTAGATTGGTACTTTTATTCGATACTTGTTGCTTGTGGTTTTTGTAGGGTGTCAATCAGATTTATTATAAAAAAACAGTTAAGCATTTTGCCATACATATTAAGCTCTCATGTCCCAACAATACGTACTATACCCTCGACTTAGAAAGGGTTTTAGAAATTACAAATGACTTCCTTACAAAAACTTCAAAATTTTTACATCTTGAGATTTTAAATATGTTAGTTTAAGAAAGGTTAAAAATCAATAATCAATTTAAAAAAGGGCTTCAAAATTTGTTTTCCTAAGCAAAAATTTTACTAATTCAAAACAAATAAGGCCAATTAAAAAAAAAATTATATAAGATTTTTAGTGCAAAATTTTGACATTTCATTAATTAAACTTTAATACCAACTTAAATTAAGATACATATACATATATACACACACATATGTATGAAAATGAACGATCCGTATTTTTGGCTTCTGGGGACCTCAAAATGAAAAAGTAACATGGTCCCGGGCTTAGGTCTTACCATGGCTACTACCGTAATAGCGTATTCCCTGTGGGGAAATTCACTAAAAATAAAAAAATGTAACCAAATAATAAAATTTATTTGTTGCTAAGCAACAAACTCAATGAAAATTTCCATTTTTGGGTTCTCTAGCGATTCTTTATATTATATAGGGTGAGCGCGACAGCAAGTGAGCGTAGCGTACGAGCTAAACCTAACGGTGGGCGAGCGTAATGGCGAGTGAGCTCAGCGAACGAGCTAAACATGATGGCAAGTAACGCGAGCGAAGCCGCGGGAAAAGCTTATAATTTATACAAATCGTATTTATAATTTTAATTTCAATTTCACTAAGGAAATCTGCGAAACTACATAATAGCCTACAAGTCTAATAATGTAAAGTCATAGAAAAGTGAAAAATTCTGATAGGTAACATACTAAATTGTATCTGTTAGTTGTTTTCATAGTTGAAAATTAAAAATTTGAAAATCATAACCAATCACATGTATGGAGGTTCACCGCAGCGCCTAAATGCGGCAAAATAGATGGAGTATCAAGATTGCATTTAGGAAGTGAAGGGGCCGAGACACTTCACACCAGTTACTACTCCAGACAACTCGTCTACCCACCGAGACACCTTCATCACTGCAGTTATATTTACTCTTTAAGACATTTAGTGAACTTTCTCTCTGTAATATTTTTTCTTTAACCAGCCTAACTTATTTTTAATTTAAACCTTGTGTTATTGTTTGGTCAGTGATGGATTTACTGTATACATTTAAACTGTATATATAGGGAAATTTTATTGGTTTTAATATTATATATTTTTAAAGACGTTTAGAAGATGTTATAAATCACCACAACATGTTAAGCTCGGTTAAATAACATTAGTATAAACAGATTGCATTAAAGGTATGATTCATAGTCCTAAGATTTCTGTCGGTAGGTTTTTCCTTTATAATTCTAATTCAATCAAAAACAAATAATGAGAAATTGATCAGAATGCAGATTATTTTTGCCTTGATAAAAAATTTTCTACTGAAATTTTTAAACTACTTAAATAATGTAATTAAGTATACGTCTCACATTTCCGAGTAAAATAATGAAAAATTACAATTTGTTGAAATAAAAGAATATTTTGAATGTTTAAGAATTTGATTTGATTTTTTCGGAGACAACAATGAAGACCAAAAATACATTAGTTTGCCTCAGTAAATAACTCCATTTTTGTTAATTTTTTTAATGATGGCGTTTAACTATTGTAATTTTTATGATTCCAAACTTCCAACAGGATTTATTTTAACATTTTAGCCCATGATTTGATATCTTTAAAAACCATATAGCTAATTCCGTAAAAATATTTCACAAGTTTAGTAGAAAATTATGTTTTCAGAAATCGAGTACGTTATGAAGATGCTAACCCAACCACTAATTGAAAATATTGAAAAAACTCACTTTTTCAGGATGTTTTGGAAGACAGAATTTACAACTTGCCTCAATAGTAATGGTTATCAACATACAGTTTCAAGGAAAGATGGGGTGACGGATGAAAGCAGGTGAAATGATCTTTGATTTCGAGCTCCTAGAACGACAATGAAGTCAAATTGACAAGAAAAAGAATTTGATAGAAGTATTGTATGATGATCAAACCCCCATACATCCGAATCACGAAATTCTGATTATAAATTAAATGACGTCGTATTTGAAGTCAACCCAGTAGCGAAGCCCATATCAAACGTATTTTACTGATGAAGACACAATTCTATTGTGAAACATTGTTAGAAGAAGAATCTTTTCGAGTGACTTTTTCCGGAGCTGGAGATCGTAGACAGGTCCTCTTACCTGGAACACACAAACACGACTTCTATAGTTTTTCAATATTAATAAAATATACGTTTTTGAAAATGTTGCTAAAACAAGACTGATCAACTAAAATGTTTAATAAATATTTATAGTTACTTTCATTTCAAAATAGAGCAGCTTCAAAAGTTTCCATTTGTCTACAATGAGTGTAGATAAATATTTATATTTTTCAAGTTAAAATTTCTAATTTTACCACGGATAATGTTTTATAAAGGCTCTTTAAACAATTTATTCGTTACATTAATAGTTCAAAGGAAATTCCTTTAAAAGTCAATATTAACTCAATACTGTACAAATAAATTTTATGACAAAAACCTATTTTTTTTAGATTTTCATAGTTGATGAGACAAAACAGTCACACATAAACGTATTAGATTTTAATACTTGATGCAGCAAAACATCAAGTATGATGTATCAAGTATTCAGTGCAGAGTATTATATTGCGCAGATGTTACAAGTATTCATAAACATATAAGTAAATACGAATATTATTTTAAATACTATGTACGATATAAAAAATTGATAGGCAAGTTTTAACGAAAATAACTATCGTATGTGACATGTAAATCCAATATGAATTAGCACTATTTAATTCTATTGCATTTATAACGTTTTTTTTAGTCCTGGCATAGAATATTCACAGCATAAATTAAATTTACTGTTTAAAATGTTTAACAATTTTGAGAAATTAATAAAGACAACGGTTATAAAATAACATAATTATTATTTATAACATGTAACGGGTTACAAGTTTAGTAACTGCATGCTAAAGAAGTAGTTTAAACACACTATTAAACAGAATGAACAATAATAATAAGACACCACTAAAACATTGCAATATAATGAGAGTGAGATATAAGCAAGAAAATCAAGTGACAACAAATACAAGTTAGAAGTTAAGCATCTAGGAGGACCTGTAACATGACAAACATTAACAATGCACAAATAGGATGAAAACACTTAGTCTATTTAAACATTTTGCGATACGGTGGTGATTTTCGTTATAAAGAGTCATCTTTACCTTTGGGTTTGTGGCCCATTGTTGCGCAGTTGGCAATGTTAACCATACAGCTTTTATGCAAAACATGGTATTTTATTCCCCCGTTTCAAACGCCCATTTCCAGCCGATTTTAAGTGTTTAATTGAATAGTTATATAAGGTCACTCATACCTCAAAATTTTGAAAATTTAACAAATATTACTCACTGTGACGTCACAAAGTAAAGAGATTTACAACTTAGAGGTAAAACTTTTAAGTTTTATTTTGTACTCTTATACCATTTAGTTTTACTCATATATCAGGTATGAGGGATCTAGATCTAACCTTAATCTACAATAAAACATAAATCTTACTAATAAATATCCAAAAACACTGTCTGAAACAGGGGAATACGGAGGCATGTGTTCAGTGTTTTTATAAAGGTGAAGATGACTCTTAATGCTTCATCTAGTTGATAGCACACAGGAATTGTCAAAGTGAATCATTGGTTAAAAAACCAGTAACCTAATACGTTTCACCTTGCATGAAATGAGGTAGTAGATTTCCGGATCACCGCCAAATAGCGTAAAAATCGGTGGAATTTCGCACTTTTTTATGTTTGGCAAATGTTTACCCTAAAGAATAACTTTTTCATACAATACAACTATCATCAACTCAAAAGTACATTAAATTACCTAAAATTTAAGACCAAAATGGTTATTGAAGACCTAATATTAATAATAATAGTTATTGTAGGCCTTTGAATCTGAAGGTTGCCGGTTCGATCCTGAGAAAAGTTTGCCTTTGGTCATTGGGCTATTAATTGATGATCTGACAAATGAAACAGCTGATATTTGTCAGTAACAAAGCTACACCTCATGTGATGCATTATAATCATCTCACTCACCCCTTCAGACATACTCTCCTTAAAATACGCACCACAGAGTACGTTGGTGTTTAAAATAAAATATCTAAAAAAATAATAAAAAAATAAAAATTGTAATAGTTTTTGAAAATAATTGTTAAAATTGCCAAATTTGAAACTTTTTTAAGTTTAGCCAATTTCGACCCTGAACCATCACTTTTTCATAGAAAACAAACACAATCATTTTAAAATTACATTGAATAGCCTACAATTTAAGACCAAAATGGTTATTGTAGGCCTAACAATTTGCAAGTTTGGCTCTTTAAATTTCGTTAAATCTTCCAACAATGTTAGTATTTAAACGTTTCGAGCCATACAAAGTGGTATCAAATCAGCGAGCACTTTTTAATGAAAGCAAAACAGTCAAAACACGCCATTGTCAACGATAATAACTGGTCGATTCTTGCAGGACTGTCCACTGCATTGGCCACATACAATAGAGGACTTCAAACCTGCTTTTCTGCAACCAATGCGTTGCCACATATCTTCTTGCAATTGTAATAGATAATTGTAATAGTTGTGAAGGAGCCACGTCCTTTGACATCATCCTTGGGGAAGGGCCGTGTGCTGGTAGAACCCACCCCCATTCAATAGGATCGATTTCAATACGGTACTAAGCTAACTCTGCACCTGATGGTGGATTCTAAGTGGGTGGAACCTGGCAGCGTCTTGAGTGGGAACCAGTCTGGAGAGGTTGAAAATTATCTTGGTTGCAGCATTCGCAAAAAGCTGATGGTGCAATTCATTGAGACTTTTAATGAAGCTACTTCCACCATAAAGCGCAATGAGAATATGCTCTCATGCATCGTCTACGTCGTTAGGTGTTACATTCGATTTGAAAAAAAAGAAAAAAAACTGCTGCTTTCTCCTTGAGGTCTGGATTCTTTTGAATTACTGCGAGCAGCTTGGCTTTTTTCTGACCAAAAAGCATGAAGTAGAATCACATCCACTTAAGGCCTGGGCAAAGAGAATGAGATGACCGTCAGAAGAAATTTATGTGGTTGAGTACAGGATATCTGGCGTTTTACCTCTTCCACACTTCTGAAAGTAGACGTTACCGTATATGGGATTATTGAGGTCATTTAGGAGAACCAGTAAATCTACATCCCTCACCTACGATGACCACTTCTTCAAAATTAGAGGCCTTTTGAATAGCTGTTGTAACGAACAGCCTATCAGCATCTTCTTCAGCCTGAACAACCTGAAGGTTTTTGGTTTCCATCTTTGACTTCAGTAGGTGGACACTATGTTTTTATCGTTAGATGAAAACTTTACTTGAGCTGAGGCAGGGTTGTCCAAGCTCGGCCAACACGTTCAGCACTTTTTGTACTCTTTTTATCAGCCTCTGTAGGATAACCATCAAACACTCCTGCTATGCTCAGGAGTGTTTTGTTATAATTTGTTTGTTTGTACATTTGTTATAAAAAAGTGATGCTTCAGGGCAAAATCGAACAAAAGTAAAAAAGTTCCAAATTCCGCTGATTTTTACGCTATTTGGCGGTGATCCGGAGGGTCGCTGAGGTCGAAAATTTGGATTTAGCATCTCGGGTCTATCACAAACAACATAAAACAAACCTACTACACCATTTCATGCAAAGTATACCTTGCTTTTGGTGACAAAGTTAGTGGGTTATGACGGAGACATACATATCCTTATAATAAAATTGTCCTAAGGTATAGACAACCACTCGCCTTTGAGAGGCCTACTTAAAATGCATGTTTATTTCGTGGTTATTAAATAGTATATTTCGTTACAAGGGCTGAAAATGGGGTTTTGCCGGCCTCGAGATCGTGTTTCAAGTTCAAGACGAAGACGAGAACTTGAAATAATGGAGAGAAGGCAAAACTTTTTTGGCCGAGTTACGAACGATCTTTTTCATCACACTACACAATAACACAATTCAATAAATTTTAACCAAGTGGGGAAAAAGTTTTTATCGTTATGCATGAAATCAGGCTATTTTTGTTCTCACAATAGTACCAAAAGCGTTTCTTTTTGTCCTAGGACTGAAAAATCATCTGGAATGTGTTTTATGTATTAGGATTGAAATTACCTTAATAGTAGTTTTCATCACTAGGAGCAAAAGTGGGTCCTTTTGGTGCGCAATCGTCTTTTAAAAACGAGGCGCAGCCGAGTTTTTAAAAACTATTAAGCATCAAAAAGACACTTTTGCTCCGAGTGATGAACAACGTTTTTTATCATAATGCAAAATTAGACTTTTGATCGTTAAAAATATTAACTATTAAGCTTTCGAGGTTATATTTACAAAGTAAGTAATATGCAGTGTTTACATTTCTGTTATTTACAAACAATGTTCTTTATAACGTTTTAATTTCAAAATTCTACTCTTCAACATTAATAAATTTTCATCATACCACTGCGATAAACGTTGTTTTCGGAACCGTCAGCTGTGATCGAAACTAGTTGATTCCCGGTGGGTTGGATAAACGTGTTGGTAAACAAAGTTTTCGGGACTAGTCCTCGAAACAGTGGTTTTCGGTACTAGGCCGGAAAAAAACTTCCAATGTTTGACACCTCTAGCGCTGATATTCTGCTTACAGTAACTTAAGCCTCGTTGACTCCAATATATAAATGTCAAGCAGCTGATTGTTTAGTTGTAAATAGTTAAAATACAAGATAAACAAATAACAACGTAAGAGGGGGTATATAGGTTAAAATTTATTAATTTTATCCAAACTGTATATTTATTAAAGGTGGTATGATGAAAAGTACTGTTCATAACTCGTCCGAAAGTGGTATATCGGTGCTCGATCGAATTCAAGTACTCGGCTTCGCCTCGTACTTGAAACTCGATCTTGCACCGATAACGACCACTTTCCGGACTAGTGACGAAATATACTATAATAATAATATACTTAGCAATCAGCTGACTTTTCAGTACTAGGACCTAAAAAATTCTCCAGATGATTTTTCAGTCCTAGGACAAAAAAGAATCGGTTTTAGTACTATTGAGAGAACAAAATACAGGCTGATTTCGTGCAGAATAATAAAAATATATTTGCTAAGTATATTTAATCATTTATAAATTTTTAGTTGTAGAATTTTTAAAATCAAACGTTATAAAAGCATTGTTTGTAAATAACATAAATGTAAACACTGCATATTACTTACTTTGTAAATATAACCTCAAAAATACAACTTTATTGTTAATGTTTCTTACGATTAAAAGTCTAATTCCACGTTATGGTAAAAAAACGTTGTTCATCAATCGGATCATAAGTTTCTTTTTTTTATACTTAATCGACGATTTCACACCAAAAAGACCCACTTTGGCTCCCAGTGATGAAAACTACTATTTTATCATTCTGCACGAAATCAGCCTGTCTTTTGTTCCTTTAATAGTACCAAAAATGTTTCTTTTTATCCTAGGACTGAAAAATCAGCTGGAATATTTTTAAGTCCTAGGGATGAAAGGTCAGCTGTTTGCTAAGTGTTGTTTATTAACTTTTTATGCAGAATAATAAAAATTCAAACGTTATAAAAGCATTGTTTGTAAATAACAGAAATGTAAACAACTGCATATTACTATCTTAGTAATTAGAGTTAATATTTTTTAATGATTAAAATTGTAATTCCGCATATTAATTTAAAAAAAATAAATAAAAAATAAAAAAAATATTTGCAATTATAAATATTATGAAAGTAAAAAATTATTCTTTCAACTCTTTTGATTGAATTCTTTTCGTCATATCTGAGGAAAGAACTCAATTATTTCATTATAATGGTTTTGTGTGATATAACTTTCATGCTTGTCAGGGGTTCTGCTGCGTTTAAATTTAGGCCTTATTTTATTTATTACCTTTATAAATGACATTAGAAAGTCAACACATAATTCTAAATTGCTTTTATATGCTTATGATTTGAAAATATTCTTAAATATAGGTCATATTTTAGATTGATTAAAAGTTCAAAGTAACCTCGGCAATCTTTTCAAAAAGGCAGTATAAATTTAAGATTTCATACACAAATATTCCTTGTTGCATAAAAAAATTGAAATAATTTTAAATAGAGAAGGGTGGAAATACGTTTTAAAATACGTCAAAACAGTGTGGTCTTAGATTTAAAGCATATTACTAAACATCTAGGGATAATTTTAATGAAAAGTAAGGTATTTTTGTGTATCATATTTTGACAATCTCTAAATATGCTTTTTTAATTTTGGGTTTCATTTGTAGATCATCTAATTTTTATACAATCAGGTCTACTGGTGTCATTAAACTCCTTTACTACTCTTTAGGTCGAATCGTTTGAAATTTGGTTCGGTTGTGTGGAACCTATACTACTTATCCAATAGAAAGTGTCCAATAGAAGTTTTGAGGATTCTTATTTCAAAGAGTTTGTTCACTACACAACATTTATCCCTATTCAGAGCTCTATGCTTGAATTAGATTCCTTGGCCAAGCGGCGGGCGGTGAGTGGCTATGTTGGTTTACCTCCCAGTACAACTTTAAAACTGGTGGTCTCACCCTTTCTCTTCCTTCAATATCCCATCCTTCCGGGGACTGACGCAAATGCCCATTAGAGGCAGACGTGCTCAACTGTTCGGCCGGGGTCTCCTTATCCACCAATAACAAATACAACATGTTGCTTTACCTGCATCAGCTTGTAAGCTGTGCTCCCGACGACACAGCTCTTCTATCTCAAGTTTAGGTCAATGTGCCATGGCGCAATTCATGCTGTCGTCTAGTATTCTCTACACTATACTCGAGAAATAATATAGGAGCTAGTTTTATGTATTGTGTTATAATGTTATGTTTATAAATCTAATGATATTTTTAGCAATCCTGTGATTAAATATTTAGTTTTAGTTTTTTAGTTTCCTACCAAGCATATTTTCATATTTTTGTTGTTTGCTTCTATGGTATTGATTAATTTAAATATTTTAGTTAATAGTTGTGCATGGAGTTTTGAACCCTCATTAATGAAAGTGTTTTCATTCAATGCTACATTGTAGTTTGGAGTTGACCTGTTTCGTAGCATTATGAAAATAAATAAATAAATTTAATTTAAATGCTTTTTTTTAAGTGATTATTAAAATACTAATGATTGGAAGACACTTAAAGTTAAATTGGCACATGAAGATTCCTTGTTAAATATTACTAACAAGGCAATTCTTGGTTGCTAAGTTTAAATTTTTACTTTTGTCGCGGGATGAATGGTTGGCCACTGAAAGGGTTGTGTGTTGAGGGGAAACTTACGTCAAAAACCTTAAAGTCAACCGGTTAACTAAGGAATAAAAATAAACGTAGATTGTTCTACTCTACTTTAAAACATTTTGCTCAAAAAAGAAAAAAATATCTTTGTTGACAAACTAGCTATCTTAATTCAATGTAGAGAAATACATCTAACTGCAAAATAGAAGAAAACAACGTAATATGCGTTGACTCTCTATGTGTATTCGTATGTTTTAGATTACACAAGAGTTAAATATTTATTATTTCACATTTAATCTTATCCACGTTTTATTATCTAACTATATTTGTTCTTTTACTGTATTTTGTTAATTTTATTAATAGCCATTCTTAGTTTATCATTCAATTCCAAACGCAATTATGTCAAATAGGTATTGAAAAGAAGTGATGTTTCCCTTCAATAATAATTTAACGTACACTGCGTTTGGGCAATGAATACAGAGACGTGTAAGAAGAACACATCTTATGGCTTTTATTCTGCCAGATTCGGTAATTGGGCAACTCACCACGAGACAGCTCGCGCTGTACTCCCGCAGTGTTCCATTTTGTGTACCAACCCCCACCCTTTCACTCGGGTCTACTACTGAGGAATTAGCGCAATTCCAACAATGGTGCGCGCCTTTGTTTACACCTTCCTGGGCCATTCCAAAGTGGTTGAAGGGCTATAAAATTTAAATATTCTGTTTCTGTATTACATTCCGAATCAAACAATACTATTAAAATTGCCACTCACACGGTGGTTACTGGAGAGGGGGGGGGGTGAAGTGCAATTGGAACAGCCACCTGTTCGCTGTGTTTGCTGGTTAAAACAGCCACCGCTCGAAACTACCAATGGTGATTGGCCCAATTTAAAAAAAAGCCTGGGGGGTTGTAGTCGTTGTTAGAACAGCTAGCACTCCGACGCTACCTGGTGGTGAATTGCCCAATTAAGAAAAACGGCAGAATATTTAACATGGGATCTGTTTTTCGTTTGGGAGAGGAAAGTCGGAAAAAGATAGAATCACAAACGATTGACGACATTTTAATACATGCGATAAACTAAACCAATCGTATAACTGCAATATAACACAGTGGTTATGACGTTAATAACGTGTCAAATCAAGAATACAAGAACCTGAACCTATGGCATGATGAACAGAATAAGTAATATGTTGATAATACTTTTAACATTCCAGTCATATCGAACTTCAAAAATAAATAAATGAGTTTTAATCCGCTTTAATTCAAGTAAGTTTGAACTCCTCAACTTATTGTCTCCATTTCATACCAAAGTGTTGCTGATTCTAAATACCATATATTTACTTATTTAATACTCTAAGGCCTTTTGTTAAGAGAACGCCTACAATTCTCAACCGATTTTCAACGTTGAAAAGGGCTGTCGTTGGATAGGGCTTTGTCTGTAGTGGTTTCCGCCAAAAATTGATGAAAATCGGGCTTAAAAATAGGGCACTATTCACAAACTAAATTTGTTAAACTTACCATTAGAAAAACATTGGGATTGGATTGAGCTTTTTAAACATCCTGTTAATGTACAGCCGTAAATATGTGAAGATTTGGTGATCACTGATACTTACAATGTTGGTTTGTCGGATGTCATTTATTTAGAACTAAATGTAACATTGAAATAAGCACATAATGAAGATATTACAAGTTACAACATAAATAAGGTACACCAAATAGTACAACAAAATAAGGCAAAACAACCTTTTGATCACCAACCGATTTTATATATGTGAAATTTTTAGTAGACCTTTTTTCAAGCTCTAGAAAAAGAGATTCTACGAGTTCCTAAAAAGTTGTTTTACACCTATAAAATTATTTTTCAAAATGGCAATTTTTTTGGTAATGGAATAAACTTTGAAAAGAGATTCCTATTCATTTTTTACCTGCATTTCTAAATAATATTGTATGACTAACGCCAATAAATTTTGAATGGTAAATAATTTATTTTGAACGGCATTTAATTTTTTGCCACTTTCTTCAATCCACCATAAAAGTAATTTGTTTCAATAGTAATTTTGCTACAATTGACATACAAGTGCTATGACATATCATTTAAAAGCAGATTTTACGTTGGATACACAATGCAACGATCAGATTTTGAAAATGTTGGTTTGTTTTAAAGATAAACTCAAAATAAAATTCTTTCCCATACATTTCTCATGAATATTTCGAGCTTAGAATTGATTTTAAAATCATTATTCCTATATATCCTAATTGAGATATGCTGTTCATTTTGGTCTCAAATTCTCTTTCTTACTCAATGGATCATTTCCCTTCTTCGGAGCTTTTGATAATTTGAATTGGCTGGGTTTGAATCGGTTATTACATTTAAAATTTTACCCAAATTTCAGAATTAAAAATATTTTGTATTGAACTGGGTATCATAACTCATCTTAAGCTTATCAGGTTTTAAAAATCAATATCTTGAATTACAGCCAACACTGTGATGAAAAGTTTTACGAAAGACCAGAACAAACCTTAATTCTCATTTCGAACTTGAATAGTGAGTCATTAACTGAAGACAAATTTTGACCAACAATAAATTTTATGTTAATTGGAAAATCATAATTCACTTCAAATCCAACGATTTTAATGGTCAATAACTCAAATAAAAAATTATGTGCCGTTTAGTTTATGATTAGAATTAACCTTGTTTCTTATATAGAACTTGATATATTCATCTTTAATTAATTGAAAACGAACTTTAAAAAAATTGAATTTTTTTATTGAATAGAAAAATATAACTCGTTTCTGACTCCGCCGAATATAATGATGAACAGCTCAAATTTAAGGCGGTATATTACTGAGTATTTTAAGACCACAATGAATCGCATACATCAATTAGAGCAGAATGTATTGTTCGAACCTAAATTTGAAATGATCTTAAGCAATGTATAGGAAATTTTAGTTTGATTATACCTTTAAAACGAATTCATATTTATATTTAAAAAAAGAAAACCTGATCACGGCATTGTTACTAGGGTAAAAAACAGCCCAAAATTAAGGACCCTTCAAAGTGAAGCACTCCCCACCAAAAAATTATCAACGGCGGTCCCACAACATTATGTTGAGAAATCCAGGTAAAAAATATAAAGGGGAATCTTTTTTTCTAAATTAATCCCATTACCAAAAAATCGCCAACTTGAAAAGTTACTTAATAAGATTGGGATTAGAGAAAATCGTGGTCTAACAAGTTGAATGCGGTGTAGTAAACCTGAAATATTTTCTCAGGGCCTGAAAAATTATATTGTAAAACTTGTTACAGATATCTGTTATACATTCGTTTAAATTTTTACAGGTAGCAAACATCCATTTAGATCCTCATAGAAAGCATAGGCCTATACTATGCCTATGCATTAGCAGAAATCCATGCTAAAACCAGTGGGCTCTTCTCCGAATGCCTGGCCGCAAGATTCGCTACCGACCTCGGGTGTGTGGCCCGTACTCAACTTGCTAAGCAAAATAACATTGATGAAATTGAAACTACTTTGACCCTACTTCATTTGTCTGTTATTACAACGTGGACGTGAACCACATGGACGTGAACCACATTAGTACAACGTGGGTTAATGAACCATTTGTATCCAAATAAGTTCAATAAATTTCGGTGTTATTGTTACAGTAAACATGAGTTATTGTTATGAGTAAACATATGTCTACCTCGAATAAAGTAAATACATTAAAAATTCATTTCAATTCAAAGTAATTTATTCCACAAATTGAACATAACAGTGTAAATACAAATTTTTACAGGATTTAAATCTCACTAAGACTACATCTGTGTGAGGGAATGAGTCTTTTTATTAGTCCCCACTTTTTTGTAATCAATAAAGTAATATAAACATATTCAATACTAAATTTATAAAAAAAACCATGTAAAGAATTAACAATAGATAAAACTAAAGGCCTTCAGAATCTACGAAGATACAACCTTATAATTGGTTTTAATATCATGGTGAGTGAAAGTCACCTGCCAAACTGAATGGATTTAATTAAAGAAATTGCGTCTGCGTCATACATTAATACTTAAAGTTGAACATACAAATAAATTATTAAAGTCATAGGAAAGCTAACAACTTGTATATACAGTATTTTAAGTTACCGTATAGTAAAGCTGACTTTTTTGTACAAAATCTCAGTGCAATCTCAGTATATATTTAATGGGTTATTTAGATTCAAAATATTAAACATAAGATTTCAATCAATGCTATTGAAACAATAAAAGAACACTAAAATTACTCTATTCATGAATATACTAAAATTATTCCTAATCATAAGTCAGATGTAACAACATAATTGACTTAACCGAAGCACTGATACCAACTGTTCCACAGATTCTTAGAGTATTGTACTTAATTAATTTATAGACACTGTCATACCAAATTTATGTAATAATGTAAACTACTGTACAACAGTCACTAAAACTCCAAAAATGGACATTTAATATTACTAAACTAATATCCAATATGGAAGCAGTTAAATACGACATCAACAAATATTAAACATCTAAGTTAACAATAGCACATAAAAATCATAAGCAGCACATAAATATGTGATAAACTTTAATTTATAATACTATATAAAATAATAAATAAATAAAACATTATTTTATCAACACATATCGTCAAAACAGTTATAAGATTAAATCATTGAGTCTAGTCAACATTCATATCTACAATATACTTATACTTTACATCTTGTAGGAAAACTAAAAATTTTCAATAAAATGTGCAAATTAACACATACAGTAAAAAAATCAGTTAGTCATCACACTTTATTCAAATCACACAAAATTTACAATCATACAAATTCCACCTTTATATACCTCTACATTTAATTAGCTATAAGACGAGCAAAGGAGTCATCATACATTTCAATTGTAGTTAAATATTAACTTGGATAGGCCTCAGTTATACTTACTAGGTAAGTATAACTGAGGCCTATACTTACTAGGTGGGGGGTGATGTTGTTCGCGTCCGCAGCATTCCATTAAAGCTGCACGTACTCCCCGGGTGGTGCTAAACGAACAACAATATTTGGCAGCTGAACTATTACACAAGGGATCTCTCAGCTATGCCAGCTGCCAAACCAAATCCAAACGGAAATTTCCAGAACCGCTTTTAAACGTATTGACGCAGGTGCTTTGCACTGCAGAACATCTTTGATTTATTTTATTGTTATTATTTAAGTTGGTAGCTGGCTATGATAGCCATACGATGTATATATATATATATATATATATATATATATATATATATATATATATATACTTACTAGGTATATTAACAAGAATAACATTATAAAATTTAATTTTATTAGGAAGACAATTACTAACATGAAGTAAAAAAACTCAATTGTTAAAACTTTTGAACAAGTTAATCATAAAAACCCGAAAACTATAAACAGATCTTAAGACAAGTACATTCATTACAATAACTAAAATGAACAACTTAATTCAACTAAATTCACTTAATCAAATTCAACTAATTCAACTAATAAACCTAAATTCAATTCCATTTAATGCTAAACTAAATATTAAAATGTAAAATAAAATATGTAAATAAAATAGAGAAATGTATATCTAGTTTAAAACAAAAACTATCACAAACAAAATAAGGCATAGTAGTACTAAATATTCAATACACTAATGAAAAAAAAAATCATAGCTAATAAACAGTAGGCTACATGGGACAATCCCTGTAACATAACCTAATATTCAACAACAATCACAAGTTTGCATTTATATTACATTTAAACATAGTCCTATTAATCTGAACTAGAACAAATAAAGTCATTAAACTCAATAAACGCAAATCCCAATAAAAAATTTAAGTTTAGTCATTTCATGGGTAACAATAACACCAATGAATCCATCAGTAAATCTTAAACATAATATACATTTAATAATAGTATACAATAGATAAATACTATTATTCTACTAATTGTACTATTAACAAACCAACTCAACAAACCCCCATAAAATTTATTATAAGCATATTTGACAAGTAAATTAACTTAATATTTGAACTCTAGTATATCTAAGACAAAAAATATTTAAATAATAGCATGTAAGTATTTAAACACAACTAGTGAAATGTCATAGCCAATAAACAATATATTGGACAGTAAAAATACTTTCTTCTGTTGATGTCTTAGTGGTCTAGAGGGAATTTTTGATTTGTCACAATTGGGGTGTTGGGCGGTTAGTCGAAAATTTTTAAAAGTAACCCCCATTTGTATATAGAATATAGATTGTATGCAATTTGAAGACCTTTTATATTTTGCTATTTTTTTTCTAAACCTAATAATTAGGGAGCTACGGGCAATTGCACTTTATAATGAAATTTCAAATTATATGTTCTTGAATTAGTTAAAAACCTGGTGAATGAAATAAATTTAATTTCTTGATATGTTTATAACTGGTTTCTTAGGCTACTCAGTACACTCAAGATGTACAGTCTATGGTTGATAAATTGGAGATTACCAATTCCTAATTTCTTCACTACACCACTGTGTAACTTACTTTACAAAGTAAAGTTCTTGTGTTTCTATTACTTTTATAAAGATGTCACTTTAGGCCAGAATAATAAAAGGGATAGTTATTGATAGTGCTTTGTCTTTTATTTCAAGTTTGGACTATTGGGTCCAAATCACTAATCAAGGGGAAATTTACACTTGGGAATGAGACCCGGTCAAAATTATGATGTTAA
Organism: Neoaliturus tenellus; assembly: GCA_030545055.2. Lineage (NCBI taxonomy): Eukaryota > Metazoa > Arthropoda > Insecta > Hemiptera > Cicadellidae > Neoaliturus > Neoaliturus tenellus. The sequence continues at coordinate 243,257,435 of CM061533.1, read as the reverse complement.
CACTGTGAAGCCATAATAGGAAGAAAGAGAATTTAAGGTTGATCATCACCAATAATTCTGTTAACTCATGTTTTATTTTCACATCTTCATTCTTGCTTTTGATCATATAAAACTGCACTGAGTTTTGTTTCTATTTAAAATAACACTTTATAAATTGGGAATGGCTACAGTATTTTTGTAAATTATTTAATGTGTGTTTGAAGTAGTTTTTCATACGTTCTAACATATTGAAACAGGCTATGTTTACATATATTATTATTAGGCTTAATTATTGCAAAATGTGGGATGAATGGATCAGTATGAAGTATTTGAAAATTATATTGTAGGCCTACTTCACATCTATGATAAGTAATTTTAGTATAGTATTAAGGGTATTTGGGGTTTAGAGTAAATATTTATATGTGGGTATGGGTTGGATTGTTTATTTATGAAAGGGTTTGTTTACCAAAATAATTTGTGAACTATTACAAGTTAAAAGAGTTACTCCAACAACTTTGTTACTCAACGAAAGTACAACTCACTAGCAATTTTAATTTAGACCTTCTGTAACTAGGTTTAAATAGTAACATAGTTTTTACTGTAAAAAATTTGAGAAGAGGTTGGAAACTACAGCAGAATTTAAAAATGGAAGAAAACGCTGATACAAATAAATTTATACTACATACTATTTTCTCATTTTAACTCGATGATCTAAAGATATGTTAAATCGGATACAGATAAAGTACTTTTATACATCTAGTTCAATCAGTAAAAAATTATAGACGAAAAAATTTTAACCGATCCAAAGTTTAAATAATCTGATGTTTATCACCCAGTCAACACCATCCAGTCCTCGAATCACTCCAGGACAAGATGTATCATGCGGCACTTCTCTATTCGTTCTTTTCATATCATAAACAAAGATTATCGTTTCTTGACACACAGTACAAGGGAATCCTAAACCCTGACGTAAAACTAACTAACGGCCTCCATAGCCATAGTAATCAAATTACCTGACATCTCAGATACTGGAAACGAAGTCCTAACCCAACGAACTAAGCTTCAGTTCTTTCACATATAACTAATTAAATTGGAGGAAAATCAAATGCTTAAAACCATATACAGTATTCGACTACGTCAAGCTGAACCACCCACATTACCTGGAAGTTACTTTCGATACATTTATGGCCTATAAGAGGTTCTTATTCATAACAATACGGCTTAAATTTTGAATATTGTTTGCCATCTTTTACCACCTTGAAAAGGTAAGCGATCGTCCAATTTCTGGTAAATATAGCTAATTTTATTATTATTATTTGTACCCTTGATGAAAACTGCTCTCTATGTCCTCTTCTCACTTGCGTTTCCATTTCCAAGAGGCCAATGTCAATCAAACACCGTCGATTGGTGTACTCATCCCATAACTTCCAGTACTATTTATACTCAACCTTAGCTAAATAGGACATATCACTATTGGGAATAAATTGAGCCCTTTTATTTTCATAACTAAAAATTCATAATTATCTGCAATCGAGCAAATTGAGGAAATCCTTCCTATAATCGATAAGGTGTTGATTGAGGTCTCCGAAACCACTTCTACCACAATGTTTTTGTCGAACAAAGATTTCACCGAACGTATACTGGAACACTTTACATCAGTGGAACGCCTTTCTGCATTTTTATTGAAATTTAACACATAGCTATAAAACAGCTTAATGCAATCACATTTTAGCATTAAGAATTAACAATAAGTATAAGAATAACAATAAACTATAAATTCATAATTTATGTGGAGACTAGTTTTTAATTTGTTCATTCACAGACCGTCTTAATGGAAAACAATTTAGTCCGACATCACTAGTGCGCATTGACAAAACAAGTGACAAAATGTCGATGATGTGGTTGTCTGAACAATTGCTTTTGTTTGTATTTTGTTTGTTGCATGGACCTTGCAAGTATTAGGAAACCATTTGATTTTCAAGTTTTTGGTGAAATTCCTTTAGATATCGGCACCAAAGTACCAATGACTTTCATATAGGTTTTTCATGATAGTCCTAGGTAATCTACCTAATTCCTAATTTGATACCTTGATCTGTATTAATTTTACTAAAATGATGTTAGTTTATATGTTTAACTAAAAATTAAACAAACTTTCGAAAGCATAATTGTTTTAACTAATCATTCACACATTTTTAGATACATTTTAAGTTAATGGCTATAAAAATAAAGGATAACATAAAATAATAAATGACAGCCTATTTCAATTAAATTTTATTTTATGTTTAAATTTGTTGTAAAAACAATGTATAAAGCATCGCTTTAATACATCATACAGTTAATATCCTTTAATACATCGAAGGTAATGAAATATACACCGACAACAACCAAGTACTCAAATAGTATTTTGTGAGAAATGTCTAAGATTATTTTTCTAAAATGATATTTAAGAACTCTCTTTATAAATGATAAATTGTAGAAAAATATGTGTATCAGGTAATAATCTCCAAATAATTCAATTTATAAAATTACAAAGTTATGAATGAGTAAAACATTCGACGTTCATTAGGATACAAAATTTAATTGACTTTTGATCTTTTCGTGCTGTAAACTTTATTAAGATTAACTAAATCAACGTTGGAAGTCTGCAGACAAAGCTAAGAAAACACAATGAGCGTTTAACTAAAGCGGGGGTGAAAGTCAATATGACCTTTTGAGGAGGAAAACGGTCGAATAACATCATTGTAACTACAAATACTTACATAAATATTCCAAGAGACCCGGTAATTTTACAGAAATATTGAAAGTAAACACTAAATTTCATTAAGTGTACCGTATTCTAAGTTTAATATAAACTTAGATCACATTTGTTTAATATATGATTTGTTTAATATATGATTTGTTTAATATTATTTAATATTAACTAGAGATCGCCCACTGGTCGAAATTCGACCAAAAATACAGTTGATCTTGAGCCAATTAGTTTTAAAATTATTTATAACTGAAACATCTGTGCTTCCTGATTTGCTAGCATTTGTTATTACAACAGCTGTCTATGATTTAATCAATAATCTTTCTCCCATAAGATTAACATTGACACTTTAAAATCCTGTAGGGCGTAGCCCTGGGGGCGGATGGGAATTATAATTTGATTCTGCTCATCTACAGCATAATACCTTTCTAACGGTATGCGCGGATTTCCCCTACGATGCACACAAGCTGAGAAAAAAGGAGGAAAAGAAACATGCTTGCCTATTAATATATAGATAAATTAAGTTCGAAGATTAATTTTTTTTTTTTTTTTTTTAGATTTTAACACAATTTTCAAATGTATTTTTCAACAGTAAAGTTTATGTACAGGCTCGATAGTGTTTTCCACGCTCGACTTCACCTCGCGCGTAAAACACTATCTCGCCCAGAAATGGCAAATTTGTTATACCCTCCTCTAAGAAATGGGTTTAATCTTTAACCAACATAGCTTGTTCGCCTATCAACCCATTTTAAAATACTAATCTTCGGACGGAATTTATACATGGTGTTTCCGAACAACCTGGAAATATTTTGCATTTTTGTTCCTTAGGTCGAGACAATAAAAAATATCATATATATGTCCTAACATGCTTAGTTAGGCCGCTAGCCGCCATTTTGTTTTTTACACATAATAATTTTTATTTACGTGACGGTTTGTTGTATTAAATTCATATTTGGCATGAACGTTTATGACACCAATGCCCATTTTCAGGAAAACATTATTTTGGTCCGATGAGTATTTTCAAAATGGCGGCCATTTAAAATTTTTAAACTCAAATATCTCAAAATCGGTAAATGTTATCAAACTACTATAAACTTCAAAAAAGATGAAAAATTAAATTATCTAAACAATGGTACCAAGTTTGTAAGGATATGTCAACAAATAAAACGGAGTTATTGAAATTTTTCTTCTAAAATAACCATTACCAGCACGTATTACCAGCACGTATAATGCTAATCAAGAAGTTATCTAAAATAACCTAAATATGCATGCATTTTAATGGAAAACAATGATTTTATGCATAAAAATGGCAATTAATCCGTTATCTGTTGTTCGATGCTTATAATCTTGGTATCATTAGTTAGGTAATTTTATTTGTCAACTTTTTGGTCTCTTGTAAAATTTTGATAAGATTTACCGGTTTTGAGATATTTGAGTTTAAAAATTTAAAATGGCCGCCATTTTGAAAATACACATCAGAAAAAAATCATTTTTTTTTCCCTAAAAATGGTCATTGGTGTCATAAAGTTTCATGCCAAATATCAACTCAATACAACAAACCGTCAATGAAATAAAAATTATTATTTCATTGACGAAATAATAATTTGTTATTAAACCCATCCGATACATATGTAAAAAACAATATGGCGGCTAGCGGCTTAACAAAGCATTTCAGGACATGATTTTTTTACTGTCTCGACCTAATTTTATTTTATTTGTCATTTTATATATACATATATACAAAATATTTCCAGGTTGTTTGAAAACACCCTGTACAATTCGTAAGTATACTTTAAAATTGCCATTATTTATAAGTTCCTTTGTGAAAAGCGTGACTGAATCGCCATGATTTTTTTAATGGACGTTTTATGTTATTTAACACTTGCTGATAAACTTTAGTCAAGCTGTTATTTTTCCCAATTGTCTTGGATATACTGTAAACTGTCCAATTATTTTGCCTTTTTCAACTAATACCCTGTAATTTGTTAAAAGCTCCCTATTTTTAGACAAAAATTTATGTTAAAACGATAAAAACTTTAATATCAAATATGCATCCAATATATGTTTTAAACCCTCTGGTACACTTACAAGTGTTGACTTGTTTTTAATAACTCACTTTTATGCATCCATAAATCAAGAACAAAAAGTAGACCCTACAAGTAAAGATGTTAGCAGAATTTTAAATTTCAAATGAAGCAAAAACCCTACTTACACAGCCTACTAAGTCAGATTAAGTGTCAAGTAAAAGTCATGCATCAAATACATAGGCCAGCATAACTCAGTTTATAACTTACATATCCACCAGTCTCAAACCTCGAAACCTGCAACAAATGAAGTTTATATTAAAAAGGTAATTTATTACCTTATGCTTTAAAACTTTTGCTTTAAAATGACTAAATATAACTTGTTTTGTTAGTAAAATATAGTTTTGAAATATTAAAAGTGAAAACCTAAAAACTATTAATTAACTTATAAATTTAACATTTAGACAATATAACTTAGTTAAACAAAAGAAATGTAGTAATAAAAAAATTACTAGACTTCATAAAAATATATATTCATAAAGTACCACACCCACAGCCTTAAGTTTGTCAAATTAAAAACAATAAGGAATTCAATTGAGTAAACTGTAAAAATACATATAAAATAAATGTAGGAACCCCAACAGCCTGAAAAATAAACAACCAACCTTTAAAAAATAAACAACCGATAAACTATAAATAGACAATTGAACTTTATAAAACATACTTGATACAAGATCCAATGTAATACATTTTTTTACATTATTCAACTCCAATACTAGCACTCTATGGATACAAATCATTCAATATTAAAAAAAAAAAAAAAAAAATGAAAATGAAGTAACCTTGTATCCATAATATTTATTATGGAATGGTGAAAGAATTAAGTAAGTCACTTAAAGCAAGTCTAATGTCAGTATAAATTGGGATATTTGATTAATTGTTCAGTTAATAAAGGGGTTAAGGGGTAGTTGTACAAAATAAACGGGTACAAATAAAATAAATTTTACAAATCAAATATATTATTTCCTTGTATTTAAGTACCTGCGTAGTTTATAGAGTATCTATGGAGGTCATTAAGGATCTATATATGGATAGACAATCAAAAAAGTTGTTCTCCTTTTTTCTCAGTTTTTGTGCAGTGTAGGAGAAATCCGCACGTGTCGTTCGTTAACAGCCCGAAAGTGAGTTAAAACACATTATAATTTACATCGGCCCTAAGAGAGTAGTTAGATTTGGTCACTTCTGGCACAGGTCAGCTGCCCCGGAAGCCACGTGCCGGGGCACATAGCTTCCGGTCGTATATTAAGTGAGGGGCGAGGAGGTGGGGTGAGCGTTTGAAGTAGATCTGCGCAAAAATTAAAAGTTAGTTCAAAACTGAAATTCAACAATTTGGGGTTGAACAAAATGTGCGCATAAAGTAACCGGGTTCAACTAAAACATCGCATAAATTAAAAGTTAGTTCAAAACTGAAATTCAACAGTTGAACAAAAGTAGAAGTTAGTTGAAAAGGAGAGGGGATAATTGCTTCAAGGTCATCCGGAGGAAGTTTTAAAAAAGACTGAACTTCTAAGAGTTCAGTTTAACGGCGATCGTCGTACAGGTCAGTCGAAACCGACGAGCGACCGAAGAATAGCTTCAAGATCATTCCTCGCCGTCGAAGATACATCCGAAACTTGGACGGGGTTCTGTGGATTCGGTGAAGGCGAAGTTCTTGGAGGATTCTCTCTCGGGTGGGTAGTAGACGATATTTCGTGAACTTGTACTTGTTCTTGGTTTGTATCCATCTTCTTGTAGTGTGTAATTTAGAGCGGAGTAGTTGTCGGTCGAAGAGCGTATAGAAGAATGAAACAGGAATTGTCGTGAGCGCACTTATATAAAGAATGGTGGGGATGAAATAGAAAAACCTGTTGAACACAGTCGATAGGTGTAACAAGTTCGAAGTTGTGGAAACGTAACATCGAACGCAAAATGTTGTGAATAACATTATCATCAACGTGAACCTGCGAAGTTCTAACAGAGTATAACGGGTTAAAACTTAATTTCTTCCTCACTTTTGTTAAATTTGTTTTAGTCTTTGAAACCGATGGTTTGTAATTATTTCGTAATATATGTTGTGTCCGCAAAAGTTTCAATTTCAAACATTGCGTATCCATCACAAGAAGTATGTCAGACGTGTAGAAGTGAGAACAAGACTGATGAATGAGATATAACGTCGAGCACGCGAAGGTGATTCAAACAGGACGACATGTGCTAATGTAAATGAAACTCCAGGTTAGTAGCAATTAGACTTGTATAATGAAGTTGGCGAAACGTATATGTAATGAGTAGGAAGGATGCGAACAACTCAAATGCGAGTTAATTAATGGTCGCGGCGCGATGAACAATCTCCTTTTTATAACGGCTATCGCGTGGGAAGATCAGTTCCGCATGAGCGTCCAAGTGGAACCTCCCGTGTTCACTCAAGCGGAACCCCCCCCCCCCGTGACTAATCAAGCGGAACCCCCCCCCCATAAAAATGGAGATTAAATCCCCCCCCCCCCGGTGGTCACTCAAGCGGAACCCCGCCGGGTCGATGACCGGTCAATGGCCGGTCACGACCGGTTGCTAACCCCATCTAATTACCACACTTCACATCCCATGCCAGCCATGAACTACTATTGTTTGAATGAAACAGAATTAAACATGGCAGCCACCATGGAAAATTCTAACCTCAAACCTTGGTTTTTTACGTCACTGCGCATGCGCCGCTCCCACTCCTTCGTTTCATTTTTATGCTGCTATAACTTGTACTGGAGTGAGCCAACTTCACGCTACGGCGCCTAGTCATGTATTACTCACTTTAGCGCTACTGCGAATGCGCCTAGTCTGTATTACTCACTTTAGCGCTGCTGCGAATGCAACGAGTTCTCCGGATCGGAATCACTCCTCGCTATTGCGCATGCGCCGAGTCCTGTATTACTCAATTTAGCTCTACTGTGCACGGAAAGTTCTAACCTCAAACCTTGGATTTTACGTCGCTGCGCATGCGCCACCCCCACTCCTTCGTTTCATTTTTACACTGCTGCGAACTGGAGTGGATTGAAGACCGTACTGGAGTGAAACAATTTCCCCACCACTGCATTAATTACCCCCACCACTCAAAAACCCGAGGAGCGATACGAGCCCGATTTTCGCGTCAGTCGTCAACGAGTTTTCATAGCGAAAAGTCGTTGGCGACTCGGTAAGAGGTTCAAATATATAGTAGGCCTATATATATTTGAACTTCTTACACTACGTTGCGTTCTTTAATGCAATGTGGTATGTGTGTGTGTGTGTGTGTGTAAATATTAGTTGTAAGTTGCACTTAATTTAAGAATTAATTTGCGCATTGCGATGTTAGTTATAAGTTGTGTTTAGCGTTAAAGGTGTATTAATTTTAAGAATAATGATGGTATTTGGTTGTGTTGAATTATTTGATATTTAATAATGATGTGTTGTTAGTTTTAAGTGTTGGTATTTATAATTAATGTTGTTGTTTTGCCTTTCAGCTAGATGATAGGGGGTAGATTAACTGTAAATTCAGAAGTTCCGTTGCACTTCACTTAGAAGGGGTGGGACATCCGCAAATTGCGGACTAGGTTTTTGCATTTTGTTTAGGAATATGATGGGTGGGATTAGTTGGGTGGGTGTTAGAGTTGCGTTTCTGCATTAGGTGTTCCAGTTTCCCTTCGAATTCACGGTTACGGATGGACCCGGACCGGCCCGTTACGGATGGACCCGGACGGGCCAAACAAAATTGCGTCGATGTCCCTCGCAGAACGTAACTAGTGGGTTGGGAGTGGGAACCGTTAGGCAAACAGGGTGGTGGGAACAGTTACTACTGTTCCCATCACCTTGGTTCTTTATAAGTCTTAAATGACCTTGACCCACTTTCGGAAGGGTCAATGACCGACCCCCCCCCCGTGTCCACTCAAGCGGAACCCCCCCCCGGAAAAATTAAAATGCCTATAACTCGATAATGGATTAACGGATTAGGACAAGCGATACATCATTGAAAAGGTCTATGTAAGACGAACATTTTAGTCAAAGAAGAATTTAGTTATCTTATTTTAGTCAAAAGTTATGCGAATTATTTGAAATAAATACCCCCTCTCTTTCCTTCTCTCCCACCTTCCCCCACCTAACGGTTGTTAACCCTTCTCATTAGCATACCGTTATAAAAGACGCATCGACCACGGCTAACGTTTCATTCTGATTCCAGACGTTAAGCTGCGAACTGCGAACAGAACTACCACGATGTCATCCCTGTCGACTACAACTTCCACTACAGCCTGCTCTTCTATTACAAGTTCAACTTCTACTTCTACTACGGCTTCAACTCCAGTCAAGAAAACTCTTCGCTTGAAAAATGCTCCCGATTGGTATAAGAAGCAACTAGACTCGAAACCTTCAACTTCTGGAGCTCCTCTTCCCCCGGCCAACAATACCATACGTCGCAGCATATTTTCACCGCCTTCGTCTTCAAATGACTCCACACCGCCTTCAACTAACATGCCACCACCGCAGAAGCCAGCTCCTCGTCCTAATACCCCTTCATTTGAAACCTTGCTTCATTGTCTTAGTACACCTGTCATTCCACTGTCACCATTGCCTCCTACCCCACCACTTACTATTCCTAAAGATCACGCCTATCCTAAAAATAAATCTCCTAAGTCTGCTCCTTCAGAGCGTTTCCAATTATTAAAAGAAGAGCGTCGTAGGGCATTTAGCCGTCCCACTACTTGCCCTGAAGTGCTCGCTAGGGGAATTAAGAAAGGATCAGCTTGTGGTAGGAAATGTGTTAAGAACGAACGTTTCTGCCGTGTACATATCGTAAAACATCTTTCCGAACCACAACTGACAGAAATCCCCACTGTTGAAGACGATCCTGAAATAATATCCGTCAGAGGAGAGAGGCTTAAGAAAGGTTTGAGATATTTTTTTCTAAGTGTTGTTGACCACCAACACATATTGGCAAAATGTAACGGCAATAAATATAAAATTAAAGTTCCTGACAATTTGTGTAAAGAGAAGAGACTTAACAATTTAAGTTCTCAAGACTTTCTCCTCAGGGATAAAAAGGATCGTATTACAAGGTGGGGACGTAAACAGTAAATTCACATAGATTTTCCAAATTTTGCTAAAAATAATGGGGGAGAAACACAATGCGTTATAGCGTTGTGTTTCTCCCCCATTATTTTTTAACACTCTAAGTCTCGTGACCTACTTTTCAGAGGTTGTTGTACAGTTATATGACCGCTCTGACTTGCATAGCCAGTGTAGCTTCATATAGCGTGCAAAGAATGGTTCCTAATGAAATCTCATCAGCATTCAAAGACAGAGACTGTTGTTTTGCAAGTTAATTAGTCTTGAAATAATGAAGTAGGAAACGTATATATAATGAGTAGGAAAGATATGAACACGGCAAATGCGAGTTAATTAGTGGTCGCGGCACGATGAACATTTGTCTTCATTATCACACGACTATCTCGTGAGAAGATCAGTTCCGCATGAGCACCCAAGCGGAACCCCCCCCCCATAAAAAATGGAGATTAAATCCCCCCCCCCGAAAATTCAAATGGCTATAACTCGATAATGGTTTGATCGATTACGACAAGCGATACATCATTGAAAAGGTCTATGTAAGACGAACATTTCAGTAAAAGAAGAATTTGGTTATCTTATTTTAGTCAAAAGTTATGCAAATTATTTAAAATAAATATCCCCTCTCCTTCCTTTTTCCCCACCTCCCGGGTCACCTCTTACCCCTCTCATTAGCATATCGTTATAAAAGCGAAGCAAGCATTGTTCACTCCTTCATTCTGCTTTCACGCGCCACACTTGTTGTTTCGTCTCTGCCGTTATTATTTGCTTTAAAATGCTTCCTCACCATAGTGAAAACTTCAATCCTTCCGAAATTGCTGATGTTTTCCAACAGCCTGAAGAAGATGTGATAGATTATTATGATAGTAGCAGTGACAATGAAAATGATAGTAGCAGTGACAGTGAAGATGAAGATGTAATTGAACTTGATGAACAAATGAGACCAATCTACATCGATGAACAATTTCCTTTTGATACAATAGAAAGATTTATTACGGAAGCACACAAATGGCTAAATTTAGGATTCAATGTTATAATTGGTTCAGCTATTGTGTATAATGACAGTAGGTTCTTCTGTGTAACACCAAATACTAGAGAACGTATGTTGACTTGGCAGGATGATGTTATGAAGTGTTATGAGCTCGAAGTTAGCATTGGTGACTACTTTGTCGCACAAGTGGTCTAATAACCACATTACCCTTCCCTCACCCCCACCCTATCCCCTCCCAATCCTTATTCCTTCCCCTTCCCCATTTTTAAAACTCATAAAAGGCGGACTATGAACCTCCAGGTTTTTAGTCTGTACTTGCACCGTCAAGATGAGTACTAGACTTGATGGTTTTATAGCCAATGATATTAATATATGGAGTTTGATAACAAACTTGCGTATTAAAATTGAAGAAACAATTATGGCAAAAAATGGGATAGGAGTTATTGTTATTGTTTCATTACTAAGACATATTGATTTTTTGTATGATATAAAAGTAACAATCAACAATATTAATGAACTATTTCCCTGGACAATATTTATTCGTGATGAAGTTGAAAAGCAGAAAATTATAGTAGATGTGCTAGCAATGAAATATAACCTAGATAGAGAAGAATAGCTACAAAATCCTCTCCCCACCTTCCTTCACGTTGTGCAAAAAAAAGTGGGGGTAGAAGTATATAAGACTAAGTAAGCGATACATAGTTTGTTATTCGAGGTAAAAGAAGTGGTGAACAAATATGTTGTCTAAAGATACTCCATTTGTTAATTATTTTGAAGTTAAAAATGTTTATATTAATACAAATGAAATGGAAGAAGACAATATAGAAGAAAATTATAACGAAACTGATAATGATTCCACGATGGAAGAAGAAATGGTACAGTTTGAACAAGAACTTTTTGAAGAAATGATAAACGATAGTGACGAAGATATAGTTAAGGAAGCTATTGATACATTTATATTAGATTCATCGTTGGATTCACCCATATCACCTTTATTGTCTTCTGAATCCGAATCCGAATTGGACTAAGGTAGTTCCCCCACTTTATTATTCAAACAAGTCTTATAAATTGAGAATTTTGTCATTAGTAAGTCAGCATTTGTTGGAGCTACATGTATGGTTAATAATGTCTCCTAGAGATAATTCTTTTATACAATTAATTGAAATTGTGAGACAACGAAATATTACGTTAGTTCAAGAAGAAGATGAAGTTGAAACAACCGACACAATACAAAATCCTGTAGAAGAAGCGATGGAAGTAACAGAAATTGATCAAGAACCTTCAATGATGGAAATGGTTGAAACACAAAATGAATCTCAAGATGTGGAAGAAACTGTTTCATATTCAGTTTTTTGGGAATTTGCGTCAAATATATTTGTTGTAATTCAAATTGAAGCTATTAATTCTGAAGAAGTGGTGGGGGAAAATTCTCCCCACCACTAGCTTAAAGTTGGTGGGGGAATGTTCATAAATGTGTTGGTTATTTGCGTAGAAGCTTATTCGTCAGGAAACTATCGACTAAAAATGTTCAATCCTAACGCACCTACAGAACCTTCTTCGAGTAACTGTCTAGTAAAAACGTTTCGTGCTGTACCTTTTGAACCTTCGTACTATAAAATGATAGGTATTCATGAGATTGCAATCAATGATCAAAAACTGTTCAAAATATTCTGTTCTCGACTTGATAGAACCTTACGTTTACCACCAAATACGTTCACCTACAGGCTACCTCTGATAGACAAAGATGATGTAAGCAAAATACCAATGATTCAAGTGAAATTTCTGGAAGATGGAATTCTTGTTAATTTAAGAGAAGTATATCATAATGACTATTCGAAAAGAATAGCTTTCAACTTTCTTAAGGAAAATATAGGACGTGAAATATACCAGTATCCAGAACCATTTTACAGATACCTTTTTGAAAATGGAGCAAGTGTAACGGTGGAAATAAGTATTAAATTAATGTAATTCTCCCCACCACTAGCCTAAAGTTGGAGGGGGGAGTGCATAAATGTGTTGGTTTTCTGCGTAGAAGCTTATTCTTCGAGATATCGTTGACCAAAATGTTTCGTCATATTCCTTGTGATCCAACTTCTTCGTTAAGGGAGAATCAAAGATTGAAAAGACTAGAAAAGGAAAAACAAGACCGACAAGATATGAACATGGAGTTCAATCGACTACAATTTCAAATACCTGGAATTGCAATGGGAGCACCAAAATTGAAAACCCTACACTGGGCTGGAAGTTACATCAAGTATTTAAAACTACAAATCGAAGCAAGAGATTTAAAATTGAAGAAAGTGGAAATGGAAAATCGAGAAATGAAGAAACTAATATCACACATGTCTGGTAATACTACAGTTCAAAAAGGTGAAGAAGAAGGAAAAGAAATATTAGGAATCTAAATTATCAACAATCTTCTTAGAGAATGGGGAATAGATCACTTTGTGGTAATACAATAACATGCCACTTAGTGATCTATTCCCAGTTCTCGCTTGATATCCAATGACCTTGACCTATATAAAAGTGGTGGGGGGAAAATCATATAAGAAAAAGGTTTTAGATGTAACTATCAGTATAAGTCTAACACGATGGATAGGTTGTTGGTTCTGTGTTTACAAGAAATTATCAATAATGGGTTTCTTTACCATTACATTATGAGATCAAATGAGTGTCAAATACCTAAAGCAATTCGTGAAATGCTCATTGAATTTAAGAAAGACAATTATGGATTTGCTATCTATCTTGCTTATTATACTTTTAAAGATGGTACAAAAATGTGTCATGATTGTGGAAAAGCGTCTGTTTCAGATTTTGAACAATTCCAAGATGATGGAGGTAGGTTAGTTCATCTTGTAAAAGGTCAAATAATGAAATTCGAAACGTGTAATAACACTTGCGACATTTGTGCACAGTGTTTGTTTGAATTTATTAAGTATCGTGCATTCAAACCATAATACCCCTTCCACATATAAAGGAGAGGGGGAAAAGAGTGGGGGTTATAACTAGGTGGGGAAACGTGTATAAATGCAGGTTGTTTGAAGAGAGTTTTATTATTGTTGCGGCATTAGAAGAAACATCATGGAATTCGAAGTGCGCCATTTTAAGATTAAATATGAAGAGTGGACCTCTGTTGCAAATTTCATAGCATCGAAAGAGGAAGAAAACAAGTTGATGCAAGTGTATTGTTACATAGAAAATGAAGAAAGCCATCACAAGGTGATGAGCTATCTAAACAGACCGAATGTATCGTCGAGAAGTCCTGAATTTGTCAAATACTTAAAAGATGAAGATGCGGATGTCGTATTGGAAGTATGGTATAAAATTTGAAATGTGAAAAAACAAGTATAAATAATTATGGTGGGGGGAAGAATATATAAGTCGGTGGTGGGGGAAATGTGATAAAAGAAGTAAAACTTTAGAAAAGAGTTCACTCTGTACGACAACAGTGAAAGATGACTGATCCTTCTGCAACACCAGTATTTTCAACTACAGATTGCCACCAAAACGTAGAACCAAAGATGTATTGCAATGCTCCAACAACAAATTATTATCAAGCTCAACGGTCGCAAGTATCTCATTGTACTTCAACATCAGTGTTAAAAATGTCAAAACCATATCCAGATTGTATGTACGAGCCTATAACACCATCTTCGGCAAGACTAAGGAAAAACCTAAAAATGAGAGAAAGGTGCAAGAAAGAAAAGATAGAATTTGCAAAATTGCAACTAATAGTGCCTTCCATTCAAGTTGGATGTAGCAGACTGAAAACTTTAGAAAAAACTAACGCATATTTGTTACAATTGTTGGAAACTATTGAAGATTTGAAGAAGAAAAATGGACATTCTACCAAGTAATATTCAAACACTCATTCCCCCAGAAAAACCAAAAAAAAAGATAAAAATAACAAAAACCCAAAAAAATTAGATGTAGAATAGAGAGCGAGGAATAGATCACTTTGTGGTAATGGACTAACATGCCACTTAGTGCTCTATTCCTCGTTCTCGCGTTAATACCATATGACCTTGACCTATATTAGTAGGGTGGGGGAAAGTGTATAAAAGACGAGTGTACTATAGTCGAATTATTCTGAAAGCGAACTTGTCACGAGTATGGACTTGACTACAAGTAAAGACAATAAGAAACAAAGGCTTCGGGAAATGGCTAAGGCAAGAGAGTCTAGAATAAAGTTTAAGTTTTACAGACTACAGAGATTGATTCCTGGTGTTATGTTAGGTGAAATACGAACAAGAACGGTGGATAAAGCAGCTGATTACATTAATGAGTTACATACAGAACTAATGATAAAACAAGCAAAAATAGAAGAATTGGAACAAATAATAAGACGACACATTGAAATTTCAAACAGTCAACCAATAAACTATGTAACAAAAGATTCAAATTAAACAAAAAAAAAAAGGAAATGGATTTGGACTTTGGTTATTGATTGAACACTTCTTAGAGAATGGGGAATAGATCACTTTGTGGTAATGAAATAACATGCCGCTTAGTGATCTATTCCCAGTTCTCGCTTAATCTAAAATGACCTTGACATACTTATCAAAATATCATATAAGCCGAATCACAAAGAGTTATTCCTCATTTACTTGAAATGGCTCCTGTGGACAACACCGATTATCCAAGGAAACCTCTTATTGAAATATTGTATAAAATTCAACTAGACGATTTTAATATGGAAGAAGATGATAATAACAGTGAAACATCAGAAGTAGAAAGTGTAAATGATATGGATGTAGATCTAACAACATCAGAAGTAGGAAGTGTAAATGATGTGGAGAATGAAAATTTGGATATGGATGTAGTAATGTCAGAATCTTCATCATCGTTTGAATATGAAGAAGTACATACTGAAACCCCAACTGGAATAGAGAACACAAATGAACAATCAGTTAGTAGAAGATTAATGTTTCGTCCAAGACGTTTGTTTTCCTCGGATAGTGAAGAAGAAGAAGAGGATGATGATGAAATAGTGGTGGGGGAACCGTTATAAAAGCAGGACCGTCAGAGCCCATTTCATTTCTCGGCGAAATTTCGAAGAGTAAACATCGTCAACATGTATCATTGCGATAAATGTTCGGAATCGTTTCACGATGAAATTCTACTAGATATACATAAAGAACTAATTCACAACAACACAGAAGAAGATCAAGAACAACAAGAAGAACAAGAAGAACAAGAAGAAATAACAGCAACATCTTCAACTACTTTACCGAATCTACAAGTATTTGCTTTACCCGGTAAGGTAGTAATGCATCATAAGATTCAAAATGAAAACTTGAACTTAGAAGAATTTATTAGAGAAGCAAAACCAATCGTAAGTAAAACTTTAAAAGAAGAATTGAAAAGATTGAACTTTCTTAAATTTGGTTTACTACTAGAAGCTATGTTTATAAATGCACAAGAAGAATTATCACCAAGAGGATTCATAACAAAAAACCGAACCATCATGGAAAGTTCAAATATTGATTCAATAGTCGAGAATTGTATAGAAGAAATATTAACTAAACTTCAGGAACACGAAGGAAGAGGATCCGGATGGAGTCTTACAAGTATTGAAGTATTAGATATAAGAGTTCACAAACACGGATATGGACTAATGGGATCTAGTTACATTCCTTTGCCAAAAATAATTGAAAATACAAAATCTTGTATTAATGTTCAAAATGAAGATAATGAATGTTTTCGCTATGCTATGACGTCAAAGTTTGTATTAATAAATCCACAAAGACCCAACCAAGAATATGAAGATGCAAGACACAGGTACAATTTTCAAGGAATAACATATCCCGTTTCTACAAAAGATATATCAAAATTTGAAAAGAAAAATCCCGGCACGTCTATTAATGTTTTTGCTTTAGATAGTTCAAACAAAGTGTATCCTTTACGAATTGCAAAAGAAGAGCTACCAGATCATACGGATTTACTACTACTAACGCGAGGAGATGTGTCTCACTATGTGTACATAAAGCAATTCGATCGTCTTGTTAACAAGCAACTTTCTAAAGCTCGACACAGAAAGATAATTTGCAAGAGATGTTTTAATTTTCAACGAGAAGGAAGACAAGGAAGAGAATGGTTACAAGAGCACAAAAGATTATGTAACAATAATTATGAAGCAAAGATTAATTTACCTTCGGAAAACAGAGCATTCGTTACATTTGAAAAGGTTCATCATCAATACCGTATCCCTTTAGTTGTGTATGCGGATTTTGAATCAACACTTGTTCCAGTTGAAGATGAAAATTGTGAAGCAAGAAAAAGTGTAAAGTATCAAATGCACAAACCAAACAGTTTTTGTTTAATGGTCAAATCAACATTATCAGAAGAACATTTAAACAGATATGGATTAACTTCAGAACCTCTAGTATATCGTGGTGAAAATGCGGAAAAAATATTTCTTGATCACCTATATTCAATAGCTGGAAATACACAAAGATTATATACAAATATTGTACCAATGAAACCGATGGACGAGGAAGAAGAAATTCAACATGAAAATGCGACTCACTGTTTCTTGTGCAAAAATGATTTTACTATTGAGAATTATAAAGTTAAAGATCACGACCACCTTACAGGTTATTACAGGGGTGCTGCTTGTAATAAATGCAACTTGAGCTATCGTTTACCACTATTTATCCCTGTGGTTCTGCATAATCTCAGTGGGTACGACGCTCATTTTATAATACCTGAATTAGGAAGAGACGACGGTAAAATCGATGTGTTAGCTGAAACTTCAGAGAAGTTTATAAGTTTTTCCAAAGAAGTTGGAAACGTTAAACTAAGATTCTTGGACTCCTACCGATTTTTGCCGTCGAGTTTGTCCAAACTTTCTGAAAATCTAAGGAAACAAGATTTAATCGAAACGAAGAAGATTGTAAACAGCGACAAACTGGATCTGGTACTTCGAAAAGGTGTTTTCCCATATGATTACATAGACAGTTTAGAAAGATTTAATGAAACATCACTACCTCCAAAAGAAGAATTTAAAAGTAAACTGTACGACATGGATGTATCTCAAGATGATTATGATCATGCATGCAAAGTATGGAACGAATTAGGATTTAGAACATTGGGGGAATATTCAGATTTCTATGTCAAATTAGATGTGACTTTATTATGTGATGTGATGGAAGAATTTAGAAATACGTGTTTTGCGTCATATGGATTAGACCCTCTTCATTCGTACACTTCGCCTGGACTAGCGTGGCAAGCCATGTTAAAAGAAACAAATTGTAAAATACAACTTCTTACAGATATAGATATGGTGTTGATGTTAGAATCAGGAGTTCGAGGAGGATTGACGCAAAGTGTAACACGTCATGTCAAGGCGAACAATAAATATTTGCCCGATTATGATGCATCAAAACCAACAACATTCCTGGGTTATTTTGATGCAAATAACTTGTACGGATGGGCAATGTCGAATCCCCTTCCATATGATAATTTCAAATGGATAGACCCAGAATCAATTGGAAACATAATGGATATACCGAAATATGGAGAAACTGGTTACATATTCGACGTCGATTTTGAATATCCCGAACATCTTCACGACGAACATTATGATTTACCACTTCTTCCGAAGACTGAAATTTCTCCAACTGGAAGATGGCCAAAATTATTGATGACTTTAACTAACAAGTCTCGGTATGTTGGACACTACTGGATGATACAACAGGCCTTAGACTTGGGATTGAGAATTACAAAAATTAATCGAGTACTACAATTCTCTCAATCTTGTTGGTTAAAACCGTACATTGACAACAACACAAGAAGAAGAGCCGCCGCTACATCAAGTTTTCAAAAAGATTTCTTCAAACTAATGAACAACGCAATATTTGGCAAGACTTTGGAAAACAAAAGGAAACATAAGGACATCAAATTGGTAACTGATCCAGTAAAACTACAGAAATTAGTGCAACAACCAAACTTTGGTTCATCTGTAATTATTATTAATGAAAATCTAGTTGTTATTTCCATGAACAAGAAGTCAGTTCTAATGGATCGTCCTTTGTATCTAGGAATGTCAATCTTGGATATTTCCAAAACACACATGTACGAGTTTCATTATAAGAAGATGGTTAACTATTATGGAAGAGAGAACATTGGTATTGCATATATGGATACGGATGCTCTAATTTACTGGATTAAAACAAATGACATGTACGAAGATCTACGCACTTTTATGTATAAAGATGATTTCGACTTTTCCGATTATCCCAAGGACCATCCAAATTACGACTACGACAGAAACAAGAAAGTATTGGGAAAATTTAAAGATGAAACAAATGGTGTGCCGATGATGAAAATTGTAGCATTAATGTCCAAACTATATTCATTTCAACTGTACATAAGCGAAAGGAACGAATATCAAGTCACGAAGAAAGCCAAAGGAATAAAAACCTCTTTCCTGAAGAAGAACGTACAGTTTGAACATTATAAAAGATGTTTGTTTGAAAATGTTGAAACAACTGCAACATTTAACACCATAAGAAGCTTCAACCATCGTCTTTTCAGTGTGAAGCAAACCAAATCGGCATTGAGCTATAAGGATGACAAGAGATACATCCTTGAAGACAACATAAGAACTCTGCCATTTGGACATTACTCTCTAAACCCTATCGACCAGTAAACCTATTCTTCGTCCTCTACCTTCTTCCTTTTTTCCTTTCCGTAAAGAAGAGGGGACATGGCAAGCCCAATGCCATGTTCCCTCTTTTTTACACTAATATGAAATGGCCTTGACCTATATTCAAACTATATAAAAGAGAAAGAACTGTTGTACGGATCAGTATTTTTACAAGCGATGTGCAAGCAACACCTGAAGATGGAAAGTGTGAAGGACAAGATTGTAAATGAACTACATAAACCAGCAAGAAGAAGATTTCCAAGAAGAAGTACAATTATTAAGGGAATGAAAGATCTGTATCAAGCTGATCTCATTGAAATGATACCGCACTGTAAATTAAACAAAGGTTTCAAATATATTTTAACAATTATAGACTGTTTTACTAAAATAGCTGACGCTTTACCATTGAAGGATAAGACTGGTAAAAGTGTTACAAAAGCTATGGAAACAACGATACAAAGAAATAAATTCAAAATCAAACATCTACAGACCGATGATGGAAAAGAATATTTTAATAAAGACTTTGGAGCTTTAATGAAGAAATATCAAATAAATCATTATTCTACAAATTCTGAAGTTAAAGCTTCAATAATTGAAAGATTCAATAGAACATTAAAAGGAGCGATGTACAAACAATTTTCAAAACGAGGATCATACGTGTGGTATGACATATTACCACAACTTATAAAAGAGTATAACAACAAATATCATCGTACCATCGGAATGAAACCTATCCAGGTAAACAGCGCTAATGCTAAGGTTGTATTACAACGCATCAGAAATAATACAACACCTAAATTGGAAAAGTTACAACCAAAAAAGTTTAAAGTCAACGATAAAGTTCGTATAAGCAAATACAAAGGTGTATTTAGTAAAAGATATCTACCAAATTGGACTAATGAAGTATTTACAGTTTATAAAGTGCAACCAACTATACCTGAAACCTACTTATTAAAGGATAACAAGGGTGAATTACTTCAAGGTGGATTCTACGGACATGAATTGTTGAAATCAACAGTCGGTGATGTATATCTTGTTGAGAAGGTTTTACAAAGGAAAAAGGATATGGTTAAAGTCCGGTGGTTAGGATTCGATAAAAGTGAAGACTCTTGGATTCCTTCAAAAGACCTGGTATAGTAACTTAATAGCTCATTGTGTGTTTAACCTTGACACAAGATGGAGATTGTACAACAAAAAGATCGATTTAATATCAATAATATTGATGAATTGACGGTTGACAATGATAAGTTAAATCATGGTAAACATGGTGAATTACTACCAAATACAATAAGATGTTTAATAACTGGTCCTTCAAATTGTGGAAAAACAAATGTTGTTTTTAACCTTATAACTAATCCTAAAGGATTGCGCTTTAACAATATATACATTTTTTCAAAATCATTGCAACAACCAAAATATCAATTATTGGATAAAGTACTTGCAAGTGTACCTGAAGTGCATTTCTACAAGTTTAATGCCAGTGAAACAATTATGCAACCAAATGAAGCAAAACCATTTTCTATTTTTATTTTTGACGATGTGTCTTGTGAAAATCACGACACTATAAGGAATTACTTCGCTATGGGAAGACATCATAGTATCGATAGCATTTATATTGGTCAAACATACAGTAAGATTCCAAAACAACTCATAAGAGACAATGCAAATATGTTGATCATCTTCAAGCAAGATGAAACAAATTTAAAGCATATATACAATGATCATGTAAATGCGGATATGCCATTTGAGAAATTTAAAGAAATGTGTGGCAAAGCATGGAATGAGAAATATGGCTTTCTCGTTATTATGAAGGAAGAAGATATTAAAAATGGTAGATATCGTATAGGGTTGGATAAATTTGTATTTATGCGTTGAACTACCGATGCTACATCTAGTTACACGTTGAACTTCACAGTGTAAACATGGTGAATCAAGAAAAACTATTAAAAGAAATAAAATCACTCAGTGATTCTATTAGGATGAAGAATCGTGCATTGAGGATGGGTTTAAGTGAAAGAGAAGAATTTCTAGAGACTACATTTAAACCTATTACGGAACCTTTAAAACAGATATCAGAAACTATTGGTAAACCTCGTTATGAAGGAGATGTTTTACTACCAGTTTCTAAACAAGAAGTACAAGCATTAAAAAAAGAAGAAGATGATGATTCATATACAAGTGCTAGTGAGCAAGAAGAAACAAAAGAAGAAGAAGAACCAATTGTTGAAAAGGAAGAAGAACAGCCAATACCTGAAGCTGAACAATCTATTCCAAATTTAACTCAATTGAGTAGCGATATATTACAACATGGACCTCTTGGAAGAAAATATATAATGAAAATGCTACATGACATGAAATCAAACCCGAATTTGAGTAGATCACACGTATACGGAGCAAGAATTGATGGGAATGAATTAAAGATCGGCGATTCAAAGCTTGAAATAACACAAGACGATTACATCATTATTGGTGAGCATAAATATAAAGGAACAAAAGGACTTTATGAATTAATTTTTAAAAACATACCACTAAGATATTCATCCAAAGATTTAAGTGTTTTTAAGGAAATTCTACAAAATACTGACGCTCATAAAAGAAACTACTTAAAGGATGCAATGATTAATCGTTCACGTGCAACAAAATATAACATTGTTATAAAAAAGTTGTTTCCTCCACGAAAATTGCCAACATTACGTACTGCACCAGCGGTGAGACAACCACTGAAAAGAAAATCTTTATCACTTATGGATTTATCACTTCTTGAACAACATGGTAAAAAGAGTAAAGGAGATACTTCAACATCTGGCAAAGGGTTGATGAAAAATCTATACAATACGAATGTGATTTACTACAACGACATCAATAAATTGGTTGATAGAATGAGACTATTGCATGAAGCCATGGAAGCCGGTCATACAGGTTTAAATAATGAATGGGTAGCTCTGATTGACGAACTCAGGAATCGTGGCATAATCGTATAATTGTCCGCGGATATATAAGAGTTGCAGGCGTATAATGTGTCAGTTCTAACATGAGCGTCGACAAGTTCGGACGATACTCCGCGTTAGGAGTGCAAGTTGGAGAAAACAGAAAAAGAAGTGGATTACCGCAAACACCCGAAGGTGACTATAACATAAATAATAAACGTTTAAAGTTTGTTAAGGATCCAGAAGAAGATGGAGATGCAACAAATTTAAAAACAGTAAAGGAGGAAACATCTACAAGTTTAAAACTCGACAACAACCAACTGTATGATGCAAAATCTCACAGGGTTATTAATGTTGCAAAACCAGTCAACAATGGAGATGTTGTTAATAAAGGCTATTTTCTATCTGCGATGGAATACGCTTTACTGTTGGAAAAGACTAAAAGTGGAAAAAAGTACAATGCTTTAAATTATAAAATAACTAATGTAGCAGATCCAACCGAGGATACAGATACAATCAATAAGCGTTATTTGCATTCTGTAATACCAGAAAAGAAAAAAGATGGATTTTCCTTCTATAAATATACTATAAACGATATTGGATATCCTAAAGAAGAAAGTGATGGTGTTAATATTAAATACATTAAAGATAATTGTATTTTATATAATGGTGCTGTTATTGATTGTCATGGAAAAGTGTTGTCCAATCTGAAAGATGGTTCAACTCCATCGGATGCTGCTACTGTGAGACAAATGAATGAAAGCTTGAAGAAAGGAACATCCGCTTTTGTTAAACAAAATCAGGTGGTGTCAAAGAAAGGTGATGAGTTTGTGCAAGGAAGTGAAAAGTTTACCTTACTACAACTACAAAATAACAAGTGGGATGGAAAAAATAAAAGATTGTCAAATATAAGTTTAGGCATGGAAGAACATGATGCTGTTATTTTAACACAAGTGCCACAACTATCAGCTACTGGTGTTAACTTTATATGTGGAGAGTAGTGTGTTTTTGCGGTTGCTGGCTCAGTTCAATGACCTCTGAGGAATGTGATGACGTCATCGCCAAGGTCAATGACCCCGATGACGTCATCGATGACGTAATCGATGACGTCATCGATGATGACGCAATCGATGACGTCATACCCATGACGTCATCAAAATGACGTCAACGATGACGTAATTGATGACGTCATCATCGATGACGTCATTTCCGTGACGTCACACCCATGACGTCACAGAAATGACATGCTGATGACGTCATCATCCATTATATCATCAAAATGACGTCACTGACACTGTTAAGGTCAAGGTCACGCCGAAACTCAAAATTTTTTGGCACTTTTGCCGTTTCTCGCACTACGCTCCGAGTTTCAGTCAGAGTCCACGTGACCATTGACGACTTGGAGCGAATATGCGATGAGAAACGGCAAAAGTGCCAAGTCAAACTCAAGTTTGCGACATGACCTTGCTTAAACCGTCATCCACTAGTCCTCAGAGGCCATTGAACAAGCACAACATCCGCAATTTCATATTACTGTGACCTTGAACACGTAACAACTACAGAGCGCCGACACCGATGCGCACCCCACGACAGCCACCGAGTGACTGAATGTCAGGCTCTGTGTATGCTAGGTATATCGGCTTGAGAGACTAAGACTCTAAACTGTCAGGAATGGGAGTAACTAACTGAATTTTGCAAGGAAAAGTCATTTCATCCAATATTTTAAACAAATCCTCATCAGTAAAACTGACATTAGTCTGTTTTGTATAAAACTTAGGGTGTCCGCGCAACAGTTTGCGCCACTTAGCTAAAGTTGAAACCCTCTTAACTTTGAGTGGTGGACATTGAGCAACTAATAAAGTCTTAACACGGCTAAGTTTCTTACCTAAAGTGTCCTGCGACATGGCTTCACCTCACAAAAGTCCGCACAATACTGAGAGAATGCTTGTAGCGCATGAGTCAAGGGAAAAGAGGTGGGGGAAACAGCAGGAGTGGGGGAAGGTCACAGTGGCGGGGGAAGGTGAGGTGGTACGCTGGAGTATCGCATCACTTCACCATGAGCTGTCCTACAGTCAACACACTGTTCTCTTGGCCCGAGTTGGCACTAGAAGAAACATTTCTGTACAGCTTAGGCTGTGAGAGCCGAGGAAGCAAAGTCAAAGTGGAAATTGTGTTAAACTCCAAGATGAAGAGTCTCCTAAATAAACTAATTGTATCCTTGCAATCTCCTATAAATTTAGAGAAATACCATTTTATTAAGTGACACCTTATACTTTGGCAAAACGAAGCGGAAATGGAAAAGATTACAGTAAAATTAATTTAACTTAAAACCTGGACTGGACACTCATGGCGATACCACGTGGCGTGCAAACGCCACCCTAAACATTACAAGTTAGGTTATTGAGCACCTCTGGTACGATAACCGATGTGCTAGAGTTAAAGTGTGATGACCTTGAGTCAAAACACTGAAATACTACAAGTCGATATCGTCCCAGAGTTAAAGTGTAGTGACCTACATTCAGAACTTGTAAAATTACTTACATATAGAGAGCTAGAGAACAGCGAGACGCACCGCATGGAAGCCGGAGACATACTGGCGAAGCGGTGTTGTGCAGCCTAGGGACCCAGTTGTGGTGGGGGTATAGCCAACACTTAGAGTACAAGTGTTGTGGGTGACCTTGACCCACTTTACTTACCTGACCCCCCCCCCCCCCCGACAAAAAGTGCCCCCCCCCCCCCGACAAAAAGTGCCCCCCCCCCCCGACAAAAGTGCCCCCCCCCCTCCCCCCCCCGACAAAAAGTGCCCCCCCCCGACAAAAAGTGCCCCCCCCCCGACAAAAAGTGCCCCCCCCCCCTCCCCGACAAAAAGTGCGAGCCCCCCCCCCCACCCCCACCCCCACCCCCACCCCCACCCCCACCCCCACCCCCACCCCCACCCCCACCCCTGATATCCTGGGCGTGGCAGCCCCGGCGGGGATATAAGGGGGTCCAGCCAGAGCCGGCTCGCAGTCCGCTCCCGCGCGTTGAACGTGAACGACCGGGACGGACCGCCATAGGCATCACTAAACATTGAATGGCGCCTTCAGTGTTTAGCGAAGTCTACTCTAACTTTAAGACTTGTATTAGTTGTAAGATATTGCGCTTGCGTTTGGGTATTGGGAATTGATTTATATGAGAGTGTTTTACTTGTACCCTATGTCTCCTGTGTCTTTTATCCTTTGTGTCTTGTTTGTTATATGTGTTTAATGTGTATGTGCTTGTTCCAGCATTGACTACGTTGAGCTCAATTGTGTGTTGTAAGTGTGTTATATGTTTGTAAAGTGTATACGCTTGTTTTAGCAATCCCCCCTTGAGCTTTTTCAATGCTCAAAGTAAATTGTAAAGTCAGGGAACGGGAGTAGGCCCCCGTGTAAAAGCATTTTATACCAACGTTAGCATGAGTCCTCTCAGGCATGCAATATTGCGGCTGGGTTTGGGACTCGGTCCGTTTGTATGCTGACATGCAGACCACAGCTGTGGCCAATTTGCGGTGGCCTCTGCACTCGGACCGAGGGCGTAAGCCACTAGGGCTGTCCTCAACCTCTTGTTTCCCTTCTGGAAACTCAAAATTATGTAAATGAATCTTTGTTAGCTATTTGTGTTTTTAGTCCCCAAGGCCCCCGAACATTCGTGGTTCGCCATGGATGTACGGGGGCCGAAATTTTTTTAATGTCCGTGTGGCCTTGACCCACAAAGATTTATAAAAATTTACTGCATTGATAAAGTTAAATAGTAAAGGTAGGGTACGGGAGTAGACCCCCGTGTAAAACAATTTTAAACCAATTTTAGCATGGGTCCTCTCAGGCATGCAATATTGCGGCTGGGTTTGGGACTCGGTCCGTTTGTATGCTGACATGCAGACCACAGCTGTGGCCAATTTGCGGTGGCCCCTGCACTCGGACCGAGGGCGTAAGCCACTAGGGCTGTCCTCAACCTCTCTCAAAATTAAGTAAATGTTTTGTTAGCTATTGAAAAGACAATGCAGTAAATGTTTACAAGTCTTGCGTGGCGAAGGGAACACGACATTGGATGTTGCCTTGTTGTCATAGTTGGGTCTCTTTGGAGGCTACAGCGATGACAACCCAAGTGCCCCACACCCCCATCGGGGGTGTGGGGCTTAATTTTTTAAAGTTTTACCGTGACCTTGACCTAAATATATAAAAGTTTTCAAAATTCTTTAACAGTCAGGTCTTATTAACAAGGTAAATATATTAAGCTCTTTTAAAAAAATGTACAAGTCAAGTAACACACAAGGTTTGACTCGTCTATAAGTGTGTCTTTTTTGGAGGCTTCAGCGATGTTAACATAAACGCCTTAAGTGAGGCTTATTGTTTTAAATTGACCCCCCCCCCCGACAAAAAGTGCGAAACCCCCCCCCCACCCCCCCCCCCACCCCCACCCCCACCCCCACCCCCACCCCTGATACCCTGGGCGTGGCAGCCCCGGCGGGGATATAAGGCGGCCGGGTGGCATGCACTTCTCATTCCTGTCCAGGTTCCCGTACCGGACGGTCCTCTCTCGCTCCTGAGATTTTATTTACTTATTTCAATCTTCTTTTCATATTTACTCTTTTCATATTTACTCTTCATTTATTCGCTTCATCAAGATGGGTCTTAAGCTCAAGAATTACCCACCAGCTTCTTCAACCTCGGCCAACACGCCTCAGCCCTCATCGTCGTCCGCTCCGATCCTAGAATACCTCATGACAGCGCAGATTCTGAGCTGCCTGACGATGCCGCCACCGCCGCCGCCACCGCAGCCTGCCTCGATGCCCAGCCTTTCACCATTGCCACCAACATTGGAAGAGGTTGGCGCACCTTCGGCTTCGGAAGAGGCTGGCGCACCTGCGGCATCTTCAAAGAACCCCAGCGGACGAGTCCTGATAGCCTCTCCAGCACTCTCTCTGCTATCGGACTCGGGATCGGAGTCTGCGGTGTTCGAAGAGGCGCCAAGGTCGAGGATAACCCCCTACAGTCGAACTAAGAAAATCCTATCCTACACCAAATCCCAATGTCCCTCACCCATATCCCCCATGCCACCTACACCAACCAAACCACCCCGTAAATCAATCTTCTCCCCCGAACTTCCCTCAATCGACCTAACCCGTTCACCTACCCCACCCAAAATTGTCTGCAGCCTACCTTTTGACCTACTTAAACCTTCACCTCCCACCCCCATTCCTTCTAGCCAGCCTAAACCTGACAAGCTCCAAAACACTCCAGTAAAGCGTCCAACACAAAAACGTAAGCGTGTTAAACTCCCTGCTGGCAAGGGTAATAAATGCGATTACGTTTGGATGTCAAAAGACTTTGGGATTCTTTGCTGTCAGAAGTTTGCTGTTTTAGATAAAGACCGTTGCCAAACGCACTTGAACAAAAACATCAATCTTCCGAGAGTAAGACCCTACAGTCTTAACAACATTAGGTCTAAAACATCCCAACCCAGACATCCCCACAGTCCGCAACCGCTTGATATTAGAAGACTTAAAGTGGATGAAAAATATTATTTTATTGCTCAAACTTATGGAGCTTTTGATGCCAAAGTAGAAATCATTGTAAAAGGTGATGGCAGCCTTCATACAATGAAAGTACCCGTTCGGATGGTACAAAGACAATTTTTCATCCATAAAAAAGGCTATCTAATACGAAGGGAAGGATGCCAATCTGTGTGGGAAATGGATTAGGATGTAGGCCTACCAAAATAAATTCTAAATTGTTAGGTTGTGTTGGACAATATTTAAAAGTCTTTTTCCAAATTATTTTTCCAAATTTAGTCTTAACTCTCTTAAAGTAAGGGAGAGGGGTATTATACAAGTCAACTAATAAAAAAAAATACTTGACTTGTATAATACTTTAACCTGGCGGTGATGTAAAGTCACTGGGACAATCTCAAACCGTGTCCTTGAGGGTGAAGACTAAGTTACAAACAAATCATTAACAAATAAAAACTTACCTCCAAACACTTGTAGCTTGCTACAAGTGTTTGGAGGTAAAAATTTTTCAAAGTTTGAATGACCTTGACATATATATCAGTCTTAATTCTTAACAAAAAACCTCCAAACACTTGCGGCTTGCCACAAGTGTTTGGAGGTGAAAATATTTTTCAAAGTTTGAATGACCTTGACATATATAAACTACACTTTAAGTAAAGTGCTAACCATGCGATTAAGGTGTGTGTATTACGTGATACCCCCACTCTGACGCTTTACTAAGCTTGTATGAACCGTTTATTTGCTTCAGTCTGTTCTGTGAGGGGGTCACCCTTGGCTTGGTGGGGGATATAAGGCGGCCAGGTTGCACGCACTTCTCATTCCACATCCAGCTATCGTACGGACTGGTTATTCCCGCCTTCAACACTACATTCCCATTATCACCGTTTACATTATTTCACTTTTCCATTTTCAAAATGCCTCCGAAGCTCAAGAACTATCCACCAGCTTCCAAAACCACCTCGACCGACACGCCCCCTGCTCCAATACTCCAATATTTGATAACCGCAGAATTCCTGAGCAGCCTGAAGATGCCCAGCCTGCCACCATTACCGTCGACAGTGCCACCAACATCGGAAGAGGCTGCCCTACGTCCAGCGCTGAAATTGTATAAAATATTCTGTTGTTTACTTGATAAAATGCTAAAAAAACAACCACCGATACCAAATACTTTCACGTACAAGCTGCCCCTGATAGACAAGGATGATGTAAGCAAACTATCATCAATTCAAGTGAAATTTCTGGAAGAAAAAATTCTTGTTTCTGTAAAAGAAGTGTTTCATAATGAATATTCAAAAAGATTGGCTTTCAACTTTATTAGGGAACATGCAGGACGTGAAAAAGCACAGTATCCAAGACTATATTATTTATATCTCTTTGAGAATGGAGCAAGTGTAACGGTAGAAATAA
Source organism: Neoaliturus tenellus (assembly GCA_030545055.2). NCBI lineage: Eukaryota > Metazoa > Arthropoda > Insecta > Hemiptera > Cicadellidae > Neoaliturus > Neoaliturus tenellus. Next base: position 243,228,057 of record CM061533.1, on the reverse strand, counting down.
CTATCATATTAATGTAATTCTCCCTACCAAGGTTATGAGGTTAGGAGTGCATAATTTGGATGAACTGAACCTAATGTTTTAGGAACTGGAATATTTGATACATCAGAATTGTACGCTTTGTGAAATTGAAATTTTTAAATTGAAATAAAATGTGTTGAACTAGGACTCGAACTTGGACTTGATTGAGGTTTTGTAGAACAGAGCGGGGGATAGATCACTTTGCGGCAATGGACTAGCATGCTGCTTAGTGGTCTATCCCCCGCTCAAAGGGTATCTTTACATGACCTTGACCCACATAAATGCATACTTGGTGGGGGTATAAAAGGGTAAGCAAATTGGATGGATACAACACTTCCATACCATGGCTCCACTTGACAACACCGTGTTCCATTGCAACAGAATTGTCTCTATTCTGGAGGTAATACCTCTAGAAATTATAGAAGTAGAGGACCAACTACCTGCGGTTGATCAAGAAGAGGAGGAGGAAGAAATAATGGATATTGAAACGGACTCTGATGAAGCTGGTTCAACGGACAATGAAGTGGACTTGCACGCCTACGAAACATTAGAGTCATCATCTGAGTCGGAAATGGAATTCCAATTGGAAATTGAAGAAGAAGAACAAGACACTCCTCATCGTCCAATGGATAGAATGTTAGTTGCCAGAAGAATTATGTATTGTCATCGCTGCCTATTCCGTGATGAGGATGATTCCAACTCTGATGGTGATGTTTCACCTTTGTAAGAAGTTTTAAACAAAAAGTAAAAAAAAAAAAAAACAATGTGAGCGGGGGATAGAGCACTTTGTAGTAATTGATGCTGCTTAGTGCTCTATCCCCCGCTCAAAATAATAATTCCAAATGACCTTGACCTATATAAAGTTGTTGGAACAGACGTCTTTGAAAAACTCGTACAAAATGGTGGATTTAGATCAAACATCATCAGTTTCTCAAGCCTGTTGAAGAATGTATTGGAAATGGGTGTTTAAAAGCCAAATCTACTACATGATTGATAAACCGGATGTATATGACGTCACTTTCCCCCACCCTTCAACCTCGGGTATAAAGGGACCCAGTTGAGCGCGCTGCCCATTATTGCGTGGACATTCACAGAGTGTGCATTCAAAGCCAAACTGTTTGAAATGGCTCTTTGCGACATTTGTGGGGAAATTTTTGAAGACGGAGATCTTTTCACCCTACACAGAGAATTACATGAAGAAGATGGAAAAAAAGATATTATCATCGATGAAATAGACTTAGACTCAATTGACCGGTTTTTGGAAGAGCATCAGAAGCAGATGGACTACTACGACGGCTATCTACAGCAAATGCAAAGAAGAAGACCTAGTGTGATCCAATTTGCTGGTGCTGGACCATCCACTACTAGAAGACCTATTGAAGAAGAGGATATGCAAGAAGAGGACACGGAAGAAGAGGACATGGAAGAAGAACTGGAAGATGTGAGACAACTGCGCACCACGGCCTTACCAGGACGAGTTGTAACACATTTTAAAATTGATAATGTACAATTGGAATTGGATAATTTTATAACCCAGGCCAGAGTACTTGTTGGAAAAACGCTAAAAGAAGAATTACAGAGATTGAACTTCATTAAATTTGGACTGGTGTTAGAATCAAAGTTTACCAATACTGATGGTGAAACGGCATTAAGAGCATTCATTACCAAAAACCGAACCCTTACAACTAAATCTGATATCAATGAAATTATTGAAGAATGTTTGGATGAACTGCTAGTTAAACTGCAAGAACATGAAGGAAGAGGATCCGGCTGGAGTCTGTCATCGATTGAAGGTATGGATGTAAGGGTTCACAAGCACGGATATGGTATAAGGGGTAGTAGTTATATACCTTTGCCAAAGAAGATACAAGCTACCAAATCTTGTATCAATGTGCAAAATGAGGACAATGAATGCTTTAAATATGCTATGCTAACAAAATATGTGCAAGAAAATCCATGTAGAGTTAGCAGAGCGTATCAAAATGTCCAACACCGCTACAACTTTCGAGGTTTGTCATACCCTGTTAGTGTTAAAAGTATTGGTAATTTTGAGAAACAAAACCCAGGTGTTTCTGTAAACGTGTTTGGTTTAGATGATTCCAATAGTGTTTATCCTCTGAGAGTATCAAAATTTGAGGAAAGAAACCACACGGATCTGTTATTGATAACTAAGGGTGAAATTTCACATTATGTGTGGATAAAGGACTTTGCAGCCTTGGTTAAAAATCAATTATCAAAACAGAAACGTAGGTTAACAGTGTGTAAAAGATGTTTCTGTTTTACATATAAAGAGTTGAGACGTGGAGGATCGGAGTGGTTGTCGGAACACCAGCGGCTTTGTAATGACAACTATGAAGTGAAGATTAGTCTGCCACCACCATCTAGAGCATTTGTCCAGTTCAATAAAACAGTTCACCAATACCGGATTCCACTAGTTATCTATGCTGACTTTGAATCCACGTTAGTGCCGCAGGAACTTCCGGATGGTGAAGTAAATAGAAGAACCAAATATCAATTGCATCAACCTAACAGTTTTTGCTTATTGGTGAAATCTACTTTACCTGAAGAACAATTGCAAGACTATGGCTTAACATCCACTCCGATACTCTACCGTGGGGAAGAAGCTGCTAAGTATTTTGTAGACCAGTTGTATGACATTGCTGAAAAGGCGGAACGCTTATACGGTAATGTTTTACCCATGGAACCTTTGAACCAAAATCAACAAGAAGAATACATTTCAGCAACAAGATGTTATCTATGTAAGAAGAGCTTCAGTGAAGAAAATCCAAAAGTAAGAGATCATGATCACCTCACAGGGTTATACAGAGGACCTGCTTGTAATTCATGCAATATAAATTACAAACTGCCAAACTTTATCCCTGTAGTGTTACACAATCTTAGCGGCTACGACTCCCACTTCATTATTCCAGAGTTAGGAAGAGATAATGGTAAAATTGATGTTCTTGCTACAACATTGGAAAAGTACATCAGTTTCTCAAAAACAGTAGGTAAAATTAAACTTCGCTTCGTAGACTCTTATAGATTTATGGCATCTAGTTTGAGCAGATTGTCTGAGAACCTAAGAAGAGAAGACTTAAAAGAAACCAGCAAAATTGTATCTGAAGATAAATTGGACTTAGTAATGCGTAAAGGAGTGTTCCCCTATGATTACATAACTTCTGCAGAAAAATTTGAAGAAACCAGTCTACCACCGATTGAAGCCTTCAATAGCAAGTTAAATGAAAGTGCAATCACCGTTGAAGACTACAATCATGCTTGTAATGTTTGGAACCAGCTCAACATTCAAACCTTAGGGGAATATTCTGACTTTTATATAAAACTGGACGTAACTCTGTTGTGTGATGTGATGGAAGAATTTCGAAACACCTGCTTCTCCGCCTATGGACTGGACCCTTTACACTCGTACACATCTCCAGGATTAGCATGGCAAGCTATGCTAAAGTCAACCAACTGTCGACTGGAACTTCTAACGGATATTGATATGGTGCTCATGATGGAATCTGGTGTACGGGGCGGTTTGACACAAGCTGTAACACGTCATGTTAAAGCCAACAACAAGTACATCCCCGGCTTCGACGAGCAACAACCATCGGTCTACCTTGGCTACTTTGACGCAAACAACCTTTATGGTTGGGCAATGTCAAATCCGCTTCCCTACGCTGACTTCAAATGGATCGACCCGGCCACCATTGGAGACATCTCACAGATTCCGAAAAATGGTCCAAAAGGCTATATTCTGGACTGTGATTTTGAATATCCGGAGCACCTTCATGACCATCACTACGACTTGCCTCTGCTAGCCAAGACTGAAGTTTCACCGACAGGAAGATGGCCAAAATTGATGATGACCTTGGAGAATAAGGATCGCTATGTGGCTCACTACTGGGTAGTTCAACAGGCTCTTGAATTGGGTCTACGTATAGTGAGAATTCATAGAGCAATTGAATTCACCCAGTCTTGTTGGTTGAAACCATATATTGATTCCAACACTGCAAGAAGAGCTGCAGCGACAACAGCATTTGAAAAGGACTTCTATAAATTAATGAACAATGCCATCTTTGGGAAGACCTTGGAGAACAAAAGAAAACACAAAAATGTAAAATTAGTGAGTGATCCTAGGAAATTGGAAAAATTAGTGCAAAAACCAAATTTCGGAACATCCATGATTATAAACGAAAATCTAGTCGCTGTCAGTATGAAGAAAACAACAATAGTCATGGACCGTCCGTTATACATAGGTATGTCGATTTTGGACATAAGTAAAACCCTGATGTATGATTTCCATTATAACAAAATGGTTAAACACTACGGAAGGGAAAACATTGGAGTCGCATACATGGATACGGACGCGTTTATCTACTGGATAAAGACTTTGGACATGTATGAAGACCTAAGGACTTTTCCATACAAAGAAGATTTCGACTTTTCTGACTATCCGAAGAACCATCCAAATTTTAATGAAAAAAATAAAAAAGTAATTGGAAAATTCAAAGATGAAGCAAATGGAATGCCTTTAGAAGAAATAGTGGCGCTGATGGCAAAATTGTATTCATTTAAGATGTACCACGAGAACAACACACCGACAGTGAAAAAAGCAAAAGGAGTGAAGACATCTTATTTGAAAAAACACGTAACATTTGACCACTACAAGACTTGTTTGTTTGAAGATACTACGATATCAGCAACATTCAACAATATCCGAAGCTTCAAGCATCAAGTCTACAGTGTCACCGAAATTAAAAAAGCACTGTCAGCTCGGGATGATAAAAGACATATTTTGCCCGACAAAATCCACACTCTTCCATTCGGCCATTACTCCCTAAACCCTATCAACTAGTAACCTATTCTTCGTCCTTCTACAACTTCGACCTTATTCCTTTCTCCTTCCGTAAAAAAATGGGGAACACGGCAAGTCCAACGCCGTGTTCCCCATTTTTTTACACAAGTTTGGATGACCTTGACCCATATAAATGATGTGAATATTTAAGACAACGTTCATTGTGATTATACATGTGATACAACAAACATTGAAACCTGCAATATGAAGGACTTGAAGCAACAAATTGTCAACGAACTTCATAAACCTGCAAGAAGAAAGTTTCCACGAAGAAATACGGTGATAAAAGGAATTAATGATTTATATCAAGCGGATTTAATCGAAATGATTCCTTATAGCAAACAAAATAAAGGATATAAATACATATTGACTGTTATTAACTGTTTTTCAAAAATGGCAGATGCTTTACCACTAAAAGATAAAAGTGGCAAAAGTGTTACAAAAGCAATGGAAACAGCTATACAAAGAGACAAACATACTATTAAACATTTACAAACAGATGATGGAAAAGAATATTTTAATAAGGAATTTGCAAATTTAATGAAAAAACACAATATAAACCATTATTCAACCAATTCAGAAGTAAAAGCCTCAATAATCGAAAGATTCAACAGAACTTTAAAAAGTGCAATGTATAAAATGTTTTCCAACAGAGGATCGCACATATGGATTGATATGTTACCAAAACTTATAAACGATTACAATAACAAATTTCATAGGACTATCGGGATGAAACCAAACCAAGTAACTAGTAAAAATGAAAACCTTGTATTAAAACGTATAAAAACGAATACTAAACCAAAAGTTGAAAAACTAAAGCCTAAAAAATTTAATGTGGGTGATAAAGTGCGAATAAGTAAATATAAAGGTGTATTCAGTAAAAGATACCTGCCAAATTGGACCAATGAGGTTTTTACTGTATTCAAAGTACAACCTACAGTACCTGAGACATATATTTTAAAAGATAATAAAGGACAATTGCTTGAAGGAGGGTTTTATGGACACGAAATGTTAAAATCAACAGTAGGCGATGTATATTTAGTTGAAAAGGTGTTGCAACGGAAAAAAGATAAGGTCAAAGTACGATGGTTAGGATTTAATAAGACGGAAGATTCTTGGATACCTAAAAAGGATTTGATATAACGATAGAGAATCATTTTAGGTTCAACCATTACAAAGGATGGAGATAGTACCACAAAAAGAGAGTTTTACTATTAATAATATAGATGAACTCACAGTGGATAATTCAGAATTCAATAGTGGGAAACATGGCAATTTGTTACCGAACACCGTTCGTTGTCTGGTTACCGGACCTTCCAACTGTGGAAAAACTAATGTAGTATTCAATTTGATTACAAACCCTAAAGGATTACGATTTAACAATCTATATGTATTTTCAAAATCATTACAACAACCAAAGTATCAATTATTGGAAAAAATACTGACTAATGTGCCTGAAGTTAAATATTTAAAGTTTAATGCAAGCGAGAGTGTCATGCAGCCACAAGAAGCTAAACCATTCTCCGTGTTTATATTCGACGATGTATCTTGTGAAAACCAAAACACAATAAGGAATTACTTCGCTATGGGTCGACATAACAACATAGATAGCATTTATATTGGCCAAACTTACAGCAAAATACCTAAACAACTCATTAGAGACAATGCAAACATGTTAATTGTATTTAAACAGGACGAAACCAACCTAAAACATATATATTTTGATCATGTAAATGCGGATATGACATTTGAACGATTTAAAGAGTTGTGTGGAAAGGCTTGGGCTGAAAAGTATGGGTTCCTAACAATTATGAAGGAACAACCGCTAAACAATGGTCGATACAGGATAGGATTTGATAAATTTATATTAATACATTAAACGTGGTATAACACATTCATTGTTGTACAACACGTCTTGCTACAAACATGGTTAACCAAGAAAAATTAGTAAAAGAAATAAAATCACTTAGTGATTCTATTCGGGCTAAAAACAGAGCATTGAAACTAGGTATTAGCGAGAGGGAGAAATTCCTTGAATCTACTTTTAAACCTATTACTGAACCCTTGAAACAATTAAACAAAAAATTTGCTAAACCTGTATTGGAAGGAGATGCGATTGCACCTATTACGAAGTTTGAAAGAGAAAATGTAAAATCAGAAGATTTTAGTGATGAAGACCTGGAATCCTCTACGTATAGTGGTTTTACCGGTGGAGAACCCGAAAGAGAGCTAGAATCACCGGACTATAGTGGAATAAAAGAATTATATGAAGTAAAAGCCAAAAGGGGACATGAAGTTGTATCAACTGCTAGTGAAGAGGAAAAAGAAGAAGAGACAAGGGAAGGTCCGTCAAACATAAGCTTATTGGGTGAAAACATTCATAACAAAGGACCTTTAGGAAGGAAATACATGGTAAAAATGTTACTCGGAACAATTCCTAATAAGAATTACCATAGTTATGGAGCGAGATTAACAGAGGACGGTTTAATGATAGGTAATAGCCCGTTAAACGTTGACGAACATGATAATATTGTCATTGGTGATCAAAGGTATAAGGGCACAAAAGGATTATTTGAATTATTATTTGAAAATAAGCCTTCAGTATCGGTAGTGAAAGAAAAAGACATGGAAGCATATAAAAATATTTTGGAACAGACAAATGCATATAGGAGAAAGTATTTACCTGACCAGCCTCCTTTTAGATCTAAGTCTTTAAAATATAAACAATTTGTATCCAAGTTAATACCAACTAGAAGACAAACAATGCCGTTAACACAAAGAAAACCTGTAAAACGAAGATTTATGGCATCCACTTTGGATGTAAGTGCTCTGGAACGAAGAAAAAGAAGTAAGTCCGTTACGGGTACAGGTTTAATGAAGAAACTATATAACACAAATGTTATTTATTACAATAATATCAATAAATTGGTGGATAGAATGAAACTAATACATGAAGCTAAAGAAGCGGGTCATACTGGATTGGAAAACGAATGGGTGGCTTTAGTGGATGAACTCCGAAACCGTGGGGTAATCTCATAAAAATGCGTTACTCCCTAGAATACTATTCAGTTGCACCATGAGTGTCGACAAGTTCGGACGTTACTCCTCGGATGGGTTATATTATGCCAATAGTTTAAAAAGAAGTGCTGGTTTACCACAAACACCTGATGGAGATTATGATATGAGTAATAAAAGGTTAAAAAACATAAAAGATCCTACGGATAAAAACGATGCAATAAATCTAAAAATATTCAAGGAAAAGATATCGCCAACATTAAAACTACAAAATAACACATATGACGCAGAAGATCATAGAATTATCAACGTTGGTAAACCAAATCAAAACGGTGATGCGATAAACAAAGGTTATTTGTCATCTGAATTAAAAAATACGTTAAAATTCAATGGGAAAACGTATAGTGCCAACAATAAACGTATATCCAACGTAGATGACCCTAAAGATGCAAAAGACAGCGTAAATAGACGCTATTTACATTCTTTGATACCTGAAAAGACAAAAGATGGATTTTCTTTTTATAAATTTGTTATTAACGATATAGGTTATCCAAAAAATGAAAATGATGCTGTAAATCTCAAATATATAAAAGATCATTGTGTCATACGTGATGTGGGAGTTATCGATTGTCTTGGCAATTGTTTGGCGAATGTAAAAGATGGTTCAGCACCATCTGATGGTGCAACAGTGGGTCAAATGAAAGAGACTTTAAAACAAGAAACAACTGGATTTGCAAAACGAGATGAAGTATTATCAAAGCAAGGGGATGACTTTATTCAAGGTAATGAAAAATTTCGTTTATTGACATACAAAAACGCTTATTGGGATTGCAGGCATGGAAGGTTATCAAATGTGTCATGGGGTCATGCAGATAGAGACGCGGCTGCCTTAGGACAAACAGTACATCTAGATCCAAATAATTACTATGCGTTTTTTATATGTAGTAATAAAAAATTAACAAACATGGCGCAAGGAAGAGAAGCAAATGATGCTGCAACTGTAGGACAGGCTATCACATTATCACAAATGGATAGCAAAGTGTATACTTGTAATAATAAACGTATAACAGACCTTAAAGACCCTGAACATGTGGATAATGCTGTCACTGTTAATTTTCTTGTAAAAGTTTTAGGAAATGCATTATTTGATGTATACAATCTTATTGGTATTCATTCAGGTCGTACTCCTTTGTTGGAATCTGAGAGAGGTACTTGGATTAAACGGGAAATTGTTCAAAACTATTTTATCAACCCTCGTACAAAAAAGTTTAAATCATCGGATTGGGGTGATTTTGATATTTAATAAAAGAACACAATAAACGACTTCATTTATGTCCAACTTGTCATAGAGGTAACACATAAGTTGTACATTGCGATTATAAAAGGACAATAATGACGTTCCAGTACATCAGTCCATATAGAGACACTGTAAGGAGAGAAGGTGGGATCACGTCCACAGCGGTTTCTCTGTTAAGTAAAGCTTTAAAACGAATTCCAGTAGGATCCATAGTAAATAGAGCAATAGACGCATTACCATACGAATTTCATATACCGGGAGGTTATCAGTATTGCGGACCAGGAACTAAATTGAAAAAACGACTGGAAAGAGGCGATCCTGGCATAAATAAGTTAGATCAGGCTTGTAAAGAACACGATATCGCATATTCCACGTTTGCCGATTCAAAAAATAGATCAATAGCTGACAAAAAGCTTGCGGACATAGCTTGGCAACGAGTAAAATCAAGTGACGCTAGCATAGCAGAAAAAGCAGCAGCTTTAGCAGTAACAGCAGGTATGAAGGCTAAAACAGCAGTAGGAGGTGGAAGAAGGAGGAGAAGGAGAGTAAAAAGGAGGTCAACCACAAGAAAACATGGAGGAAATATAAAAAGAAGACGACGATCTACAAGAAAAGGCAGGAAGAAGCCCACCGTGTGGTCAATGGTAAAAAACGGGGCAGGTCTTTACCTAAGACCTTATCGTGCATATTAAATGAAAGAAATCAATTGGTCATACCACATAAAGCATTAACCAATATTGAATTATTTAAATATATTTCCTGTTTAAAAATACCATTTTTCCGCGGTGTGTTTATGAAAGACAGTTTACCAAAGAAAATGTGGCAAAATGAGACTGGAATTGTAAATTTGGATAATACTGAAGGGCCTGGCACCCATTGGGTTTGTTATAAGAAACTAAATAACAATGTATATTATTTTGATAGTTTCGGTAATTTGCCACCACCAAAAGAACTTCAAAATTACTTTAAATCTGCTAAAAACATATATTATAACTATAAAAGAGAACAACCTGATAATACTTCAATATGCGGCCATTTATGTTTGGAATTTCTAGCTAAAAGTATCAGTCACTATTGAGATGTCTTCCTATACGGTATCATTAACAGGAAAATCGTCCACTTTACGAAGTATCCTTTTTCCAGCGTTACGCTTGCAAAAAGGAAGGTTTTGGGAGGCGGCACTATTGGATTTTACAACTTACAACTCTATCCCCAATGTTACGGAAGGTAAAAATAACGTATTGCATTATTATAAGGGAAAGGATGCCAGTGGAAAATTTACAGACTTACAAGAGTGCAGGTTACCCACAGGTTCTTATGAAATTGATCATATAAATGAATTTTTGCAAACTAAAATGGGAAAAGACAATATAACATTAAAAGGTAATAATAATACGATGAAAGCTGAAATTACTTCCAAATATTATATAGATTTCACTCAACCGAACTCAATTGGTGATTTATTAGGATTTTCCAACGATGAGCCTGTTTTAGAACCAGATGTAACACATTCCGGTAAGAAAACAGTAACAATATTAAAAGTCAATAGTATAGACATAACTTGTAACATTATACAAGGTGCTTACAGGGATGGGGCTAACACCCACATCATACATACTTTTTACCCAAGTGTACCACCTGGATTTAAAATTGTTGAAAAGCCACAAAACCTGGTATATCTACCGTTGAACACCACTTTCATTTCAGACATCGTGTTGAGCGTATTGGATCAAGACGGTAACTTGGTAGACTTCAGAGAAGAGCCTATTACGATTAGATTACATTTAAAATCGACACTTTAATACAAAACTATGGGTTTAACATTTAAAAGCGAACAACCTACGGGAAACCGCATTAGTAGCTCTTCAGCTGTGGAGGAGTTAACACGCGATAACATTCGTTTCTTAGAGAGAATTGGATTAAAATTAACCGAGTATGGATATACTGGATATAGCGCAGGGTCCAACATTCGACGAAACCCTATGGGAAAAAGAATATCACACCCACAACCCTTACACTTCATCGAAATTAAACAATAACGATGAAATTCGTATTCCCATACAAAATCAAGACATTTACACACTACCATGTGAAAGTTACTTGTATATTGAAGGACAAGTTACTAAAAAGGACGGTACTACTGTTGGTACAACAGTTCCATTTATAAATAATCCTATGGCTTTCCTATTTGATGAAATTAGATATGAAATATCAGGTGTAACAGTTGATTCCACTAAAAAAGTAGGTATTACGACAACTTTAAAAGGATTAACATCTATAACACCCAATGAAACCAATTTACTTAAACCTGCCGGATGGGTATTACCTACGATTGACACGATCACTCCAGATCCAAATGGATATTTTGATTTTCATATTCCATTACGTTTGCTGCTTGGTTTTGCTGAAGATTATAGGAAAATAATATTAAACGTTAAACAAGAATTAGTTTTGTTGAGATCTTCTAACGATAAAGACATTATTAAAGCTGCAGATGCTACTACAGATGCGACTTTAGAATGGAAATTAAAATTAGACAAAATTGTATGGAGAGTTCCACATGTTAAATTGGCTGACGAGCATAGAATGCTACTTTTAAGAAAATTAAAAGCCGATCGTGATATTGTTATTCCATTTAGAAGTTGGGAATTTCATGAGCATCCCAGTTTACCTACTACGGATCGACACACTTGGACTGTTAAAACATCGAATTATGTAGAACGAGCCAGGTATATTATATTTGGTTTACAAACAGGTAGAAGAGACGCCATTACTAAACATGCAGGACAATTTGATCATTGTGACTTGAAAAATATTAAAGTTTATTTAAATTCACAATTCTTTCCATACGACAATTTAAATGTGTCATTCACTAAGAAGAAATACAGTATATTGTACGATATGTACGCGAGATTCCAAAGTTCATATTACGGTAAAACAAATACACCTTTATTACCACCTGACAAATATTTCGATGCCTACCCAATAGTTGTAATCGATTGTTCTAAACAAAATGAATCAGTAAAGTCTTCAAGTGTGGATATAAAAATAGAAATGGAATTCAACGATGCTATACCGGCTAATACAACTGCATACTGTTTAATTCTACATGATAAAATCGTAACATACACACCTTTAACCGGAATTGTTAAAAATGTATTGTAAGAACCGGTTTTGTTTCATTCCGCGAGTATAAAAGCAGAGCGTACAGACCGCTCCTCATCAGTTTGTTGCCTACTGTTGTATGGGTAGCATCGTATTCAATATGGCTTCTCCTAGTGGTACACCTGAAAATGTGGTAGATATTGAGAAGGAGATATCTGAGTTTTTAGATCCTCAAGGTCACCAGGAAGGAGGTGAACAAAACGTTTGCGGACAACTTCACGCCAGTAATAATGTTGAAGAAAAAGGTAAAAGAAGAAAGACTATACAAAAGAGAAAAAGGGATATTGAAGATAATATTTCTCCAAACATATTGAGTGAGGTATTTTTGCGAATATTTTACCCAATCTCTTCCAGTTTGGATAAAAGTGTTTTAATCGGTGTTATGAAATCTACAGATTATTCCCCTACTGTAATTTTAACTCATGGACCCAAAATGATTTTGTTTACGGACAGTGCTTGGGAATCGTTTATGAAACATTTGCATCTACTAGAATGCTATTTAAGTAGTAACATGTTTGGAAGAAAGACAAGAGTAGGACTTTTGGATTCAAATGTGGAAATTGATATCATTAAACAACGTGGTGATCATCAGCTACGGTTTAGAGACACAACAAGACATGATAACAAAATTCAACTTAATCGAGAGGAGTTTTTCATTTTAACTTGTGCTACTGAACCTATAACAAGATACTTGAGACAACTGGTGTTTTCAAGTTCGATTATTAAAGATTATCTGGAAGACACATTGGACAAACAACCGGACGCACCTATATTATACGGACCTGTGGATACTTCTATATTTAATAGAGTTCCTCATGAAGTACAGATGTGGAGACAATTGGAAAAGTACGCTCAACTACATAAGAAATCAGTAAAACAGGAAGAAGAGGAAGATGGAGGAGAAGAATCAAGTGTTAGTGATGAAAATGAAAATAAGGAAAATATAAAGATGGAAACTTAAATGACAATGGTTAGTTTTTAAAACAATAACCAACATTTTGTGGGGTTAGGCCTATTGGGGACGGTGCCCACGTTAAATATACACCAACGCGCCAACAACTGTACGGCCTGGTATAAAAGTAGTACCTACCGTGGTGTGGAAATCAGTTGACCTCCTGACTTCGTAATGAGCAGACGTGTGACCTTCAAAATGGACAAGGGAGAAGAACAACAAGTAAAGTCCAAGCCTGGTATTATTGAGTTTCAAGCGTTTCGTGGTAATGATGATAGATTCATTATAAAAGAACTTGTGTTTTTGGACATGAATACAAGTGTTCCTTATTCGTTTTTATTTAAACCACCATGTTCTTATTCGTCTTTAACTAGTAAAGCCGCTACTACCAACAGATGGATTTCAAAACACTTCCATCATATCGATTGGTATGATGGTTTTACAAGTTACACGGACTTGTATCATATTATGCATCACTTTTCAGACAAGTTTACCAATATTTACACAAAGGGGCTGGAAAAGAAAAGATGGATCGAAGGATTTACTCATGTTCCGGTTAATGATGTGGAATTGGATAAGAATTATCAATACATGCTGGAAACCATATGTATTTGTACAAAAAGCCCAGAACATGATAAAGATAGACATTGCGCTTTGAAAAATGCCTATAAACTCGCCTCTTACCTTCAAAGTGGGGAATTGGGGAGTGGTGGGGGTAACGGAGAGTATATAAGTGGGGAGCAGACAGGGACCTGGCATGAGTATTACTCGAGATTCCGAGACGACAACATCTCCGAGCAAGAAGACGATCTGTAACCTGACCATGGCATCTCACCAGTTCCTTCAGACTTTGGTCGAGCAGTTCAATGCTCACTCCAAGTCAACAATATTACCTGTAAAGAAGTGCTCGGAACTAAAAGACGAGAAGCACTACATAATCCATGCTATGAAGAAGATGGAGACTACAGTTGGGGAGGCCATCTGCTGCAGTCTCAGCGAGGCACCGTTTACTCCGGGGGATGAACCAAAGTTCCAGGTGTACCTGCCCAAGAGATTCGTCCATCTTCTACAAAACGAGGATCTTCGCTCTATTCAACCCGGGTGTCTATACCTGGTGTCCCACGGCTGCACGGGTAGCAATTCTACAGAGTTGACCATCCACATCGCTGACAAGCAGCAGTGTTAGATTTAAGTTTTAATGTTGTACATATGTTGTTGTTGTAATGTTTTATAAATAAACAAATCATAAAAGACAAAAAAAAATAAAACAAACAAAAAATGCAACATATCAATATGTGACAGACTTCACGTATTGATATGTTGCATTTTTTTTTTAAACTTCGCGGGTGACCTTGACCTTTGACCTTTGCATTTCACAATTACCCCCACTACTGTAATTACCCCCACTACCGCACTAGGATTCAAACCTGCTTGGATGCGAAAAACGGTCAGTCTGTTGCCAACTAGCAAACGATGAGCACCTTGTACGAGCTTTGCATACAACGAGTTATAACTCACAAGGACTTGTTCCCAACATGTTTACAAGACAACATCCCACTAACAATAAAAGAAGATGTCAAACGCTACAGGAGGGAAAATACAGGGTATTCGGAATACTCCTGGTATAAGTTCCACGACGGGGAAAAGTTTTGTAGGCCTTGTGGCGAGGCCGCCGTCAGAGACCTTCGGCGATTCGTACAGGATGGTGGTATAAAACAATTCGGATTTCTAGCGCCACTGTTTCGATTTGAAAATTACAAGGACACCTGCGCTATTTGTTCCATTCCATTGTATCGATGGAAAAAGTTTAGAACTGTTTAATTGGATTTTCTATACCCCCACCACTATTACCCCTACCACTTTTTCATGTACCTCCAAGCGCTGTGCCTCGGCTTCATTTCTACTCCAGCAGCCAACCTAGCAACATCAAGATGTCTCTGAACGTTAGTTGCGCAAGTTACGAGGAGGTGAGCATCAAGACTCAGCAGGAGCTAAACGACTTATACAAGGAGTTGCAGCTGATGGTGGCACGAGGCTACCGTATAAATGTGCAAGTTTACGCTTGCAATATACGGAACACCCGGCAGTCAAAGGAAGAGCCTGGACACTCCTCGACGGCTTCCTCACCAGCGTCCATGAAGACCGAGCCAGACAACTTGGACTACTTCAGCTGACTAGCAGTTGTATTTCTTGTCCTAACCATTGTAGAATATGTATATTTTTTCATTATATTAAAGAAGTAAAAGAGCAGAAACACCTATCTTGTTACTGACATATAAGCTCAGTAACAAGATAGGTTTTTTTAAAACACAATTTGGATGACCTTGAAACTTCCCCCTCCACTGCTTTGTTACCCCCACCACTTGACTATTGGTGTACATGGCACATCGCAATTGGAAACCTCATTCCATCTTCAACAGCCACACCGACAACATCAACAATGGCAAACCTACCAACAGATGAAAGATGTCCTCACGCATGTTGTGACTTCGTCCACGAGTTAGAGAAGAGGATGCAGGAGAGGGCGATAAGAAGAAAGCAGATCCACTCAGAAAATATCATGATAGTCAACGGCTATCTTTTATTGTTCGGCCTTATTATGGTTGTACTTTTCATACTGTATGGCATAGTCACATGTGTCGGCAAGGTTGCAGAAGAAAACGCTCGCCACCATCAATTGGAAAGTTTTAATGTTACTTTGTAGGTTTTCCTTTTTTTTAAAACTCCGTTTGGATGACCTTGAAACTTCCCCCACTACTCCACCACGCCCCCCACCATGTTCCTGCATGAGCCTCACATCAAGCATCATTCCTTGTTCAGCAGGCAACCATGGATGACAACAACACCATCACCCAGGCAGACTCCATTACCGATGTTGGAACAAGTACGGGTTGGACACTGTCGATCGACAGTGTGCACTATCTAGAGACAATTTTCCAAAGGATGAAGGAGATACTCCGGGACAACCCTGGAATCATAATTCAAATGAATTTGGACTATGATTGGTCGAGAGTTACACTGCAGCAGGATGGAGACAACACTCAACAGTCACCAGAGTATACCCCAATGTCACCTATTTACCCCTATGAAGGATCTGATGTGGAGGTCAACGACGAGGCTGGTGGGGAGTGACCTTCTTTCTTTTTTTAAAACCCAATTTGGATGACCTTGACCTTTCCCCTCTACTCCTTCATTTTTTTTAAAACTCAATTTCAATGACCTTGAAATTTCCCCCTCTACTTTTCAATACTGTTACTACAGTCTGCGGCTCACCTCATTCCTTCCTTAGCTACCATGGCGAACGAGGCTACTTCTCAAGTTGAAGTTGACTCCACTACGGACGAAGCATTTCCCTTGTGGTGGACCGTTCATTTGCAAGATGTGACAGAACTAGAAATGTTACGCCTAAAATTGCAATATGTTTTTAACGAGAACCGTGACGTTGAATGTAGGATGGAATTGGATTTTGATGCGACCAGGATCAACTCAGAACCTTTAACTTCCAGCCAGCCTCATCCACACTTTACACATCTGTACACTCCTATAGCGCCGAAAGAAATAACCATTGCCGAAGCTGACTCATCCACACGTTTTATTCACCCAACATTTTGGGTGTTGATTATAGACAATGTGTACAAAGTGGAGGTGGTATGTAATAGGTTGAAGGAGTTGATGGTGGAAGATCCTGGCCTTCGCTTTAAAATAGAAATACACTTTATCTATGGAGCACCAGCAAGGGACTCAGACGACTCTGGTTCTTCATCTGAAACTACTACAGACGACGAGGACGACTAGCCATCTTTTTTAAAACTCCATTTGAATGACCTTGACCTTTCCCCCCTTTACTCACCTTAGTTTATATAAGCTGCGCTCTCACTGACTACGGCATCATTTCATCGTGCGCCTTCGCCGCAGCAACATGGAGAGTCAACTTAACTACTGTTGCAAACAGAAGTGTTTTTCATGGTCCAATGACATTGATGTGGTGGATGGACTGGCTTGTAGAAAGTGTGAAGCTTTTGGACAATGCATGTGTCGGTGCAAATCTTGGGAGAAGCCAAAGCCTGAGTTGAAGACATTCCATGTGTACCAGATGAGAGGGCATAAGTACACTTGTTGCCCTGAACGTTGCATTGAATTTAATCTAAGACAGCTAACTGGCTGCAAAATGTGCAACAATCATTTTGCACGTTTTTGCAAACATTATTTAGGGGCGTGTCAGTACAGATCAACTTGGCATACCGAAGCACTCACTATCAATGAAATCGCTATAGACTCACAAGAGTAGTCTTTCTACTATTTGACTTTTTTAAAACTCCGTTTGGATGACCTTGACCTTTCCCCCTCCACTCACCTTAGTTTATATAACCTCCATTCCCACTGACCACGGCATCACTTTATCTTGCTCCCTCGCCGAAGCAACATCAAGTATGGAAACTAAGCGTGTCTCATGTTGCGAGCATAAGTGTTTGGAGGAGCCAGGCGTCATCCATTGTGCAAAAAAGCTTTGGGAGGAAGAGACAGGGTCAACCTATTGCTGCAAGGACAAGTGTTTCCTACTACCAAGATGGCAAGTGGACGGGTTGGCCTGCCAGCAATGTGAATGCTTCGGATGTTGCAGGTGTAGATGCAAGAACCAGCAGCTGCCACCACCGGTACTACAGACTTTCAAAATTTACAAGTCCCAGTACTTTTACACTTGTTGTCCGCAGCGGTGTATTAAATTTCATTTTTCTAATCTTACCAATTGTCGGAAGTGCTACGGACAACCTAATGGGTGGTGCACCTGTTTTCTGGACTCCTGCCGCTACAGATCGGATTGGTTTACAGATCCGTTAGAAATTGATGAAGTCGCCCAGGAAGCACAAGAGTAGTCTTTCTACTCTTTAGCTTTTTAAAACTCCATTTGGATGACCTTGAGATTTCCCCCTCTACTTCCCCATATATCTAGGGTACACAGAGCCTGACATTCAGTCACTCGGTGGCTGTCGTGGGGTGCGCATCGGTGTCGGCGCTCTGTAGTTGTTACGTGTTCAAGGTCACAGTAATATGAAATTGCGGATGTTGTGCTTGTTCAATGGCCTCTGAGGACTAGTGGATGACGGTTTAAGCAAGGTCATGTCGCAAACTTGAGTTTGACTTGGCACTTTTGCCGTTTCTCATCGCATATTCGCTCCAAGTCGTCAATGGTCACGTGGACTCTGACTGAAACTCGGAGCGTAGTGCGAGAAACGGCAAAAGTGCCAAAAAATTTTGAGTTTCGGCGTGACCTTGACCTTAACAGTGTCAGTGACGTCATTTTGATGATATAATGGATGATGACGTCATCAGCATGTCATTTCTGTGACGTCATGGGTGTGACGTCACGGAAATGACGTCATCGATGATGACGTCATCAATTACGTCATCGTTGACGTCATTTTGATGACGTCATGGGTATGACGTCATCGATTGCGTCATCATCGATGACGTCATCGATTACGTCATCGATGACGTCATCGGGGTCATTGACCTTGGCGATGACGTCATCACATTCCTCAGAGGTCATTGAACTGAGCCAGCAACCGCAAAAACACACTACTGTGGAGGTAGACGATTAACCCATGTAAAATCTGGTAAAGATGATAATGATTGTGTTGTTGTGAAACAAACTATAGTTTTAGATAAAATAAATAACTTATATGATGGAAAAAATAGAAGAATATCTAACATATCAGCAGGAATAGCTCCGAATGATGTTGCTACTATTAATCAAGTTATAGCAACCTCTAATAACGATCCATCTGTGTATACATGTAATGGTAAACGTATCACAAATCTTGATAATCCAACAGATTACAAAGATGCTACTAATGTAGAGTATGTAATGAATCTTGTAGGTAATGCAGTTGTTGATATGCATAATCATATAATTGGTAAATCAAATCACGATAAAATCGAAGGTGCTAAGAGAGAAAAATGGATTAAAGATACAATCATCGATATATACGGGTAAAGCTTGTGAATATTTAAGTATGGAATACACAAAAAAAGGATTCATTATCATAAAGTATTTCATAGAGTGAAGACGTTGGTTACATAAAACAGCATAATGAAGACCGTATCGCTCAGTCGTCGTCAAGACAGCGGCAAGAGAGGACGTGGTTTAACATCAGCTGCATTATCCCTGCTCAGACGGATTCCAATTGGTGCTGTTGTGAATCGAGCGATAGACGCTTTACCATACGAATTACATCTGCCCGGAGGTTATCAATATTGTGGACCTGGAACTAAGTTGTCAAAACGTTTATTAAGAGGAGATCCTGGAATTAATAAATTAGATCAAGCTTGCAAAGAACACGATATAGCATATTCAAAGTATAAAGATTCAACAAATAGATCAATAGCGGATAAAATTCTAGCGGAAAGAGCTTGGCAAAGAGTAAAATCAAGTGACGCAAGTATTGCAGAAAAAGCAGCGGCTTGGGCAGTAACTACAGCCATGAAGACGAAAGCTAAATTTGGTGCTGGAAGACGACGTCGCAGAGGAAGACCTGCAAAGAGAAGAGCTCCCAAAAGAGGTGGAAACATTAAGAAGAGACGTCGTAGAACTCGTAAAGCAACAGTAAAGAAAGCTTCTATTTGGTCAATGGTAAAAAACGGAGCAGGTTTATACCTAAGACCGTACCGTGTGTACTAAATAAGAAGAATCAATTGATAATTCCAAATAAAGCCTTAACAAATCATCAGTTAAATGATTATGTAAAATGTTTAAAAATACCATTTTTTCGAGGAGTTTTTATGAAAGATGCATTACCAACTAAAATATGGGAAAATGAAACTGGAATAGTAAATTTGGATTTCACCTATGGTCCAGGCACTCATTGGGTATGCTATAAAAAGCTCGGACAAACCGTTTACTACTTTGACAGTTTTGGCAATCTACCACCGCCGAAAGAACTGCAACATTATTTTCGAAACTCCAAAAACATTTTTTACAATTACAAAAGAGAACAATCTAACAATACTGAAATATGTGGGCATTTATGTTTGGAGTTTCTAGCGAAGAGTGTCAGTCAGCTTTAAGATGTCATCGTATACAGTGTCACTGAGTGGAAATTCATCCACATTGAAAAGTACGCTGTTCCCAGCATTGCGTCTATCCAAGGAAAGATTATGGGAAGCGGCATTACTTGATTTAACTACCTACAACTCAATTCCCAATGTTACGGAAGGAAAGAACAATTTACTACATTATTATGAAACTAAGGATGCTTCAGGAAAATACTCAGAATTGAAAATAATTACATTTCCTACTGGAGCTTATGAAATCGATGATATAAACCAATTACTACAAAAACAACTCGGAGAAGAAAATATCACCGTTAAAGGAAACAATAATACTTTAAAAGCAGAAATAACTTCAAAATATTATATCGATGTCAGTTTCAAAAACTCCATTGGCAGTTTACTTGGATTTACAGATACAAAAAAGAATATATTAACTCCTGGAACTACTCATTCAGGTGATACAACTGTTACAATATTGAAAGTCAATAGTATCGATGTAACGTGTAATATTATACACGGATCGTATAGAGAAGGAGTGAATCAGCATATTTTACATACATTTTATCCAACAGTGGCTCCTGGTTTTAAAATTGTTGAGAAGCCACAAAACTTAATATACCTACCGTTAAACACCAGTTTCATTTCAGACATCGTACTGAACATATTGGATCAAGACGGTGTTAGTGTTGACTTTAGAGGAGAAACGATAACTATACGGATACACATCAGAGCGGCAACATAAAGGTCAACATGGGATTATCATTTAAACCGCAACGGAAGAGTCGGGAGCTCAGTAGCTCCTCGACATTGGAAGAGTTAACATCGGACAACATTCGTTTTCTACAGAAGATTGGATTGAAACTTAACAACGATGGATATCCTGGATATATCTCAAGGACCGACATTCGACGAAACACTATGGGAGAAGGAATATCACACGCACAACCCTTACACTTCATCAAAATTAAACAATAACGATGAAATAAGGATTCCCATTCAACAACAAGATATTTACACATTACCGTGTGAAAGTTATTTGTACATTGAAGGACGGGTATTAAAATTGGATGGAAAAACTGCTTCAACAGTTCCTTTTATAAATAACCCGATGGCATATCTTTTTGATGAAATAAGATATGAGATATCAGGGGTGACAGTTGATTCGACAAAAAAGGTTGGTATAACAACGACATTGAAAGGATTAACATCATTAACACCGCATGAGAAGAATTCAATAGTCACCGCCGGATGGGTTGCCCCTGATAAAGACACTATAACACCGGATTCCAACGGTCACTTTGATTTTCATGTACCCTTACGATTGCCTTTGGGATTCGCTGAAGATTACAAACGAATAATAATAAATGTCAAACAAGAATTGGTATTACTCAGATCTTCAACTAACAAGGACTTGATACTTGCAGACCCTGCAACTACGGAAGATAAACTGGAATGGCAACTACAATTGGATAAAGTTGTTTGGAGAGTACCTCATGTAAGATTGGCCGATGAACATAGAATCGTATTATTGAGAAAGTTAAAGTCTGACCGTGATATTGTGATGCCATTCCGAAGTTGGGAATTCCATGAATATCCTACACTACCTCAGACAGAACGACAAACATGGACCGTCAAGACATCAACTTATTTGGAACGGGCAAGGTACATAATACTTGGTTTTCAAACTAAGCGAAAAGATGTTATCACTGCAAATGCCGGTCAATTTGATCACTGTAAAATAAAGAATTGTAAAGTTTTCTTAAACTCTCAATTCTTTCCATATGACAATTTGAATGTCATGTTCAGCAAAAAACGTTTTTCCATTTTATACGATATGTATGCAAGATTTCAATCGTCATATTATGGAAGGACTAATACACCACTATTATCGCCTGACCAGTATTATTCCAAGGCTCCGATAATTGTAATCGATTGTTCAAAACAAAATGAATCGGTAAAATCATCAAGTGTGGATATAAAAATTGAAATGGAATTTGAACAACCAGTAGCGGATGGAACTTCAGCATACTGTCTAATTCTACATGATAAAATAGTTACTTACACACCGCTGACCGGAATTGTGAAGAATGTACTTTAAAAAGAATTAGTACAACGACTGCAGATTTTTGAGGTTAGAATTATCTGCTTCACTTTTTGAGGTTAGAATTTCGTTTGTGAAAAACAAGTTGAAAACAAACATTTATGTGATTGTATAAATTTCAAGGATTTCACGAAAAACATAAAAGCGAGAGAATCATCAGTGGAAAGTTCATTTTATATTCGACCGTCGTATGGGAAACATCGTTCGCAAGATGAGTTCTACTAACGGAGAAGAAAATACACCTCTAATGGATGAGAATAGTTCAGATATAGAAAAACAAGTTGAACGAGAAATGGACGAGTTCCTCAAGTTTAACAAACATAAGAAGAGAGAAGAAGAAAAAGAAGAAGGAGAAGCTGAAAAAGAAGTAAAAAGAAAAAAGGTTGAAGTTAACATTACAACTAATATTTTAACAGAAGTATTTCTTCGGATTTTCTACCCCATTTCTTCATGCATGACGAAAAGTATTTCAGTTGGAATTTTAAAATCATTGGATTATTCACCGATTGTTATTTTAAATCATGGAAATAAAATGGTTACATTCACTGAAACTTCTTGGGAATCATTTATGAAACATTTACATCTTTTGGAATGCTATTTGAGTAACAACACATTTGGAAGAAGAACAAGATTAAGTTTATTGGAATCAAATATTGAAGTTGATATAGTGAAACATCGTGGAGGACAAATGGTTCGCTTCAGAGATTTAACTAGACATGATGTAAAATTACATTTGACTAAAGAAGAATTTTACACTTTAAGTTGTACTACCGGTCCCGTCACTAGATATTTGAAACAACTAATATTTTCAAGTGCAATAATCAAAGACTATCTAATCGATACATTGGACAGACAACCTTTCGTTCCAATTTTATACGGTCCCGTGGATACTTCTATTTTTAATCGAATACCTCAAGAAGTGGATATGTGGAGACAATTGAACAACTATCACACCAACTTTAATATCGACGAAGAAGCGCAAGAAGTTAAAGAAGAACAATCGTGTTTGTAATACAAGTCAGTTGCTGACGAGACTTCATCATGAACAAACGGGTTTCGTTTTCTAATGCGCCACATATAATGGAAGTTAAAAGAGGTATAATTGAATTTCAAGCTTTTCGAGGAAATGATGGAAATTTTATTATAAAAGAATTAGTAATTTTGGATATGAACACATCTGTAGTTTATCATTACTTATTCAAACCTCCATTACCATTCAATAGACTAACAACTAAAGCGAAAGTTACAAACAAATGGTTGTACAAACATTTTCACAACTTAAGATGGGATGAAGGTTTTATTAATTATAACATGATGCCGCACATTATGAATCATTACTGCAAAGAGTTCAAAACTATCTACACAAGAGGATTGGAAAAAGCTAATTGGATACAATCATTTACAAGTAACGAAGTGATAAATGCAATAATAGATAGAGATTTCCAATGCTACTTCAATGAACTTTGTATTTCATCAAAGAGTTTTAAACATCGAAGGTCACAATGCGCTTTGAAGAATGCCTACCGCTTGAATAATTTCCTTCAACAGAATGGTGGGGGTAATGTCGGTAATAAAAGTGAGAGCGCTACCATGACGCAGCATGAGTATTACTCGAACCTTCGAAGAGACAACATCTCCGACGGACATTATTATTAACAAGAAGATTAACAAGAAGATTAACAATAACATCAAGATGGCATCGCAGAACTTTCTTCAAAATTTGGTTGATCAATTCAACGCTCATTCAAAATCAACAATCTTACCGACGAAGAGATGTTCTGAACTAAAAGAAGAAAAACATTACATCATACATACAATCAAGAAGATGGACACTTCAGTTGGTGATGCTATTAATTGCACATTGAGCGAGGCGCCGTATACAGTTGGTGACGAACCGAAGTTTCAGATATTCCTACCGAAACGATTTGTACAACTTCTACAGAATGAAGATCTTCGTGTTATTCAACCCGGCGCACTCTATTTGGTTTCACACGGACCGAGTGGAAACAACTCAACTGAACTAACTATTCATGTAACACCTTCTACTAACTAGTTTGTTCATAGCATTGTAAATATACGTGTTTGTAATGGTTTCTCAATAAAGATGATATAAAACAAAAAAAAATAAAAGAAGCAACATATTGTTATGTCTTTGTACATAGCAATATGTTGCTTTTTTTAAAAATTCCACGGGATGACCTTGACCCAATTTTGTGTGATAATAAAAGTGAAAATCAACTTGTGAAATTCATCAGTCTACGACTACCTTTCGTACCGTACACATCTCGCTCTCTATAACTAAATACAAAACTTCAACATGTCCCTAAAGGTCAAGTGTGCATCTTACGATACCAACACCATTACGAGTTTTGAACAACTTGAAGATTTAACCAACGAAATGCGAGTTTTACTTACCGGTGGTTATCACTTAACTGTTGATGTTAGTGCTACTAATGTAAGGATGTTTACTAAAACAAAATACTGTGATGATGAAGTATTTCTTTCAACACAACCTACAACATCTTCATCACCGACTGGTCAACATAACATCAAGTTCCACAAGTATTACCAATGTTAAATAACTTTTAACAAATAAAACTAAGGAATCACGTGATCAATGTCAAGTTGATAAAAAGGGAATGATACTTGTATAACTAATCATTCGCTTCCCGACTCTCGCTGCGTCAACACCTAATTTTAAAGATGTTATACAGAATGATGATCGAACTTGATGGAAAAATCTATGGAAAAGATTACAACACCGTTGAACAAATGACTGAAGATTGAAATATATTAACTAAAGAAGGATATCAAGCTAAATTAATTTTAAAATTTCCTGAAGTACATCCACTATCGACTGAAGAACTTATCGCTATGGCTAAAGCGGAGAGAGAGAAAAAGGCTGAAGAAAACAAACAGAAACAGACAAAGTCTGAAGAAGATAAACAGAAATAAACTTCTTAAGTATAAACATTCCTTACATTAGTAAGGTATAATTTTTTAAAACTTCGTTTGGATGACCTTGAAATTACCCCCACCACTTTTTGTAGTACATAAAACTGACTATTCAACACTATACACTCTTATTCTTTCACTGGACTCAGCAGCGTCAACATGGAAAACCAAAAGTACAAGTACGAACCTCGTTACTGTTGTGAACAACAGTGTACAGATTTAGGACCAATGATGGTGGACGGGTTAGCTTGCACTAAATGTGAATTTTTTGGATCTTGTTACTGCAAGTGCAAAACAAAACAACTACCGCCACCGGAATTGCGAACTTTCAAATTTTACAAATCAAGATATTTTCATACATGCTGTCCTCAAAGATGTTTCAAATTTCATCCTCTCGATCTAGCTCATTGTCAACGCACCAAGTCTCATCAAGATGATTTTTGTACACATATGATAAAAAGATGTAAATACAGATCAGATTGGTATTCCGATCCTGTAGAACCATCGAATGTGTAATTTCAGTTTTACACTCTTTTTTAAAACTTCAATTGGATGACCTTGAGATTTCCCCCACCATTGGTTTTTAGACTTCCCCCCACCATTAGTTTAAGTTTTGTATCTTATTGAATCCACCTTTGAATTATTTCACTTCCAACACTCTAACTAACAACATGGGATCGCCTTTCGTCAAGTTTCAACATATAATAACTGACAGAGAAGAATTGGAGGAAATATTTCAAAATTTGCTTTCTGTCATGGATAGATATCCTATGAGATGGATCAGACTTGATGTTCACTATTTACGTCCTCGTGATTCTTCATCATCGAGTGAAGATGAAACAACGACTACTACTTCAGCTAGGATATTTCAATTTTCTTCATCATCGAGTGAAGACGAAACAACGACTACTACTTCAGCTAAGATATTTGAATTGAAAGACGAAGAAGAGGAACTTAGCTATTTACTTAATAACAAGCTCATGCTCACCGACAAATAAGCGTCCTTCCTAAGCGCCGATCTTCATTCAATCACCGACTCTCGCACGATGAACAACTCTCCGTTGGCACGAATGAATTCTAGTTTCGAAGTAAATTCCAAAGAAGATTTACAAGAAATATTTAATACTTTACACGAAATTGTTAGTAAATTCAACACTGTTAAAATGAATCTGGAAATAACTTACGCCTGTCCTATTTGTGATAAGGTTGAAAGTTCTGATGAAGATAGTTTGCTGAATCTTACTCCACTTACACCTCTACAATCAGACACGACAACAAGTACGGAAGCAAATGGTGAGCAACCTCCTTCCCCCACCACTTCATTGTGATTCAACTTCCCCCACCACCTCTTTGTAATTCAACTTCCCCCCACCACTTCTTCGTTTAACTAACGTTCCTCGCTTTCACTTCTCATTCCGTCTCCAACATTTGAACTATCAACATCACTTGTTTCAAAATTTCAAACACCAAAAAACAACACTAATGATGGATATGATGGATGAAGTTTCCTTCGTCACAAGAATGGAAGAGGAAAAGATGAAAGAAGAAAAATTGAAATTGGAAATTAAACGTTTGCAATTAGAACGGGAAAACCAACTCGAGATATTACGTTTCTTCAAACTTGTCAAATACGTCATCTGGGGACTCTGCCTTTACCTCATCCTCGTCGTCGGCGTTTGCTTTTACAACTCCGTATTTCATCACAAAAATTCAACCTGTATTGCACATTGATTGTATTTGTTTTTGCACATTGATTGTATCTGTTTTTAAGAATAAAGTTCAAAACTTAAATCTACCTATCCCGCTATCACCGGGTAGTTCAACTCTCAGAACTATTTCCTGTGGTAGCGGGATAGGCTTTTTTAAAACTTACTCGGGATGACCTTGACATACTTTCCGTAACCCAATTATCAAGTTGAATTTCAGTTTTGAACTAACTTTTAATTTATGCATACCTCCCCTCATTTAATATACGACCGGAAGCTATGTGCCCCGGCACGTGGCTTCCGGGGCAGCTGACCTGTGCCAGAAGTGACCAAATCTAACTACTTAAGAGGTATGCCATATAGGCTTTTAAAGTTTCAATGTTAAACGTCATGGAAGGACGGCAATTGATTGAATCATTATCAATTAATTGCTATAAATATAAATTGTTACTATATTTTGACAACACTTATTTTGCAAATGCTAGCAAAACAAGAAGAGCAGACGTTTTAGTTAAAAAATATTTTTTATCATTCTGCACGAAATCAGCCTGTTTTGTGTTCTCTCAATTGCACCAAAACCGTCCCTTTTTTATCCTAGGACTAAAAAATCCGGTGGATAATTTTTTAGGTCCTAGTACTGAAAAGTCAGCTGTTTTCTAAGTATATTATTATTCATTTATTAATGTTGGGGAGCGGAATTTGGAAATTCAAACGTTATAAATAGCATTGTTTGTAAATAACAGAACTGTAAACACTCAATATTACTAACTTTGTAAATATAACCTCGAAAATACAACTTCATAGTTAATATTTTTTAATGACCAAAAGTCTAATTTCGCATTATGATAAAAAAACGTTGTTCATCACTCGGAGCAAAAGTGAGTCTTTTTGGTGCGCAATCGTAGTAGTGGAAAAAGGGGGCTGCTGGCTCACTTCAAGGTCACCTGAGCGATGACGTCATCGAGGTCAATGACCTCACCGATGACGTCATCGATGACGTCATTGATGACGCAATCGATGACGTCATCACCAATGACGTCACATCCATGACGTCACACCCATGACGTCACAGAAATGACGTGCTGATGACGTCATCACCCCTTACGTCACCAAAATGACGTCATCGATGTCACAAAGGTCAAGGTCACGCTGAAACCTAAAATTTTTTGGCACCTTTGCTGTTTCTCGCACTACGCTCCGAGTTTCAGTCCGGTTCCCATGACCTTGACGACTTGGAGCGAAATTAGACGAGAAACAGCAAAAGTGCTGAGGAAACTGCAAGTTTGCAACGTGACTCTGCCTAAACCGTTATGTGACACCGCTCGGGTGACCCTGAAATGAGCCAGCAGCCCCCTTTAGACCAGTACTACAACCGCGATGTGCACCCTACGACAGACACCGAGCGACTGACTGTCCGACCCCGCGCACTCTAGGTATATTGGCTCGAGAGACTAAGACTCTAAACCGTCAGGAATGGGAGTAACTAACTGAACTTTGCAAGAAAAAGTCATTTCTTCCAATATTCTAAACAAATCTTCATCAGTAAAACTTACATTAGTCTGTTTGGTATAAAACTTAGGGTGTCCGCGCAACAGTTTACGCCACTTAGCTAAAGTCGAAACCCGCTTGACCTTGAGCGGTGGACACTGAGCAGCTAATAAAGACTTAACACGGCTAAGTTTCTTACCTAAAGTGTCTCGCGACATGGCTTCCCCTCACAAAAGTCCGCACAATACTGAGAGACTGTTGGTAGCGCATGAGCCAGGGCAAAAGTGGAGGGGGTAACAGCAGGAGTGGGGGAAGGTTACAGTGGTGGGGGAAGGTGAGGTTGTACGCTGCAGTATCGCATCACTTCACCATGAGCTGTCCTACAGTCAACACACTGTTCTCTCGGGCTGAGTTGGCAGTAGAAGAAACATTGGTGTACAGCTTAGGCTGTGAGGAGCGAGGAAGTAAAGTCAAAGTGGAAGTTTTGTTTAACTCCAAGATAAAGAGTTGTGTAAATAAACTAACTGTACCCCTACAATCACTGTTCTCTCGGGCTGAGTTGGCAGTAGAAGAAACATTGGTGTACAGCTTAGGCTGTGAGGAGCGAGGAAGTAAAGTCAAAGTGGAAGTTTTGTTTAACTCCAAGATAAAGAGTTGTGTAAATAAACTAACTGTACCCCTACAATCTCCAACAACTCTAAAGAAATACCGATATATATAAAGAGAAATCTCATCCTTTGGCAAAATGAATTGGAAATGGAAAAGATTACAGTAAAATTAATTTAATTAAAAATTGGACTGGACACTCATGGCAATACCACGTGGCGTGCAAACGCCACCCTAAACATTACAAGTTAGGTTATTGAGCACCTCTGGTACGATAACCGACGTGCTAGAGTTAAAGTGTGATGACCTTGAGTCAAAACACTGAAATACTACAAGTCGATATCGTTCCAGAGTTAAAGTGTAGTGACCTAGATTCAAGACTTGTAAAAATACTTACATATAGAGAGCTAGAGAACAGCGATACGCACCGCATGGAAGCCAGAGACATACTGGCGGAGCGGTGTTGTGCAGCCTAGGGACTCGGTTGTGGAGGGGGTATAGCCAACACTTAGAGTACAAGTGTAGTGGGTGACCTTGACCCACTTGACCCCCCCCCTCCCCCCTCCCCCACCCCCTCCCCCCCTCCCTCCCCCCTCCCCTCCCTCCCCACTCCCCCCTCCCCCCCCCTCCCCCCCCCTCCCCCCCCCAATTTTTTTTCGGAAAATTTTTTGACCTTGACCAAAAAGTTTTTTGCTCCGGACGAGAAGTGACCCCCCCCCTCCACCCCCTCCCCCCTCCCTCCCCCCCCCTCCACCACCCCCCCCCAATTTTTTTTTCGGAAAATTTTTTGACCTTGCCCAAAAAGTTTTTTGCTCCGGACGAGAAGTGACCCCCCCCCTCCCCCACCCCCTCCCTCACCCCCTCCCCCACCCCCCCCCAATTTTTTTTTTCGGAAAATTTTTTGACCTTGACCAAAAAGTTTTTTGCTCCGGACGAGAAGTGACCCCCCCCCCTCCACCCCCTCCCCCCCCCCTCCCCCCCCTCCCCCCCCGAATTTTTTTTTTCGGAAAATTTTTTGACCTTGACCAAAAAGTTTTTTGCTCCGGACGAGAAGTGACCCCCCCCCACCCCCACCCCCCCCTCCACCCCCTCCCCCACCCCCTCCCCCACCCCCTCCCCCACCCCCTCCCACACCCCTGGGTGTGGCAGCCCCGGTGGGTATATAAGGGGGCCCAGCCAGAGCCGGCTCGCAGTCCGCTCCCGCGCGTTGAACGTGAACGATCGGGACGGACCGCCATAGGCCTCACTAAACACTGAATGGCGCCTTCAGTGTTTAGCGAAGCCTACTCTAACTTTAAGACTTATATTAGTTGTAAGATATTGCGCTTGCGTTTGGGCATTGCGAATTGTTTTATATTAGAGTGTTTTACTTGTACCTTATGTCTCCTGTGTGTCTTTTATCCTTTGTGTCTTGTTTGTCATATGTGTTTAATGTGTATGTGCTTGTTCCAGCATTGACTACGTTGAGCTCAATTGTGTGTTGTAAGTGTGTTATATTTTTCTAAAGTGTATACGCTTGTTGTAGCATTCCCCCTTGAGCTTTTTCAATGCTCAAAGTAAATTGTAAAGACAGGGAACGGGAGTAGGCCCCCGTGTAAAAGCATTTTATACCAACGTTAGCATGGGTCCTCTCAGGCATGCAATATTGCGGCTGGGTTTGGGACTCGGTCCGTTTGTACGCTGACATGCAGACCACAGCTGTGGCCAATTTGCGGTGGCCTCTGCACTCGGACCGAGGGCGTAAGCCACTAGGGCTGTCCTCAACCTCTTGTTTCCCTTCTGGAAACTCAAAATTATGTAAATGAATCTTTGTTAGCTATTTGTGTTTTTTAGTCCCCAAGGCCCCCGAACATTCGTGGTTCGCCATGGATGTACGGGGGCCGAAATTTTTTAATGTTCGTGTGGCCTTGACCCACAAAGGACTTATAAAGATTCACTGCATTGATAAAGTTAAATATTAAAGATAGGGTACGGGAGTAGACCCCCGTGTAAAGCTATTTTAAAACCAATGTTAGTATGGGTCCTCTCAGGCATGCAATATTGCGGCTGGGTTGGGAACCGGTCCGTTTGTACGCTGGCATGCAGACCACAGCTGTGGCCAATTTGCGGCGGCCTCTGCACTCGGACCGAGGACGTAAGCCACTAGGGCTGTCCTCAACCTCTCTCAAAATTATGTAAATGTTTTGTTAGTTATTTGTTACCAATGCAGTAAATATTTAAAAGTCTTGCGTGGCGAAGGGTACACGACATTGGATGTTGCTCTGTTGTCATAGTTGGGTCTCTTCGGAGGCTACAGCGATGACAACCCAAGTGCTCCACACCCCCTATGGGGGTGTGGGGCTTAATTTCTTTAAAGTTTTTTCGTGACCTTGACCTAAATATATAAAAGTTTTCAAAATCTTTAACAGTCAGGTCTTATTAACACAGTAAATATTCCGGACGCGAAGTGCCCCCCCCCCCAATATCCTGGGCGTGGTCGCCCGGTGGGGATATAAGGCGGCCGGGTTGCACGCACTTCTCATTCACGCTCCAGCTTTCGTTGGAAGTGGCTTTCCAGGAGCTCATTCTTAAGAAGACCAGTGACCAAAGAAATGTCTCGTCGTATACCTTATAAACCTTCGTATTATAATCTGATTGGTATTAATAGTATTACAGACAATGAGAAGAAATTGTATAAAAAATTTTGTCGTTTACTTGACAGAACACGAAAACTACCACCAAATACTTTCACCTACAAGCTACCCCTGATAGACAAGGATGATGTAAGCAAACTAACATCAATTCAACTGAAATTGGTGGAAGAAAAAATTCTTGTTTGTGTGAGAGAAGTGTTTCATAATGAATATTCAAAAAGATTGGCTTTTGACTTTATTAAGGAACATGCAGGACGTGAAACAAAACAGTATCCGGGATTATATTATTTATATCTTTTTGAGAATGGAGCAAGTGTAACGGTAGAAATAAGCATCAAACTAATGTAATTCTCCCAACCAAGTGTTAAACTAGGACTCGAACTTGGACTTGATTGAGGTTTTGTAGAACAGAGCGGGGGATAGATCACTTTGCGGCAATGGACTAGCATGCTGCTTAGTGGTTTATCCCCCGCTCAAAGGGTATCTTTACGTGACCTTGACCCACAGTAACTTGCTCAAAAAGACATCTTTGAAAAAACTTGTACAAAGTAGTGGATATAGATCAAACATCATTGGTTTATCAAGCCTGTTGAATAATATATTGAAAATGGGTGTTTAAAAGCCAAATCTACTACATGATTGATAAACCGGATGTATATGACGTCACCTTCCCCCACCCTTAAACCTCGGGTATAAAGGGACCCAGTTGAGCGCGCTGCTCATTATTGCGTGGACATTCACCGAGTGCACACTCATAGCCAAACTGTAAAAATGGCTCTTTGCGATATTTGTGGTGAGTTTTTTCAAGACGAAGACATCTTTGTTTTACACCGAGAATTGTATCATGAAGAGGACAGAAAAGAAGAGATTGTTGTAAGTGAAGAAGACTTGGATGCGTTTGATCGGTTATTGGAAAACTACCAGAAGCAGATGGACGACTGCGATAGCTATCTACAGTTACACCGAGAATTGCATCGTGAAGAGGACAGAAAAGAAGAGATTGTAGTAAGTGAAGAAGACTTGGATGCGATTGATCGGTTTTTGGAAAAACCCCAGAAGCAGGAGGACTGGGCTAGCTATTTACAGTTAATGCAAAGAAGAAGACCAAGTGTTATTCAATTTGCCGGAGCTGGACCATCTACAGCTGGAGGATTTATTGAAAAGGAAATGGAAGAAAAAAAAGTGGAAGATGTAAAACAACTGCGTACCCAAGAAGAGGATATGGAAGAAGAGGATACAGAAGAAGTGGAAGATATAAGACAACTGCGCACCACAGCCTTGCCAGGACCAGTTGTAACTCATTTCAAAATTAATAATGTGCAATTGGAATTGGAAAACTTTATAACCCAAGCTAAAAATTTAGTTGTAAAAACATTGATGGAAGAATTGGCAAGATTGAACTTTATTAAATTTGGATTGGTGTTGGAGGCTATGTTTACTAATACCGATGGTGAAAACTCACCGAGAGCATTCATTGCTAAAAACCGAACCCTTACAACCACATCTGATATCAATGAAATTCTAGAAGAATGTTTGAATGAACTGCTAATGAAACTCCAAGAACATGAAGGAAGAGGATCTGGCTGGACGCTATCATCGATCGAAGGTATGGATGTGAGGGTTCACAAGCATGGATATGGTATGAGGGGTAGCAGCTTTATCCCTCTACCAAAGAAAATTAAAGACACCAACTCTTGCAGAAATGTTACAAACGGGGATAATGAATGTTTTAAGTATGCGATGCTAACTAAGTATGTAAAACATAATCCTTGTAGAGTTGGTAGGGAATATTATGAAAACGAACACCGCTACAACTTCCGAGGAATGTCGTATCCTGTGAGTCTTAATCAAATTGCAAAATTTGAGAAACAAAATCCAGGTGTTTCTGTTAACGTGTTCGGCTTAGATGATTCGAACAATGTGTATCCACTACGAGTTGGAAAAGTGAAGCAAAGAAACCATACTGATTTATTATTGATAACTAAAGGTGAAATTTCACATTATGTGTGGATAAAAGATTTTGAAGCTTTGGTTGCACGACAATTAACCAAAAAGAAGATTAGAGTGACAGTGTGTAAGAGATGCTTTTGTTTTACAAATAAAGATTTAAAACATGGAGGATCGGACTGGTTGAAGGAACACCAAAGACTTTGTAATGACAACTATGAAGTGAAGATTAGTCTGCCGCCGCCATCTCGAGCGTTCATCAAATTCAACAAAACAGTTCACCAATATCGGATTCCAGTAGCTGTCTACGCAGATTTCGAATCCACGTTAGTACCACAGGAGCTTCCGGATGGTGAGGTGACTAGAAGAACCAAATATCAATTGCATCAACCTAACAGTTTTTGCTTATTGGTGAAATCAACTTTGCCTGAAGAACAGTTGCAAGACTATGGTTTAACATCCACTCCGATACTCTACCGTGGGGAAGAAGCCGCTAAGCATTTCGTAGACCAGTTGTATGACATTGCTGAAAAAGGTGCAACGCTTATACGGTAATGTTTTACCTATGGAACCTTTGAATCAAAATCAACAAGAAGAATACAATTTGGCAACAAGATGTTATTTATGCAAGAAGAGCTTCAGTGAAGAAAATCAAAAAGTAAGAGATCACGATCACCTGACAGGGTTATACAGAGGAGCTGCTTGTAATTCATGCAATATAAATTACAAACTGCCAAACTTTATCCCTGTCGTGATACACAATCTTAGCGGCTATGACTCCCACTTCATTATCCCAGAGTTAGGACGGGATGATGGAAGAATCGAAGTATTAGCTGAAACATTGGAGAAGTACATCAGTTTCTCAAAAACAGTAGGTAAAATTAAGCTTCGCTTCGTAGACTCTTATAGATTTATGTCAACTAGTTTAGCCAAATTGTCTGAGAACCTAAGAAGAGAAGATCTAAAAGAAACCAGCAAAATTGTACATGAAGATAAATTGGACTTAGTAATGCGTAAAGGAGTGTTCCCCTATGATTACATAACTTCTGCAGAAAAATTTGAAGAAACCAGTCTGCCACCGATTGAAGCCTTCAATAGCAAGTTAAATGAAAGTGCAATCACCGTTGAAGACTACAATCATGCTTGTAATGTTTGGAACCAACTAAACATTCAAACCTTAGGGGAATATTCCGACTTTTACATAAAATTGGACGTAACTCTGCTGTGCGATGTGATGGAAGAATTTCGAAACACCTGCTTCTCCGCCTATGGACTGGACCCTCTACACTCGTACACATCTCCAGGATTAGCATGGCAAGCTATGCTAAAGTCAACCAACTGTCGATTGGAACTTCTAACAGATATTGATATGGTGCTCATGATAGAATCTGGTGTACGGGGCGGTTTGACACAAGCTGTAACACGTCATGTCAAAGCTAACAACAAGTACATCCCAGGCTTCGACGAGAGACAACCATCGGTCTACCTTGGCTACTTTGACGCAAACAACCTTTATGGTTGGGCAATGTCAAATCCGCTTCCCTACGCTGACTTCAAATGGATCGACCCGGCCACCATCGGTGACATCTCACAGATTCCAAAGAATGGTCCAAAAGGCTATATTTTGGACTGTGATTTCGAATATCCGGAGCACCTTCATGACCATCACTACGACTTGCCTCTCCTAGCCAAGACTGAAGTTTCACCGACAGGAAGATGGCCAAAATTGATGATGACGTTGGAGAATAAAGATCGGTATGTGGCTCACTACTGGGTAGTTCAACAAGCTCTTGAATTGGGTCTACGTGTAGTGAGAATTCATAGAGCAATTGAATTCACCCAGTCTTGTTGGTTGAAACCATATATTGATTCCAACACTACAAGAAGAGCTGCAGCGACAACAGCATTTGAAAAGGACTTCTATAAATTAATGAACAACGCCATCTTTGGGAAGACCTTGGAGAACAAAAGAAAACACAAAAATGTAAAATTAGTGAGTGATCCTAGGAAATTGGAAAAATTAGTGCAAAAACCAAATTTCGGAACATCCATGATTATAAACGAAAATCTAGTCGCTGTCAGTATGAAGAAAACAACAATAGTCATGGACCGTCCGTTATACATAGGTATGTCGATTTTGGACATAAGTAAAACCCTGATGTATGATTTCCATTATAACAAAATGGTTAAACACTACGGAAGGGAAAACATTGGAGTCGCATACATGGATACGGACGCGTTTATCTACTGGATAAAGACTTTGGACATGTATGAAGACCTAAGGAGTTTCCCATACAAAGACGATTTTGACTTCTCTGACTATCCGAAGAACCATCCAAATTACAATGAAAAGAATAAAAAAGTAATCGGAAAATTTAAAGATGAAGCAAATGGAATGCCTTTAGAAGAAATAGTGGCACTGATGGCAAAATTGTATTCATTTAAAATGTACAACGAGAACATCACACCGACAGTCAAGAAAGCAAAAGGAGTCAAAACATCGTACTTGAAGAAACATGTGACGTTTGACCATTACAAGACCTGCTTGTTTGAAGATTCTACAATGTCTGCAACGTTCAACACTATCAGAAGCTTTAAACATGAGGTCTACAGTGTCACTGAAGTTAAAAGAGCACTATCAGCTCGAGATGATAAAAGGCATATTATGCCGGATAAAATTCACACTCTTCCTTTTGGCCACTACTCTCTAAACCCTATCGACTAGTAACCTATTCTTCGTCCTTCTACAACTTCGACCTTATTCCTTTCTCCTTCCGTAAAAAAATGGGGAACACGGCAAGTCAAACGCCGTGTTCCCCATTTTTTTACACAAGTTTGGATGACCTTGACCTATATAAATGATGTGAATATTTAAGACAACATTCATTGTGATTATACATGTGATACATGAAACATTCAAACCTGCAATATGAAGAACTTGAAGCAAGAAATTGTCAACAAACTTCATAAACCTGCAAGAAGAAAGTTTCCACGAAGAAATACAGTGATAAAAGGAATAAATGATTTATATCAAGCGGATTTAATCGAAATGATTCCTTATAGTAAACAAAATAGAGGATTTAAATACATATTGACTATTATTAATTGTTTTTCAAAAATGGCAGATGCTTTACCACTAAAAGATAAAAGTGGCAAAAGTGTTACAAAAGCAATGGAAACAGCTATACAAAGAGACAAACATACTATAAAACATTTACAAACTGATGATGGAAAAGAATATTTTAATAAGGAATTTGCAAATTTAATGAAAAAACACAACATTAACCATTACTCAACCAATTCAGAGGTAAAAGCATCAATAATTGAAAGATTTAACAGAACTTTAAAAGGTGCGATGTATAAGATGTTTTCCAACAGAGGATCACACGTATGGATTGATGTGTTACCAAAACTTATAAGCGATTACAATAACAAGTTTCATAGAACTATCGGTATGAAACCAAGCCAGGTGACTAATAAAAATGAAAAACTTGTATTAAAACGTATAAAAATGAATACTAAACCAAAAGTTGAAAAACTAAAGCCTAAAAGGTTTAATGTTGGCGATAAAGTGCGAATAAGCAAATACAAAGGTGTATTCAGTAAAAGATATCTTCCGAACTGGACAAATGAGGTATTTACCGTATTTAAGGTGCAACCTACAGTACCAGAAACTTACATTTTAAAAGATAATAAAGGACAATTGCTTGAAGGAGGGTTTTATGGACATGAAATGTTAAAATCAACAGTAGGTGATGTATATTTAGTCGAAAAGGTGTTGCAACGAAAAAAGGATAAGGTTAAAGTACGATGGTTAGGATTTAATAAAACGGAAGATTCTTGGATACCTAAAAAGGATCTAATATAATGATAGAGCATCATTTTGGGTTGAACCATTACAAAGGATGGAGATAATACCGCAAAAAGACAATTTTACTATTAATAATATAGATGAACTTACAGTGGATGGTTCTCAATTCAATACTGGGAAACACGGTGTTTTGTTACCAAACACGGTGCGTTGTCTGGTTACCGGTCCTTCCAATTGTGGAAAAACAAATGTAGTATTCAATTTGATTACAAACCCTAAAGGATTACGTTTTAATAATTTATATGTATTTTCAAAGTCACTACAACAACCAAAATATCAGTTATTGGAGCAAATACTCAATAATGTGCCTGAAGTTAAATATTTTAAATTCAACGCGAGCGAGAGTGTCATGCAACCGCAAGAGGCTAAACCATTCTCAGTATTCATATTTGACGACGTATCTTGTGAAAATCAAAATACAATAAGAAATTACTTCGCCATGGGTCGACATAACAACATAGATAGCATTTATATTGGTCAAACTTACAGCAAAATACCGAAACAGCTCATTAGAGACAATGCAAACATGTTAATTGTATTTAAACAGGATGAAACCAACCTAAAACACATATATTATGACCATGTAAGTGCGGATATGCCATTTGAACGATTTAAAGAGTTGTGTGGAAAGGCTTGGGCTGAAAAATATGGGTTTTTAACAATTATGAAGGAACAACCGCTAAACAATGGTCGATACAGGATAGGATTTGATAAATTTATACTAATACACTGATCATGATGTAAAACATTCATTGTTGTACAACACGTCTTGCTACAAACATGGTTAACCAAGAAAAGTTAATAAAGGAAATAAAATCACTTAGTGATTCTATTCGAGATAAAAACAGAGCATTAAAATTAGGTATTAGCGAAAGGGAGAAATTTCTTGAATCTACTTTTAAACCTATTACTGAACCCTTGAAACAATTAAACAAAAAATTTGCTAAACCCGTTTTGGAAGGAGATGCAATTGCACCTATTACAAAGTTTGAAAGAGAAAATGTAAAATCAGAAGATTTTAGTGATGAAGACCTGGAATCCTCTACATATAGTGGTTTTACCGGTGGAGAACCTGAAAGAGAGCTAGAATCACCAGACTATAGTGGTATAAGAGAATTATATGAAGTAAAAGCTAAAAGAGGACATGAAGATGTATCAACTGCTAGTGAAGAGGAAAAAGAAGCAAGGGAAGGTCCGTCAAACATAAGCTTGTTGGGTGAAAACATTCATAACAAAGGACCTTTAGGAAGGAAATACATGATAAAAATGTTAGCTGGAATAAATCCTAATAAAAACTACCATAGTTATGGAGTAAGATTAACAGAAGAAGGTTTAATGGTTGGTAATAGCCCGGTAAACATTGATGAAGATGATAATATTATTGTTGGTAATCAAAGATATAAGGGCACAAGAGGATTATTTGAATTATTATTTGAAAAAAAGCCTTTAGAATTGTTAGTTAAAGAAGAAGACATGGAAGCATATAAACAGATTTTGGAACACACCAATGCATACAGGAGAAAATATTTAGCTGACCAACCAGTTTTTAGATCTAGGTCTTTAAAATATAGAGTATTTGTATCCAAGTTAATACCAACAACGAGAAGACAACCAATGCCGATAATGCCAAGAAAACCTGTAAAACGAAGGTTTGTGTCATCCACTTT
This sequence comes from Neoaliturus tenellus, assembly GCA_030545055.2. NCBI lineage: Eukaryota > Metazoa > Arthropoda > Insecta > Hemiptera > Cicadellidae > Neoaliturus > Neoaliturus tenellus. Next base: position 243,188,728 of record CM061533.1, on the reverse strand, counting down.
GGATATAAGTGCTCCAGAACCAAGAAAAAGAAACAAATCTGTTACAGGTACAGGTTTAATGAAGAAACTATATAACACAAATGTGATTTATTACAATAATATCAATAAATTGGTGGATAGAATGAAACTAATACATGAAGCTAAAGAAGCGGGTCATACTGGATTGGAAAACGAATGGGTGGCTTTAGTGGATGAACTCCGAAACCGTGGGGTAATCTCATAAAAATGCGTTACTCCCTAGAATACTATTCAGTTGCACCATGAGTGTCGACAAGTTCGGACGTTACTCCTCGGATGGGTTATATTATGCGAATAGTTTAAAAAGAAGTGCTGGTTTACCACAAACACCTGATGGAGATTATGATATGAGTAATAAAAGGTTAAAAAACATAAAAGATCCTACGGATGAAAACGATGCAATAAATTTAAAAATATTAAAGGAAAAGATATCGCCAACATTAAGACTACAAAATAACACATATGACGCAGAAGATCATAGAATTATCAACGTTGGTAAACCAAATCAAAACGGTGATGCAATAAACAAAGGTTATTTGTCATCTGAATTAAAAAATACGTTAAAATTCAATGGGAAAACGTATAGTGCTAACAATAAACGTATATCCAACGTAGATGACCCTAAAGATGCAAAAGACAGCGTAAATAGACGCTATTTACATTCCTTGATACCTGAAAAGACAAAAGATGGATTTTCTTTTTATAAATTTGTTATTAATGATGTAGGTTATCCAAAAACTGAAAACGATGCTGTAAATCTAAAATATATTAAAGATCATTGTATCATACGTGATGTAGGGGTTATAGATTGTTTTAATAATTGTTTAGCAAATGTTAAAGATGGTTCGGCGCCATCAGATGGTGCAACAGTGGGTCAAATGATGGAAACCTTAAAACAAGAAACATCTGGATTTGTAAAACAAGACCAAGTAGTATCGCGGAAAGGGGGTGTATTTGTGCAGGGAAATGAAAAGTTTACATTACTTGAAGAAAAGAATAATGCTTGGGATGGTAAAGGAAAGAAATTATCATATATAGGTATGGGTACAGAATTCTTTGATGTTCCAGTTGTAGCACAAACTATATGTTCTAATCCATATAATGATGAACCTTACATATGTAGGTTTGAAAAAATACTTAACGTATCTCCTGGTATCAACGATTTCGATTGTGTTGTAGTTAGTCAATCTTTGATATTAGATAAACCAACTGGTGATATTTTTAATGCAGATGATAAGAAAATAGGTAATTTAAAACAAGGAAGTGATCCAAATGATGCTGCAACTGTAGGACAGGCTATAACAACTTCATTAAAGGACCATAAAGTATATACTTGTAATAATAAACGTATTACAGAACTTAAAGACCCTCAACATGTGGATAATGCTGTTACTGTTAATTTTCTTATTAAAGTTTTAGGAAATGCATTATTTGATATGTTCAATATTATTGCAACCCGTACACGTTGGGGTAATTGGGTGTCTGAATCCGAGAGAGGTAATTGGATTAAAAAGGAAATTTTTAATAAATACTTTATTAACCCTAATACGCAAAAGTTTAGATCATCAGATTGGGGTGATATTGATATATAATATAAGAACGCAATAAACGACCTCATTTATGTCCAACTCGTCATAGAGTTAACACATAAGTTGTACATTTCAATTATAAAAGGACAATAATGACATTCCAGCACATCAGTCCATATCGAGACAGTATACGGAAAGGAGGTGGGATCACGTCCACAGCGGTTTCTCTGTTAAGTAAAGCTTTAAATCGTATTCCAGTAGGATCTATCGTAAATAGAGCAATAGACGCTTTACCATACGAATTTCATATACCGGGAGGTTATCAGTATTGCGGACCAGGAACTAAATTGAAAAAACGACTGGAAAGAGGTGATCCAGGCATAAATAAGTTAGATCAGGCTTGTAAAGAACACGATATCGCATATTCCACGTTTACCGATTCAACAAATAGGTCAATCGCTGATAAAAAGCTAGCGAATATAGCTTGGCAACGAGTAAAGTCTAGTGACGCTAGTATTGCGGAAAAAGCAGCAGCTTTAGCGGTAACAGCAGGTATGAAGGCTAAAACAGCGGTAGGAGGTGGAAAAAGGAGGGGTAAGAATAAAAAAGGATCAACCATGAGAAGACATGGTGGTAATATTAGACTAAAAAGACGTTCTCCGAGGAAAAATAACAAAAAACCGACAATATGGTCAATGGTAAAAAACGGGGCTGGTCTATACCTAAGACCGTATCGTGCATATTAAATAAAAGAAATCAATTGGTTATACCACATAAAGCGTTGACTAATGTTGAATTATTTAAATATATTTCCTGTTTAAAAATACCATTTTTCCGCGGAGTATTTATGAAAGACAGTTTACCAAAGAAAATATGGAAAAATGAGACTGGAATCGTAAATTTGGATAATACTGAAGGGCCCGGCACCCATTGGGTGTGTTATAAGAAACTAAATAGTAATGTATATTATTTTGATAGTTTTGGAAATTTGCCACCACCTAAAGAACTTGAACATTACTTTAAATCTGCTAAAAACATATATTACAACTATAAAAGAGAACAACCTGATAATACTTCAATATGCGGCCATTTATGTTTGGAATTCCTAGCTAAAAGTATCAGTCACTATTGAGATGTCTTCCTATACGGTATCATTAACAGGAAAATCGTCCACTTTACGAAGTATCCTTTTTCCAGCGTTACGCTTGCAAAAAGGAAGATTTTGGGAGGCAGCACTGTTGGATTTTACAACTTACAACTCTATTCCCAATGTTACGGAAGGTAAAAATAACTTATTGCATTATTATAAAGGAAAAGATGCCAGTGGGAAGTTTACAGACTTAGAAGTTTGCACTCTACCCACAGGTTCTTATGAAATTGATCATATTAATGAATTTTTGCAAAATAAAATGGGAAAAGACAATATAACGCTAAAAGGTAATAACAATACAATGAAAGCTGAGCTTACTTCAAAATATTATATAGATTTCAGTAAGTCAGACTCAATTGGTGATTTATTAGGATTTCCCAAAGATGGAGCAATTTTAGAACCAAATAAAACACATTCCGGTAAGAAAACAGTAACAATATTAAAAGTCAATAGTATAGACATAACTTGTAATATTATACAAGGAGCTTACAGAGATGGAGCAAATACTCATATAATACATACTTTTTACCCCAGTGTACCACCTGGATTTAAAATTGTTGAAAAGCCGCAAAACCTGGTATATCTACCTTTGAACACCACTTTCATTTCAGACATCGTGTTGAACGTATTGGATCAAGACGGTAACTTGATAGATTTCCGAGAAGAGCCTATTACGGTTAGATTACATTTAAAATCAACACTTTAATACAAAATCATGGGTTTAACATTTAAAAGCGAACAACCTACGGGAATCCGCATTAGTAGCTCTTCAGCTGTGGAGGAGTTAACACGCGAGAACATTCGTTTCTTAGAGAGAATTGGATTAAAAGTAACCGATAATGGATATACTGGATATAGCTCAGGGTCCAACATTCGACGAAACCCTATGGGAAAAAGAATATCACACCCACAACCCTTACACTTCATCAAAATTAAACAATAACGATGAAATTCGTATTCCCATACAAAATTAAGACATTTACACACTACCATGTGAAAGTTACTTGTATATTGAAGGAAAAGTTACTAAAAAGGACGGTACTACTACTGGTACAACAGTTCCATTTATAAATAATCCCATGGCTTTCCTGTTTGATGAAATTAGATATGAAATATCAGGTGTAACAGTTGATTCTACTAAAAAAGTAGGTATTGCAACAACTTTAAAGGGATTAACATCTATATCACCTAATGAAACCAATTTAATACAACCTGCAGGATGGGTTTTACCTGCAAAAGACACAATCACTCCAGATACAAATGGAAATTTTGATTTTCATATTCCGTTACGTTTGTTGCTTGGTTTTGCTGAAGATTATAGGAAAATAATATTAAACGTTAAACAAGAATTAGTTTTGTTGAGATCTTCAAACGATAAAGATATTATTAAAGCTCCAGACGGTACAACAGATGCAACTTTAGAATGGAAATTAACATTAGACAAAATTGTATGGAGAGTTCCACATGTTAAATTAGCTGACGAGCATAGAATGCTACTATTAAGAAAGTTAAAGGCTGATCGTGATATTGTAATTCCTTTTAGAAGTTGGGAATTTCATGAACATCCCAGCTTGCCAACTACGGATCGACACACTTGGACAGTTAAAACATCTAATTATGTGGAACGAGCCAGGTATATTATATTTGGTTTACAAACAGGCAGAAGAGACACCATCACCAAACATGCAGGCCAATTTGATCATTGCAACTTGAAAAATATTAAAGTTTATTTAAATTCACAATTTTTTCCATACGATAATTTAAATGTGTCATTCGCTAATAAAAAGTACAGCATATTGTACGATATGTATGCAAGATTCCAAAGTTCATATTATGGTAAAACGAATGCACCTTTACTATCACCAGAAAAATACTTAGATGGTTACCCTATAGTTGTAATCGATTGTTCTAAACAAAATGAATCGGTAAAATCATCAAGTGTAGATATAAAAATAGAAATGGAATTCAACGCGCCTATACCGGCTAATACAACTGCATACTGTTTAATTCTACATGATAAAATCGTAACATACACACCTTTAACTGGAATTGTTAAAAATGTATTGTAAAAGACCGGTTTTCCTACATTCCAATGCATTCCGCGAGTATAAAAGCAGAGCGTTCAGCTCGCTCCTCATCAGTTTGTTGCCTGTTGTTGTATGGGTAGCATCTTATTCAATATGGCTTCTCCTAGTGGTACACAAGAAAATGTAGTAGATATTGAGAAGGAGATATCCGACTTTTTAGATCTTCAAGGTCAACCGGAGGGAGATGAACACAACGCTTGCGGACAACTCCACGCCAGTAATAATGTTGAGGAAAAAGGTAAAAGAAGAAAGAATGCACACAAGAGGAAAAGGGATATTGAAGATAATATTTCTCCTAACATATTAAGTGAGGTATTCTTGCGAATATTTTACCCAATCTCTTCCAGTTTGGACAAAAGTGTTTTAATCGGTGTTATGAAATCTACAGATTATTCCCCTACTGTAATTTTAACTCATGGACCCAAAATGATTTTGTTTACGGACACTGCTTGGGAATCGTTTATGAAACACTTGCATCTGCTAGAATGCTATTTAAGTAGTAACATGTTTGGAAGAAAGACAAGAGTAGGCCTTTTGGATTCAAATGTGGAAATCGATATTGTTAAACATCGTGGTGATCATCAGCTGCGGTTTAGAGACACAACAAGACATGATAACAAGATTCAACTTAATCGATAAGAGTTTTTTATTCTAACTTGTGCAACTGAACCAATAACGAGATACTTGAGACAACTGGTGTTTTCAAGTTCAATTATTAAAGATTATCTGGAAGACACTTTGGACAAACAACCGGACGCACCTATATTGTACGGACCTGTAGATACTTCTATATTCAATAGGGTTCCTCATGAAGTACAAATGTGGAGACAATTGGAAAAGTACGCTCAACTACATAAGAAATCAGTAAAACGTGAAAAAGAGGAAGAAGAAGGAGGAGAAGAATCAAGTGTTAGTGATGAAAATGAAAACAAGGAAAATGTAAAGATGGAAACCTAAATGACAATTAACTACACAGCAATGGTTAATTTTTAAAACAATATCAAACACTTTGTGGGGTTAGGCCTACCGGGGACGGTGCCCACGTTAAATATACACCAACGCGCCAACAACTGTACGGCCGGGTATAAAAGTCGTACCTACCGTGGTGTGGAAATCAGTTGACCTTTGGACTTCGTCATGAGCAGACGAGTGATCTTCGCAATGGACAAGGAAGAAGAACAAGTAAAGTCCAAACCTGGTATAATTGAGTTTCAAGCGTTTCGGGGTAATGATGATAGATTTATCATAAAAGAACTTGTGTTTTTCGACATCAATACAAGTGTTCCTTATTCATTTTTATTTAAACCACCATGTTCTTATTCATCTTTAACTAGTAAAGCCGCTACTACCAACAGATGGATTTCAAAACACTTCCATCATATCGATTGGTATGATGGTTTTACAAGTTACACGGACTTGTATCACATTATGCATCACTTTTCAGACAAGTTTACCAATATTTACACAAAGGGGCTGGAAAAGAAAAGATGGATCGAAGGATTTACTCATGTTCCGGTTAATGATGTGGATTTGGATAAAAACTACAAGTATACGATGGAAAATGTTTGTATTTGTACTAAAAGTCCAGAACATGAAAAAGATAGACATTGCGCTTTAAAAAACGCCTATAAACTCGCATCTTACCTTCAAAGTGGGGAAATGGGGAGTGGTGGGGGTAACGGGGGTTATATAAGTGAGGAGCAGACCGGGACCTGGCATGAGTATTACTCGAGATTCCGAGACGACAACATCTCCCAGCAAGAAGACGAAGAAGACGATCTATAACTTGACCATGGCATCTCACCAGTTCCTGCAAACTTTGGTTGAGCAGTTCAATGCTCACTCCAAATCTACCATACTACCCGTCAAGAAGTGTTCCGAACTTAAAGACGAGAAGCACTACATTATCCACGCCATGAAGAAGATGGAGACTACAGTTGGAGAGGCCATCTGCTGCAGTCTTAGCGAGGCACCATTCACTCCGGGGGATGAGCCCAAGTTCCAAGTCTACCTGCCGAAACGGTTCGTCCATCTCCTCCAGAACGAGGATCTGCGCTCCATCCAACCCGGCTGTCTCTACCTGGTTTCCCACGGTTGCACGGGTAGCAATTCCACCGAGTTGACCATCCACATCGCCGACAAGCAGCAGTGTTAGATTTAAGTTTTACTGTTGTACATATGTTATTGTAATGTTTTATAAATAAATAAACCATAAAAGACAAAAAAAAGAATACAAAAAGACAAAAAAATGCAACATATCAATATGTGAAGTTTGTCACATATTGATATGTTGCATTTTTTTTAAACTTCGCGGGTGACCTTGACCTTTGACCTTTGCATTTCACAGTTACCCCCACCACCACGCTACAAGTCAAACCTGCTTGAATGCAAAACACCCCCACCACTTTTTCATATACCTCCAAGTGCTGTGCCTCGTCTTCATTTCAACTCCAGCAGCCAACCGAACAACATCAGTATGTCTCTGAACGTAAGCTGTGCCAGCTATGAGGAGGTGACAATCAAAACGCAACAGGAGCTGAACGACTTGTACAAGGAGTTGCAGCTGATGGTGGCAAGAGGCTACCGTATAAACGTGCAAGTCTACGCTTGCAATATACGGAATCTTCGGCAGCCGAAGGAAGAGCCTGGACATTCCTCTTCAACGACAGCTTCCTCACCGGCGTCGATGAAGACCGAGCCAGACAACTTGGATTACTTCAGCTGACTAGCGGTTGTCTTCCTTGTCCTTACAATTGTAGAATATGTTTATTTCTTCATTATATTAAAGAAGTAAAAAGAGCAAAGCCACCTATCTTGTTACTGACATATATGCTCAGTAACAAGATATGGTTTTTTTTAAAACACAATTTGAATGACCTTGAAACTTCCCCCTCCACTGATTCGCTAACCCCACCACTTCACTGTTGATATACATGAGACAACATAATTAGATACCTCATTCCTTCTTCAACAGCCAAACCTACAACATCAACAATGGCTAACCTACCAACAGATGAAAGATGTCCTCACGCATGCTGTGACTTCGTACACGAGTTAGAGAAGAGGATGCAAGAGAGGGCGATAAGAAGAAAGCAGATCCACTCAGAAAATATCATGATAGTAAACGGCTATCTTTTGTTGTTCGGCCTTATCATGGTTGTACTGTTCATACTGTACGGCATAGTTACATGTGTCGGCAAGGTTGCAGAAGAAAACGCTCGCCACCATCAGTTGGAAGATTTCAATGTTACTTTCTAGGTTTTCCTTTTTAAAACTCCATTTGGATGACCTTGAACTTTCCCCCTCCACTCCTTCCTTTTTTTTAAAACCCAATTTAAATGACCTTGAAATTTCCCCCTCTACTTTTCGATAATGTTACAACTGACTGCAGCTCACCTCATTCCTTGCTTAGCTGCCATGGCGGAAGGAACTCTTTCTCAAGTTGACTCCACTACGGACGAAGCATTTCCCTTGCGGTGGACTGTTCATTTACAGGATGCGACAGAAGTGGAAGTCTTGTATCAAAAATTACTCAATGTATTCAACGGGAACCCTGGACCTCTTGAATGTAGAATTGATTTGAATTTTGATGCAACCAGGGTCGGCACAGAACCTTCAACTTCAAGCCAGCCTCAGCAACGAGATTTTACACATTTATACACTCCAATATCACCGGAAGGTGTAACTGTCTGCGAGGCTGACTCAACTACACGTTATGTTCAGCCAAAGCCTTGGGTGTTGATTATTAACAATGTGTACAAAGTGGAATTGGTATGTAATAGATTAAAGGAGTTGATGGTACAAGATCCAGGCCTGCGCTTTCAAATAGATATACATTTCATCTGGAGAGCACCTGCGCGGGGCTCTTCGTCTGACAGCTCTCCAAGTACGACGGACGAGGAGGACAACTAGTCATCTTTTTTAAAACTCCGTTTGAATGACCTTGACCTTTCCCCCTCCACTGAGTTTATTTAAGGTGCACTCTCACTGACTACAGCATCATTTCATCGCGCACCTTCACCGCAGCAACATGGACAGTCAACTCAACTACTGTTGCGAACAGAAATGTTTTTCATGGCCAAATGACATTGATGTGGTGGATGGTCTGGCTTGTAGAACATGTGAAGCTTTTGGTCAGTGCATGTGTAAGTGCAAGTCTTGGAAGAAGCCGAAACCGAAGTTGAAGACATTCCATGTGTACCAAATGAGAGGGCATAAGTACACTTGCTGCCCTGAACGTTGCATTGAATTCAAACTAAAACAGCTAACTGGCTGCAAATTGTGCAACAATCATTTTGCAGGTTTTTGCAAACATTATTTAGGAGCGTGTCAATACAGATCAACTTGGCATACCGAAGCACTCACTATCAATGAAATCGCTATAGACTCACAAGAGTAGTCTTTCTACTCTTTGACTTTTTTTAAACTCCGTTTAAATGACCTTAAAATTTCCCCCACCACTTCCCCATATATCTAGAGTACGCAGGGCCCGGAGGTCAGTCGCTCGGCGGCTGTCGTAGGATGCACATCCGTGTTGTGCAGTCTGCTGTGCAGTTTTGATTTTAACCAGTTCAATGTCACCACACTTGAACTCTGGCGAAAACGTCAAGCTGTTAAACACAATCCTAAGCCCCAGGTTCACAGTCAACCTCAAGGTCATCACACTTTAACATGTAAATTTAAGGTAGCACCAAAACGGTGCTACCTGGCTTGACATTTTCAAGTTTCCCGAGGTCATCGCAGTTCCCCCACCACTTCCCATATACCTAGAGTGCGCGGGGCCGGACAGTCAGTCGCTCGGTGTCTGTCGTAGGGTGCACATCGCGGTTGTAGTACTGGTCTAAAGGGGGCTGCTGGCTCACTTCAAGGTCACCCGAGCGGTGTCACATGACGGTTTAGGCAGAGTCACGTTGCAAACTTGCAGTTTCCTCAGCACTTTTGCTGTTTCTCGTCTAATTTCGCTCCAAGTCGTCAAGGTCATGGGAACCGGACTGAAACTCGGAGCGTAGTGCGAGAAACAGCAAAAGTGCCAAAAAATTTTAGGTTTCAGCGTGACCTTGACCTTTGTGACATCGATGACGTCATTTTGGTGACGTAAGGGGTGATGACGTCATCAGCACGTCATTTCTGTGACGTCATGGGTGTGACGTCATGGATGTGACGTCATTGGTGATGACGTCATCGATTGCGTCATCAATGACGTCATCGATGACGTCATCGGTGAGGTCATTGACCTCGATGACGTCATCGCTCAGGTGACCTTGAAGTGAGCCAGCAGCCCCCTTTTTCCACTACTAATCGTGTTTTAAAAACGAGGCGCAGCCGAGTGATGAACCGACACTAGTGATGAAAACTACTATTTTTATCATTCCGCACGAAATCAGCCGGTTTTTTGTTCACTCAATAGTACCAAAAAAATTCTCTTTTATGTCCTAGGACAGAAAAATCAGCTGGAATATTTTTTAGCTCCTAAAACTAAATAAAGGCTGTTTTTCTTAATCGTTTTTAAACACGATTGCGCAACAAAAAGACCCACTTTGGTCCCTAGTGATAAAAACTACTATTAAATTATTTGGGTCCAAATCAAATAAGAATTTAGTCATATTACATGATTGGCTTAAATTTTATTTTACTTTTGTAAAATAAATTTGTGGTTGTTCGTTCATCCCCATACGCGCAAAATAAGCGTACTCAGAGTGTATTACTATAATAAACTAAATTTTACAATAAAATGATTCCCATTAATGATATGTTTTTCATTAGTCTAAAGAAAATTTTATCATTTTTAATTTAGCATAATGATTACAAGGGAACCATATTTTTTATTTTCTCTTTAGCTAGTTTTCAATTTTTTATGAATTTTTCATAATTTAATTACTTTAAATTTATTAAGTACAAGGCAAAAAAAAAAAAAAAAAAAAAAAAAAAAAAAAAAAAAAACAACAACAACAATTTCAACATCTTTGAATCTTTTTATTTTTTATTTGCAGTCTCATAAATTAAAATTTACCTTAGACGTTTTTAAACTATTTACATAGATTGCATACATAAAAATGTTAACTAACTACATTGTATTAATAAGTGATTATACATTCCAAACGACTTTTTATCGGAACTAAAGACTACTATGTTCCCGTCATTCGCTCTTACCAACCCTCGTAGTGAGATTAAAACTTTATTATTTCACTATATTAAATAGTCAATTAAAACACTCAAAGAAATGGAAAAGTTATGTTATATAGGGTGAACGTGAACAACTTAACTGTTCCACCATTGGAATATCCCAAACTATGAGATTTACAAAAACCTAAATACGGAATATCACCTAATTTTTCTAAGGAAACAAAAAATATGGCCAACCACCATTTTCCAATATTTTGGCCATATTTAAACTTTCTTATGGAACATTCTATATTTTATGGAGTTTTTGAAATTTCCATGTAATTTGAAGTTTGTTTTACTATTTGCCATTTCTCTCTAAACCTAACGGTTAGGAAGCTAGAGGCGATTAAAGGTCATTTTTAGTTCCACAAGAATAACATGGGACAAACTTTACGCCCTTATCTCCGTAACCATCCAGTAAATAAAAATTGTTTAAGAACAAAAATTTATAAAAAAATGTTTTAAGAACATTTAACTCATAAAATTATCATTTAAGCATATATCAACTTATTTCCTATATGACTGACAAAAAAATAAAATTTCTAATGATGTAATTATTAAAAAAATGATCTCTAAACATCAATTTAAGCCATTTTTATCCTAGAGTGCTTCTAGTTTATTGAATGGTTTCAGAGATATGGGCACTTAAAGTTTCCACCATGTTTTCCTATGGAACTAAAAATGAACTTTAATTTTATATAGCTCCCTAACCATTATATTTAGAAAACAATTGCAAAGGATAAAAAATCTTAAAATTTTTTAAGATGAATTCTTTTTCACAAGTAAATAAAATTTTTTCCATGAAGTGACATGGAAATAAACAAATAATAAAAAAAAAAGCATAAGATATACAATTTTAGATATATCGGTTACTCAAATAATAACTGTAGACAATACTGACTAAATGATCAACTTAGTTTCTGTTAAGAATTACCTGTTAAAATACCTCATTAAAAATGACACTTAGCCTTTATCTACATTACAAACTGGACGATTCATGTGATAATGAATTAATATCGACAAGAAATTTTTGAAATCCTTCTAATATGTGATTAGTATACCATGAATTATAATTTATTTCAATATTATAGAGGTTGTAAGCATGTTGTTCTCAAAGATGCTATAGTTTTACATTGATAAGATCAAACTTGTTGGGTTGGGACACGCATATTGCTAATTCCAAGAAACTCAAGGTGATGGAGAGGGAGAACGGACGTGATTCGCATTTCAATGCAACAAAAGGCAGTGGAATAAATAAATAAACTCAAGTTCCTTTTAATCTAAGGATGGGTTTTGCGGCCTAACTGAAGTTGCAAAGAATTTCAATAAGACCGAATAAAAATTGGCTCAGAAAATAAAGTTGACCCTGCTCCAAAGATCTCGAATTCGTTAACATATAAATATACACTTTTACCGTGAAAACTTTCTTCCTTCCCTTTCACCTTGACCTCCCCTAATACGCCACTCCTTACTGCCAAAGGACATTGAAAACCTTAACAAATACCTACAAATGTATTGATTTCTTTCAAGACTTATTAATATAGAGGTCATAAGTTTAAGAAAATTACCAAGGCACCAACTTCTAAAATCCATCAAACTTAATGATCTCTATTTTGTTTTTTTATAATTAATAATAAGGTCCATATTTTAATACTGTACAGAGCAGCCACAGTATAATAATTTAATAAAGGGAAAACAAGATACATTTGTATGGTTTATACGGTATGTATTCTGAGAAAAAATAAACTGCTCCTACACACAACTTAATAAAAAACAAAGGCCAAAATAAGGCACCATTTTTTATTATTACTAATATTAAAACAATTAATTGGGTTATTATACTTACTTTGAAATTAAGAACGTTAACTGTGTAAAAAGCTGTGAAACTTTTACTGATATGTGATAACTTGTTTCTGTTAATTTACTTCACAGTACCAGGGGGACCGAGCTTATGCTCGGTAAAATGATTACTTTCGTTTCTCACACAAAGCTCGTTCGCTTTGCTCACTCGCCAGTCTGGAGGGTGCTACATTTTGATATAATTTTCCTAAACCGCAGGTTAATTATGTAACACAATGGTTTATTTTAACTACAGTTATCAGCTAATTTTGTTCAGCTTTTGTGCAATTTAAAAATCTCCCTAAGAATAACATCTTTGAAGTGCTCTAGCGCGAAAACCAGATTTTTCCCGGACATGGGACTAGCTCCAATCGATTTCTGGTGGCCAAAACAAAAAATCAAAAATTCTTGGGGCGAAAATAAACTTTGCCCGCACAAACAGAGCTTGTTTGAGAGTATAAGTACCAGGGGGACCGAGCTTTAGCTCGGTTATTACTTTCGGAAAGAATTATTTTACTAAAGAAAATTATTACTTTCGTTCTCACAGAAAGCTCGTTCGCTTCGCTCACTCGTCCTCTTCCATTTTGAAGACGAATTCGTTCGCTTCGCTCACTCGCCAGGCCGAAGGGTGCTATACTTTGGTATAATTTTCCTTTAAAGATATAACACATTGGTTTTTATCTACCGTTATCAGCTGATTTTTGTTCAATTTAAAAACCTCCATAACGATAACGTGCGAACTTTGAAGGGCTCTAGCGCGAAAACAGAATTTTTCCCAGCTATGGGACCAACGCCATTCGATTGCTGGTGGCCAAAACTCCCATAATCAACTAAAATATAAAAAATCCTTGGAGGGAAAAAAAGTTTGCCCGTACAACGGAGCTTGTTTTATAGTAAAAGATAATAGTAATAATAATAATAATAATTAGTAAATATTTATAGTTCAGTGAAGAAGTAAAGACTTTAATAAATTTATGTCAATATTCTTTAACACAAGGTGTTACAATTTTTTTAAGGAATTACATGCAACATTGAAATGAATACTATATACTATTCTTAATACCTTTTTTCGCTTACATACAAATTAAAACATAGAAAAATCCATGAATTATCATAGAAGTAAGGTAGAAGTTGCTTAGAATATTTTTTTAAACTATAAAGTGATTCGTTGAGGTAGTTTCAGTTAGTAATAGTTGAGAACAGAAATGAATTGTGTTTAACAAGAGTAGTGTAACGTGATTGTTTGAACATAACCTAGAAGTGCTACTCGACTAGCGTCGGTCTGAGCGGCATTGCCTGTCAGCATGAAACAGCCGTAACTACCAAGACCATCACTTAGCGGACAGTTTTATTCAAATTTATGGTTCTGTACTCACGAACGCTTCTAGTTTTTAGATTGTGGCACTCCTTTTCTATGTTTGTTTATTTAATTGCCATCAATTGAAAATAACCATTATTGGTCTTAAGCACTATAATTAATACCTAGAGCGAATTTACATTTGAGAATATTACGGAAATACAACAATGTTAGAGCGAATAATATCATTATAGACCTAGTTATACTGGTGTATACAGTATATTCTATGATATGAACTTGATATATATTAATGTGTTGTATTAATAATACTTTCTCTCAGGTTTGACTCAAGGGGCCGCTACATTTGACCGCACGCTACACAATGTCCTGTCCCGTTCGCATGTTGGGGTATGCATACAGTGTTAAAGTATTTTTGTATCCAAATGTGTTCGTTTATGTGTTTTGTACTTTAAAAAAAACTTATGCCACACCTTGTGAGGCAAGTAAAGTTCTTGTACAAGATCTGAAGATGGCGCGTAATCGCCGAAACGCGTAATCCAACAGCAATAAGGATTCAACAGGATCGTTTGCCGGACTAACAGGTAGTTTAGCCTTTAAATAAGTTTGTTTGATCCAGGAACAACAATTAATAAAAATTAAGTTTTTAATACTCGATAGGAAGGACTGCGAGACACAGTTTTTGCCATACTATCTTCTTGAATCGATGTGTATTACCTTATTACCCCTGCTTAGTAGACTAGAAACTTTATAAGCTGTCTCAAATGTTAAAATCTTCTGTTAAGTTATAAAAAAATTACTAAAACTAAAACCTGGCGGTGGCACTCACAAGTGACTTTTCAGCCATATTCAAAGTAGGAAGGTGGGCTTATTAGCAATTCCTTCACTTTTTTCTTGAAAGCATTCACCTTTATCTCCTTCACGCAGACAGGGAGAGTTGAACATCCTTGTTATCAGCCTAAAGCGTGGTTCCAGTAGCTACCCCAAACTGTTTATCCCTTGTATTATGCTCGTGTACATCTGCCTTTACGGGAAGGATTGACATGTTCTTCCTCACATTCATCAGGCAGAGGAAGATAAATTGGCCGTACACGATAAGGATGTCCAGGTATGTGAAGAGGGGTTACAGGGCTCCCGTGGCTGACTTGACGTGATAATTATTATAAAGTCTTCTTAAAGTCTTCTGATAAAGTCCATGTTAAATTCTTATCAGATATTGTTCTGATAGCTCTTTTTAAGTTTCCTAATTAGATAAGTTATTCAAGAGAGTTTATTGCTTACATTTGACATGTGTTTGTTCCAACACAATTTAGGGTCCAGAGTCATTCCTAGAACACATTTCCTAGAACATTTGTAGAAACCACCTCTTCGTCTTTGCTGAGAGAACCAATTAATTAGCTTTTGGCTCTTACTTTCATTAAGCTTTAATTTATTCAACTTAAACCAGGATTTGGCTAGACAAAGGGTCTTCTCTGGATTGAGGCATGCTGTTTTGTTACATGAGAACGGGCTGGAAAGTGCTTCTCAGTCCACAGTTCAACAGGACCTGCTTTCTTTCTTCCAGGACGGACCTAATAATACGTCAACCTTGAATTTATACGATTATAGTTTACTGTATTCATAGTAGTTTATAGTTTTGTACTCTAAGTAGATATGCCATGTCAATCATGTTTTTTCAAACTTTTGAACTATGAATGTATAGGACCAAAATAAAAATATGTTAACACGTACAGACTCAACAAACAGTTGATATAATTTAACATATAATTTATATTTATAATTTACATATAATTTATATTATATTTTGATATAATTAGTAAATTTATATCAAATTTATCATTGGCATTGTGTTTTAATGTTACAATTTAATAAAATAAGTTTTAGGCGAATAGCTCCTTTAACTGTTCATACTTTGAACGTCACTTATTTTACAATCTATTCATCAACTGAAGTTTAGTAATCAAACAAAATCAGTGTCATCCCATAGTAATTTAGCTAAGATAACCACTTACTTAATATCAACATCGTTTGAATGAATTTTCTTATTCATGTTTCAAACAGTTTGACTCTTATTAGAACTTATTGTAAATTGTAAAATATTCACCCAGCATTTTCTTTGAAAAGTGCTTGTAAATTCTTAAATTAAGTCTATTTAATATTCATCTAATTATATATCTTTATTTAATCAAGAAACGCAACCAAGTGGTTTCCATCCTTATTAAATAAAACATCAGTCACCTACATTTTACAACGCGACATGCCGTGACCGCTGAACGCTAATTATGAACGGCCTTTATTAGATTTTATCTTTTAAATTGGGTTCCATTACCCTTAAAGAATATTTAAACTATGCCGAATTAATAAAACTAATAGGTTAATTATTCATTCCCGGGGTTAAAGGTCACTGAACGACGTTGTGAGGCAAGGTCGCAGTCGCAGAGGTTAAAGGTGGCCCTTTCTGCTCTGCTCGCGCAATTAATAATGTGCACAAGCTCCCCTCCCCCTCGCCGCTCCCCTGTCTCGACAATCAATTGTTAACGCAGTCATCTTTTCACTTTCATTCTACTTTCTCTGTTCCACTTTTAGTTTTTAACTATGGCATGAAAAGTTATTTCTCATGGCTTGTTTAAGATTTATATAAGGAATCAAATGAAACTTTTACGTTCAGACTTTAATCACGAGACTCTAAAGACTGTACTGTACAGGAGTGAACTTGCTGACATTAAATTTATTTGTAATAAATGAATTATTTATTATCACTAACGACATTTTAATAGTATATTTATGATTTTTAGCTAAGAGAATATTCGTTTTCAAGGGAGCAACGAAAAAATAATAACGACATCTGATGTAGTCTACGCCATAACGACGATCATGCACAAGAAGAACGTCATAAACATTTTTAGAGATTATGATGGATGTATCATTATTTTTTAATTATTGTTAAAAGTAGTGTGTTTTTGCGGTTGCTGGCTCAGTTCAATGACCTCTGAGGAATGTGATGACGTCATCGCCAAGGTCAATGACCCCGATGACGTCATCGATGACGCAATCGATGACGTCATCGACGATGACGCAATCGATGACGTCATACCCATGACGTCATCAAAATGACGTCATCGATGACGTAATTGATGACGTCACCATCGATGACGTCATTTCCGTGACGTCACACCCACGACGTCACAGAAATGACATGCTGATGACGTCATCATCCATTAAATCATCAAAATGACGTCACTGACACTGTTAAGGTCAAGGTCACGCCGAAACTCAAAATTTTTTGGCACTTTTGCCGTTTCTCGCACTACGCTCCGAGTTTCAGTCAGAGTCCACGTGACCTTGACGACTTGGAGCGAATTTGCGATGAGAAACAGCAAAAGTGCCAAGTCAAACTCGAGTTTGCGACATGACCTTGCTTAAACCGTCATCTACTAGTCCTCAGAGGCCATTGAACAAGCACAACACCCGCAATTTCATATTACCGTGACCTTGAACACTTAACAACTACAGAGCGCCGACACCGATGCGCACCCCACGACAGCCACCGAGTGACTGACTGTCAGGCTCCGTGTACTCTAGGTATATCGGCTTGAGAGACTAAGACTCTAAACTGTAAGGAATGGGAGTAACTAACTGAATTTTGCAAGGAAAAGTCATTTCATCCAATATTTTAAACAAATCCTCATCAGTAAAACTGACATTAGTCTGTTTTGTATAAAACTTAGGGTGTCCGCGCAACAGTTTGCGCCACTTAGCTAAAGTTGAAACCCTCTTAACTTTCAGTGGTGGACAGTGAGCAACTAATAAAGTCTTAACACGGCTAAGTTTCTTACCTAAAGCGTCCCGCGACATGGCTTCCCCTCACAAAAGTCCGCACAATACTGAGAGACTGCTTGTAGCGCATGAGTCAAGGGAAAAGAGGTGGGGGAAACAGCAGGAGTGGGGGAAGGTCACAGTGGCGGGGGAAGGTGAGGTGGTACGCTGGAGTTTCGCATCACTTCACCATGAGCTGTCCTACAGTCAACACACTGTTCTCTTGGCCCGAGTTGGCACTAGAAGAAACATTTCTGTACAGCTTAGGCTGTGAGAGCCGAGGAAGCAAAGTCAAAGTGGAAATTGTGTTAAACTCCAAGATGAAGAGTCTCCTAAATAAACTAATTGTATCCTTGCAATCTCCTATAACTTTAGAGAAATACCACTTTATTAAGCGACACCTTATACTTTGGCAAAACGAAGCAGAAATGGAAAAGATTACAGTAAAATTAATTTAACTTAAAACTTGGACTGGACACTCATGGCTATACCACGTGGCGTGCAAACGCCACCCTAAACATTACAAGTTAGGTTATTGAGCACCTCTGGTACGATAACCGATGTGCTAGAGTTAAAGTGTGATGACCTTGAGTCAAAACACTGAAATACTACAAGTCGATATCGTCCCAGAGTCAAAGTGTAGTGACCTACATTCAGAACTTGTAAAATTACTTACATATAGAGAGCTAGAGAACAGCGAGGCGCACCGCATGGAAGCCGGAGACATACTGGCGAAGCGGTGTTGTGCAGCCTAGGGACCCAGTTGTGGTGGGGGTATAGCCAACACTTAGAGTACAAGTGTTGTGGGTGACCTTGACCCACTTAACTTACCTCGACCCCCCCCCCCGACAAAAAGTGCGAACCCCCCCCCCGACAAAAAGTGCGAACCCCCCCCCCCTCCACCCCCCCCCGACAAAAAGTGCGAACCCCCCCCCCCCTCCACCCCCCCCCCCCCCCCGACAAAAAGTGCGAACCCCCCCCCCTCCACCCCCACCCCCTCCCCCACCCCTGATATCCTGGGCGTGGCAGCCCCGGTGGGGATATAAGGGGGTCCGGCCAGAGCCGGCTCGCAGTCCGCTCCCGCGCGTTGAACGTGAACGACCGGGACGGACCGCCATAGGCATCACTAAACATTGAATGGCGCCTTCAGTGTTTAGCGAAGTCTACTCTAACTTTAAGACTTATATTAGTTGTAAGATATTGCGCTTGCGTTTGGGTATTGCGAATTGTTTTATATGAGAGTGTTTTACTTGTACCCTATGTCTCCTGTGTCTTTTATCCTTTGTGTCTTGTTTGTTATATGTGTTTAATGTGTATGTGCTTGTTCCAGCATTGACTACGTTGAGCTCAATTGTGTGTTGTAAGTGTGTTATATGTTTCTAAAGTGTATACGCTTGTTTTAGCAATCCCCCTTGAGCTTTTTCAATGCTCAAAGTAAATTGTAAAGTCAGGGAACGGGAGTAGGCCCCCATGTAAAGCCACTTTTAATAATTGGTAGGCTCCTTGCCAGGCATGCAAAAGGCTGCGGATGGCATTTGGGGAGCATGTCCGTTTGTAAGCTGGCAAGCAAAAGGTTGTGGCGGCCTCTGCACTCGGACCGAGGACGTAAGCCATTAGGGTGTCCTCAGTATGTTTCCCTTCTGGAAACTCAAAATTATGTAAATGAATCTTTGTTAGCTATTTGTGTTTTTAGTCCCCAAGGCCCCCGAACATTCGTGGTTCGCCATGGATGTACGGGGGCCGAAATCTTTTAATGTCCGTGTGGCCTTGACCCACAAAGACTTGTAAAAATTCAATGCATTGTAAATTAAAAATATTAAAGATAGGTTACGGGAGTAGGCCCCCGTGTAAAGCCTATTTTAATTATCGGTAGGCTCCTGCCAGGCATGCAAAAGGTTGCGGATGGCATTTGGGAGCATGTCCGTTTGTACGCTGGCATGCAAAAGGTTGCGGCGGCCTCTGCACTCGGACGAGGACGTAAGCCACTAGGGTGTCCTCAGTTTGTTTCCTTCTGGAAACACAAAATTATGTAAATGAATCTTTGTTAGCTACTGAAAAGACAATGCAGTAAATGTTTACAAGTCTTGCGTGGCGAAGGGTACACGACATTGGATGTTGCCTTGTTGTCATAGTTGGGTCTCTTCGGAGGCTACAGCGATGACAACCCAAGTGCCTCACACCCCCAAAGGGGGTGTGGGGCTTAATTTTTTTAAAGTTTTTTTGTGACCTTGACCTAAATATGTAAAATCTTTCAAAGTGTTTAACAGTCAGGTCTTATTAACACAGTCAATACATTAATGTCTGTTAAAAAAATATAACAGTTAGGTATTTGTAACCCACAAGTTTGGAGTTGTTTATAGTTGGGTCCCTTGGGAGGCTTCAGCTATGGTAACATAAATGCCTCAAGTGGGGCTTATTTTTTTAAAAAGTGCGAACCCCCCCCCCCCAAAAGTGCGAACCCCCCCCCCCAAAAGTGCGAACCCCCCCCCCGGCCAAAAGTGCGAACCCCCCCCCCCGGCCAAAAGTGCGAAACCCCCCCCCCACCCCCCCCACCCCCACCCCTGATATCCTGGGCGTGGCAGCCCCGGTGGGGATATAAGGCGGCCGGGCTGCACGCACTTCTCATTCCGGTCCAAGCTCCCATACGGACAGGTACTCTCTCTCGCTCTTGAGACTTTTGTTTTACAAGTTCACTTCTTTCTTTACATCTATTCTTTTCATTCATTACAATGGGTAAAATGGGTCTGAAGCTGAAAAACTACCCATCAACTTCAACCTCGACCGACACGTCTCGACCCTCATCATCCTCGACTTCGATCCTGGAATACCTGATGACTGCGAACATCCTGAGCTGCCTGACGATGCCGCCACCGCCGCCGCCGCCGCCACAGCCCGCCTCAATGCCCAGCCTGTCGCCATTGCCGGCGACAGTGGAAGAGGCTGGTGCACAGCCATCGTCAGGAGAACCCGTCAAGTCGTCAGGTCGAGTCCCGGTAGCCTCTCCAGCACTCTCGCTGCTATCGGACTCAGGATCGGAGTCTGCGGCTTTTGAAGAGACGTCTAGGTCGAGGATCACCCCATACAGCAGAACCCGGAAAATCCTCTCATACACTACATCCCAATGTCCCTCACCTATATCCCCCATGCCACCTACACCAACCAAACCACCCCGTAAATCCATCTTCTCCCCTGATCTTCCCACCATAGACCTAACACGCTCTCCTACCCCGCCCAAAATTGTTTGCTCCATCCCGCTTGAACAATCTTTGCCCCTTCTACCTCCTTCCAGCCCCATCCCTTCTAGCCAGCCTAATTCAGAGAAGCTCCAAGACACTCCGCTAAAGAGTCCAACACAGAAACGTAAACGCGTTAAAGCCCCTGCTGGCAAGGGTAAGAAATGCGATTACGCTTGGATGTCTAGTAAGTTTGGGGTTTTGTGTTGCCAGAAACTTGCTTGTGCAGAAGGGGATCGCTGCCAACGACACCTCAAAAGTACAGTCAAATTTCGGCAACTCAAACCCTATACTCTGTACATTAAGCCTAAAACGTTCAAGTTCAGACATCCCCACGGTCCGCAACCGCGGGATATTAGAAGGCTAAAGGTTGATGAAAAATATTATTTCATTGGTCAGACATATGGAGCAGGTAATAAGAAAGTAGAAATCGGTGTAAAAGGTGAAGGCCACCTTTGTACAATGCAAGTACCACCTCGGATGGTACAAAGAGAATTTTTCATCCCTAAAGCCTATCTAATACGAAGGAAAGGATGTGAAACCGTGTGGGAAATGGACTAGGACATGGGCCCACCAAAAAAAACAAAATTGTTAGGCTGTGTTGGACAATATTTAAAAAGTCTTTTTCCAAATTATGTTTCCAAATTTAGTCTTAACCCTCTTAAAGTAAGGGAGAGGGGTATTATACAAGTCAAGTTATAAAAAAAAAAAAACACTTGACTTGTATAATACTTTAACCTGGCGGTGATGTAAAGTCACTGGGACAATCTCAAACCGTGTCCTTGAGGGCGAAGACTAAGTTACAAAAATCTTTAACAAATAAAAACTTACCTCCAAACACTTGTAGCTTGCTACAAGTGTTTGGAGGTAAAAATTTTTCAAAGTTTGAATGACCTTGACCCATATAAATTACTGTTTAAAGTAAAGTGCTAACCTTACAACTAATGTTGTGTATCACGTGATACCCCCACTCTAACGCTCTTACTAAGCTTGTATGAGCCGTTCATTTGCTTCAGTCTGTTTCTGTGCTCCGTGGTAAACATGTCACGGTACAATTACAAAGGTGGTGACTTCTTGATAGATCAACATAATGCTTGGGAAGTGCTAAACCAGCATAGAATGGAAGTTGAGTATTGTATAAGACGAGATGGGTCTACATTTTATCTATGTATTATAAACAACCAAACTCATAAGTATGAACACTGGACAAAAATTAATTATAACAACATAGATGAGCTGTTTGCTTGGGTGTTTGAGGTGTGTAAAGTTATAGAAGAAACCAAAATAATGGGTGTGCTAAAGGTATGTAAAACTGATGACCGGGAAGACTAAGCAAAATTTCTTTAACCCCCCCCCCCCCGTGTTATCCCCACCACTAAAAATGGGTATATATAGGAGTGGTGATCAACCGTCCTCTCATTCTGCTTTACACCGTTAAGCTGAACACCACCATGTCTGCTATGAACGTCCCAGCCTCTACCTCTGGCCCGGCTGCCTCCAACTCCAGCCCGAGCATTGGACCAATCCGATCGGGGCCTTCGTCAAGGAGTCGTGTCCGATTCTCCGGCTTTGGTCCTGTGAGGAAGGAGTTGCGGAGCAGCGGAGCTTCTCAACCAACCACGATGGACGCATCAACCCAGACTCCACCAAACATCATCGAGTGGTACGACGAAGTCATAGAGCAAAGGGACAGAATGCTAGAGAATACTCGCAGGGAGCTACTTTATATCCGGAGTAAATGGGAAAAACTAATTAAGAAGTGTGAAAGCCTGTTGGACAGTGATGATAGTGAGGATGAGAGTGGATAGGTGTGTGGGTAAAGACTTGGACTGGGACTTGTGTGTATGTATGAATGTGTGCGTGAATGTGAAATACAGAGCGGGGGATAGATCACTCTGTGGCAATGGACTAACATGCCACTTAGTGATCTATCCCCCGTTCTGGTAATGTTTTTGGATGGCCTTGACCCACTTTACAAGGTTAACTAGTACCCCCACCACTGATATGTGTATATATACGGGTATTAATGTGCAGTTTGGTTATTCTGCTTTGTACCGCTTAGCTGAATACCGCACTGTAACATGGCGTCCAACTCCAAAACTTCTCGGGCTTCCTCTTCTTCTTCAAGAAGGCGTGCTGCCAACGTGCTGCCTGCTACTCGTGGACCTGCTCGACCATTCCACAGCATAACTGTTGCTCGGGCAAACGCCTGCAAAGCTCCAATGCTACGGACCTTGCTGGAGGTGAGCCAAGACGGGCAAGGCTTGCTCAGTCCTGGTCAACGGCAGGAGCAAGAAAGGCGTATGGCGTACTTCAAGCTGCAGGCTGTAGTCCCCAGCTTGAAGTTAGGCGATCCCAGAGTGGCAAGCATCAATGAGGCAGCGGACTACATATCACACCTTCACAGTGTTTTAGAAGTAAAGGACCAACAAATTGAAAACTTAAAAGAACAATTGAAACAATTTAACTTTAATCCGGTGGAGTTTGTAGAAACGGTGATGAGTGATAGTGACGATGAAGGTAGTGAATATATATTAGGTATGTAATGAAAAGACAGGGACATGTGTGTGTGTGTGTGTGTGTGTGTGTGTAGAATACAGAGCGGGGGATAGACTACTTTGCGGCAATGGACTAGCATGCTGCTTAGTGGTCTATCCCCCGCTCAAAGGGTAGCATTGGATGACCTTGACCCACTTTACAGCAAGGACAACCGGTTAACTGGTATAAAAGAGGGGGTCTATACATCTCGACTTCATTCTGCTTTGGACCTTCCAGTGGAACGCTAGAAACAATGAGTGGATCGCTGCTTGGTGCTAACTTGGACAGGTATTCTGTGATGGTACACTATGAAGATTGTAGAGACATGTTGACGGCTGTGTATGATTGTTTGGTGAGAAAAATCTTTCAAGAAAACTGCCAATTTATGTTAGCGTGGAAAAGAAACTTGTTTGTTGATGGTCATGCTACAATGCAAAGCATGAACCACCTTCATGTGTTAAAAGTAGGACATCATAATTTGGACGAACTGGACGATATGTTTAGGGAGCTGGAGTGTTTGATACATCAGGAATGTAAACCATGTGAAATTGAAATTTTTAAATTGGATATGGAATTAGAATAAAATGTGTTAAACAGGACTTGGACTTGGACTTGATTGAGGTTTTGTAGAACAGAGCGGGGGATAGATCACTTTGCGGCAATGGACTAGCATGCTGCTTAGTGGTCTATCCCCCGCTCAAAGGGTATCTTTACGTGACCTTGACCCACATAAATTGTATAGTTGGTGGGGGTATAAAAAGGGTAAGCAAATTGGATGGATACAACACTTCCATACCATGGCTCCACTTGACAACACCGTGTTCCATCGCAACAGAATTGTCTCTATTCTGGAGGTAATACCTCTAGAAATTATAGAAGTAGAGGACCAACTACCTGCGGTTGATCAAGAAGAGGAGGAGGAAGAGATAATGGATATTGAAACGGACTCTGACGAAGCTGGTTCAACGGACAATGAAGTGGACTTGCACGCCTACGAAACATTAGAGTCGTCATCTGAGTCGGAAATGGAATTCCAATTGGAAATCGAAGAAGAAGAACAAGAACAAGACACTCCCCATCGTCCAATGGATAGGATGTTAGTTGCCAGAAGAATTATGTATTGTCATCGCTGCCTATTCCGTGATGAGGATGATTCCGACTCTGATGGTGATGTTTCACCCTTGTAAAAAGTTTAAACAAAAAGTTAAAAAAAAGAATGTGAGCGGGGGATAGAGCACTTTGTAGTAAATGATGCTGCTTAGTGCTCTATCCCCCGCTCAAAATAATAATTCCAAATGACCTTGACCTACATAAACTTGCTCAAACAGACGTCTTTGAAAAAACTTGTACAAATTATTGAATCTAGACCAAATATCATCAATTTATCAAGCCTACTGATAAATGTATTACAAAACGGTTGTGTAAAGGCTAAATTTAGCACATGAGTGATAACCTGTTTCCATATGACGTCACTTTCCCCACCTATCTGCCTCGGATATAAAGGGTCCCTGTGGAGTGCGCTGCTCATTATTGCGTGGACATTCACAGAGTGTGCATTCAAAGCCAAACTGTTTGAAATGGCTCTTTGCGATATTTGTGGGGAAATCTTTCAAGACGAAGATCTTTTCACCATACATAGAGAATTACATGAAGACGAAGATAGAAAAGAAGATATTACCATGGATGAAATAGACTTAGACTCAATTGACAGGTTTTTGGAAGAGCACCAGAAGCAGACGGACTACTGGGACAGCTATCTACAGCAAATGCAAAGAAAAAGACCTAGTGTGATCCAATTTGCTGGTGCTGGACCATCCACTACTAGAAGACCTATTGAAGAAGAGGATATGCAAGAAGAGGACACGGAAGAAGAGGACACGGAAGAAGAACTGGAAGATGTGAGACAACTGCGCACCACGGCCTTACCAGGACAAGTTGTAACACATTTTAAAATTGATAATGTGCAATTGGAATTAGATAATTTTATAACCCAGGCCAGAGTACTTGTTGGAAAAACGCTAAAAGAAGAATTACAGAGATTGAACTTCATTAAATTTGGACTGGTGTTAGAATCAAAGTTTACCAATACTGATGGTGAAACGGCATTAAGAGCATTCATTACCAAAAACCGAACCCTTACAACTGAATCTGATATCAATGAAATTATTGAAGAATGTTTGCATGAACTGCTAGTTAAACTGCAAGAACATGAAGGAAGAGGATCCGGCTGGAGTCTGTCATCGATTGAAGGTATGGATGTAAGGGTTCACAAGCACGGATATGGTATAAGGGGTAGTAGTTATATACCTTTGCCAAAGAAGATACAAGCTACCAAATCTTGTATCAATGTGCAAAATGAGGACAATGAATGCTTTAAATATGCTATGCTAACAAAATATGTGCAAGAAAATCCTTGTAGAGTTAGCAGAGCGTATCAAAATGTCCAACACCGCTACAACTTTCGAGGTTTGTCATACCCTGTTAGTGTTAAAAGTATTGGTAATTTTGAGAAACAAAACCCAGGTGTTTCTGTAAATGTGTTTGGTTTAGATGATTCCAATAGTGTTTATCCTCTGAGAGTATCAAAAGTTGAGGAAAGAAACCACACGGATCTGTTATTGATAACTAAGGGTGAAATTTCACATTATGTGTGGATAAAGGACTTTGCAGCCTTGGTTAAAAATCAATTATCAAAACAGAAACGTAGGTTAACAGTGTGTAAAAGATGTTTCTGTTTCACATATAAAGAGTTGAGACGTGGAGGATCGGAG
The DNA here is from genome assembly GCA_030545055.2 of Neoaliturus tenellus. Lineage (NCBI taxonomy): Eukaryota > Metazoa > Arthropoda > Insecta > Hemiptera > Cicadellidae > Neoaliturus > Neoaliturus tenellus. The sequence continues at coordinate 243,162,270 of CM061533.1, read as the reverse complement.
TGGTTGTCGGAACACCAGCGGCTTTGTAATGACAACTATGAAGTGAAGATTAGTCTGCCACCACCATCTAGAGCATTTGTCCAGTTCAATAAAACAGTTCACCAATACCGGATTCCACTAGTTATCTATGCTGACTTTGAATCCACGTTAGTGCCGCAGGAACTTCCGGATGGTGAAGTAACTAGAAGAACCAAATATCAATTGCATCAACCTAACAGTTTTTGCTTATTGGTGAAATCTACTTTACCTGAAGAACAATTGCAAGACTATGGCTTAACATCCACTCCGATACTCTACCGTGGGGAAGAAGCTGCTAAGTATTTTGTAGACCAGTTGTATGAGATTGCTGAAAAGGCGGAACGCTTATACGGTAATGTTTTACCCATGGAACCTTTGAACCAAAATCAACAAGAAGAATACATTTCAGCAACAAGATGTTATCTGTGTAAGAAGAGCTTCAGTGAAGAAAATCCAAAAGTAAGAGATCATGATCACCTCACAGGGTTATACAGAGGACCTGCTTGTAATTCATGCAATATAAATTACAAACTGCCAAACTTTATCCCTGTAGTGTTACACAATCTTAGCGGCTACGACTCCCACTTCATTATTCCAGAATTGGGAAGAGATAATGGTAAAATCGATGTTCTTGCTACAACATTGGAAAAGTATATCAGTTTCTCAAAAACAGTAGGTAAAATTAAACTTCGCTTTGTAGACTCTTATAGATTTATGGCATCTAGTTTGAGCAGATTGTCTGAGAATCTACGAAGAGAAGACTTAAAAGAAACCAGCAAGATTGTACCTGAAGATAAATTGGACTTAGTATTACGTAAAGGAGTGTTCCCCTACGATTACATAACTTCTACAGAAAAATTTGAAGAAACCAGTCTACCACCGATTGAAGCCTTCAACAGCAAATTAAACGAAAGTGAAATCTCCGTTGAAGACTACAATCATGCTTGTAATGTTTGGAACCAACTAAACATTCAAACCTTAGGGGAATATTCTGACTTTTATATAAAATTGGACGTAACTCTGCTGTGCGATGTGATGGAAGAATTTCGAAACACCTGCTTCTCCGCCTATGGACTGGACCCTCTACACTCGTACACATCTCCAGGATTAGCATGGCAAGCTATGCTAAAGTCAACCAACTGTCGACTGGAACTTCTAACGGATATTGATATGGTGCTCATGATGGAATCTGGTGTACGGGGCGGTTTGACACAAGCTGTAACACGTCATGTCAAAGCCAACAACAAGTACATCCCCGGCTTCGACGAGCAACAACCATCGGTCTACCTTGGCTACTTTGACGCAAACAACCTTTATGGTTGGGCAATGTCAAATCCGCTTCCCTACGCTGACTTCAAATGGATCGACCCGGCCACCATCGGAGACATCTCACAGATTCCAAAGGATGGTCCAAAAGGCTATATTTTGGACTGTGATTTTGAATACCCGGAGCACCTTCATGACCATCACTACGACTTGCCTCTCCTAGCCAAGACTGAAGTTTCACCGACAGGAAGATGGCCAAAATTGATGATGACCTTGGAGAATAAAGATCGCTATGTGGCTCACTACTGGGTAGTTCAACAGGCTCTCGAATTGGGTCTACGTATAGTGAGAATTCACCCAGTCTTGTTGGTTGAAACCATATATTGATTCCAACACTACAAGAAGAGCTGCAGCGACAACAGCATTTGAAAAGGACTTCTATAAATTAATGAACAATGCCATCTTTGGGAAGACCTTGGAGAACAAAAGAAAACACAAAAATGTAAAATTAGTGAGTGATCCTAGAAAATTGGAAAAATTAGTGCAAAAACCAAATTTCGGAACATCCATGATTATAAACGAAAATCTAGTCGCTGTCAGTATGAAGAAAACAACAATAGTCATGGACCGTCCGTTATACATAGGTATGTCGATTTTGGACATAAGTAAAACCCTGATGTATGATTTCCATTATAACAAAATGGTTAAACACTACGGAAGGGAAAACATTGGAGTCGCATACATGGATACGGACGCGTTTATCTACTGGATAAAGACTTTGGACATGTATGAAGACCTAAGGACTTTTCCATACAAAGAAGATTTCGACTTTTCTGACTATCCGAAGAACCATCCAAATTTCAATGAAAAAAATAAAAAAGTAATTGGAAAATTCAAAGATGAAGCAAATGGAATGCCTTTAGAAGAAATAGTAGCGCTGATGGCGAAATTATATTCATTTAAGATGTACCACGAGAACAACACACCGACAGTCAAGAAAGCAAAAGGAGTGAAGACATCTTATTTGAAAAAACACGTAACATTTGACCACTACAAGACTTGTTTGTTTGAAGATACTACGATATCAGCAACATTCAACAATATCCGAAGCTTCAAGCATCAAGTCTACAGTGTCACCGAAATTAAAAAAGCACTGTCAGCTCGGGATGATAAAAGACATATGTTGCCCGACAAAATCCACACTCTTCCTTTCGGCCATTACTCCTTAAACCCTATCAACTAGTAACCTATTCTTCGTCCTTCTACAACTTCGACCTTATTCCTTTCTCCTTCCGTAAAAAAATGGGGAACACGGCAAGTCCAACGCCGTGTTCCCCATTTTTTTACACAAGTTTGGATGACCTTGACCCATATAAATGATGTGAATATTTAAAACAACATTCATTGTGATTATACATGTGATACAACAAACATTGAAACCTGCAATATGAAGGACTTGAAGCAACAAATTGTCAACGAACTTCATAAACCTGCAAGAAGAAAGTTTCCACGAAGAAATACGGTGATAAAAGGAATTAGTGATTTATATCAAGCGGATTTAATCGAAATGATTCCTTATAGCAAACAAAATAAAGGATATAAATACATATTGACTGTTATTAACTGTTTTTCAAAAATGGCAGATGCTTTACCACTAAAAGATAAAAGTGGCAAAAGTGTTACAAAAGCAATGGAAACAGCTATACAAAGAGACAAACATACTATTAAACATTTACAAACAGATGATGGAAAAGAATATTTTAATAAGGAATTTGCAAATTTAATGAAAAAACACAATATAAACCATTATTCAACCAATTCAGAAGTAAAAGCCTCAATAATCGAAAGATTCAACAGAACTTTAAAAAGTGCAATGTATAAAATGTTTTCCAACAGAGGATCGCACATATGGATTGATATGTTACCAAAACTTATAAACGATTACAATAACAAATTTCATAGGACTATCGGGATGAAACCAAACCAAGTAACTAGTAAAAATGAAAACCTTGTATTAAAACGTATAAAAACGAATACTAAACCAAAAGTTGAAAAACTAAAGCCTAAAAAATTTAATGTGGGTGATAAAGTGCGAATAAGTAAATATAAAGGTGTATTCAGTAAAAGATACCTGCCAAATTGGACCAATGAGGTTTTTACTGTATTCAAAGTACAACCTACAGTACCTGAGACATATATTTTAAAAGATAATAAAGGACAATTGCTTGAAGGAGGGTTTTATGGACATGAAATGTTAAAATCAACAGTAGGCGATGTATATTTAGTTGAAAAGGTGTTGCAACGGAAAAAAGATAAGGTCAAAGTACGATGGTTAGGATTTAATAAGACGGAAGATTCTTGGATACCTAAAAAGGATTTGATATAACGATAGAGAATCATTTTAGGTTGAACCATTACAAAGGATGGAGATAGTACCACAAAAAGAGAGTTTTACTATTAATAATATAGATGAACTCACAGTGGATAATTCAGAATTCAATAGTGGGAAACATGGCAATTTGTTACCAAACACCGTTCGTTGTCTGGTTACCGGACCTTCCAACTGTGGAAAAACTAATGTAGTATTCAATTTGATTACAAACCCTAAAGGATTACGATTTAACAATCTATATGTATTTTCAAAATCACTACAACAACCAAAGTATCAATTATTGGAAAAAATACTGACTAATGTGCCTGAAGTTAAATATTTAAAGTTTAATGCAAGCGAGAGTGTCATGCAGCCACAAGAAGCTAAACCATTCTCCGTGTTTATATTCGACGATGTATCTTGTGAAAACTAAAACACAATAAGGAATTACTTCGCTATGGGTCGACATAACAACATAGATAGCATTTATATTGGCCAAACTTACAGCAAAATACCTAAACAACTCATTAGAGACAATGCAAACATGTTAATTGTATTTAAACAGGACGAAACCAACTTAAAACATATATATTTTGATCATGTAAATGCGGATATGAAATTTGAACGATTTAAAGAGTTGTGTGGAAAGGCTTGGGCTGAAAAGTATGGGTTTCTAACAATTATGAAGGAACAACCGCTAAACAATGGTCGATACAGGATAGGATTTGATAAATTTATATTAATACATTAAACGCGGTATAACACATTCATTGTTGTACAACACGTCTTGCTACAAACATGGTTAACCAAGAAAAATTAGTAAAAGAAATAAAATCACTTAGTGATTCTATTCGGGCTAAAAACAGAGCATTGAAACTAGGTATTAGCGAGAGGGAGAAATTCCTTGAATCTACTTTTAAACCTATTACTGAACCCTTGAAACAATTAAACAAAAAATTTGCTAAACCTGTATTGGAAGGAGATGCGATTGCACCTATTACGAAGTTTGAAAGAGAAAATGTAAAATCAGAAGAGTTTAGTGATGAAGACCCGGAATCCTCTACGTATAGTGGTTTTACCGGTGGAGAACCAGAAAGAGAGCTAGAATCACCGGACTATAGTGGAATAAAAGAATTATATGAAGTAAAAGCCAAAAGAGGACATGAAGTTGTATCAACTGCTAGTGAAGAGGAAAAAGAAGAAGAGACAAGGGAAGGTCCGTCAAACATAAGCTTGTTGGGTGAAAACATTCATAACAAAGGACCTTTAGGAAGGAAATACATGGTAAAAATGTTACTCGGAACAATTCCTAATAAGAATTACCATAGTTATGGAGCGAGATTAACAGAAGACGGTTTAATGATAGGTAATAGCCCGTTAAACGTTGACGAACATGATAATATTGTCATTGGTGATCAAAGGTATAAGGGCACAAAAGGATTATTTGAATTATTATTTGAAAATAAGCCTTCAGTATCGGTAGTGAAAGAAAAAGACATGGAAGCATATAAAAATATTTTGGAACAGACAAATGCATATAGGAGAAAGTATTTACCTGACCAGCCTCCTTTTAGATCTAAGTCTTTAAAATATAAAGAATTTGTATCCAAGTTAATACCAACTAGAAGACAAACAATGCCGTTAACACAAAGAAAACCTGTAAAACGAAGATTTATGGCATCCACTTTGGATGTAAGTGCTCAGGAACGAAGAAAAAGAAGTAAGTCCGTTACGGGTACAGGTTTAATGAAGAAACTATATAACACAAATGTGATTTATTACAATAATATCAATAAATTGGTGGATAGAATGAAACTAATACATGAAGCTAAAGAAGCGGGTCATACTGGATTGGAAAACGAATGGGTGGCTTTAGTGGATGAACTCCGAAACCGTGGGGTAATCTCATAAAAATGCGTTACTCCCTAGAATACTATTCAGTTGCACCATGAGTGTCGACAAGTTCGGACGTTACTCCTCGGATGGGTTATATTATGCCAATAGTTTAAAAAGAAGTGCTGGTTTACCACAAACACCTGATGGAGATTATGATATGAGTAATAAAAGGTTAAAAAACATAAAAGATCCTACGGATGAAAACGATGCAGTAAATCTAAAAATATTAAAGGAAAAGATATCGCCAACATTAAGACTACAAAATAACACATATGACGCAGAAGATCATAGAATCATCAACGTTGGTAAACCAAATCAAAACGGTGATGCAATAAACAAAGGTTATTTGTCATCTGAATTAAAGAATACGTTAACATTCAATGGGAAAACGTATAGTGCTAACAATAAACGTATATCCAACGTAGATGACCCTAAAGATGCAAAAGACAGCGTAAATAGACGCTATTTACATTCTTTGATACCTGAAAAGACAAAAGATGGATTTTCTTTTTATAAATTTGTTATTAATGATATAGGCTATCCAAAAACTGAAAACGATGCTGTAAATCTAAAATATATTAAAGATCATTGCATCATACGTGATGTAGGGGTTATAGATTGTTTTAATAATTGTTTAGCAAATGTTAAAGATGGTTCGGCGCCATCAGATGGTGCAACAGTGGGTCAAATGATGGAAACCTTAAAACAAGAAACAACCTCTTTTGTAAAACAAGATCAAGTAGTATCGAAGCAAGGGGATGAATTTGTTCAAGGTAATGAAAAATTTAATTTATTAACATACAAAAATGATGCTTGGGATTGCATGGATAAAAAGTTATCAAATATGGGATGGGGTTATGAAAAACATGATGCAGCTGCTTTATCACAAACCGTACATCTAGATCCAGATCGATATTTTAGATGGTTTACATGTAATAATAGAGTGATAAGAGACTTGGCACAAGGAATAGAAGCAAATGATGCTGCAACTGTAGGACAGACCATTACAACATCATTAAAGGATAGTAAAGTGTATAATTGTAATAATAAACGTATAACAAACCTTAAAGACCCTGAACATGTAGATAATGCTGTCACTGTTAATTTTCTTGTAAAAGTTTTAGGTAATGCGATATTTGATTTACACAATCATTTTACACCAGATATTCTTCAAGGAAAATCAGGTCATAATACTTATGCTGAATCCATGAGAGGTGAGTATATTAAACGAGAAATTTATAATAAATACTTTATTAACCCTAAAACGAAACAGTTTAGATCATCAAATTGGGGTGATATTGATATTTAAGTAAATAACTCAATAAATGACTTCATTTATGTGCAACCTGTCATAGAGTTAACACATGAGTTGCACATTGCCATTATAAAAGGACAATAATGACGTTCAAGTACATCAGTCCATATCGAGACACTGCAAGAAAAGGAGGTGGGATCACGTCCACAGCGGTTTCTCTGTTAAGTAAAGCTTTAAAACAAATTCCAGTAGGATCCATAGTAAATAGAGCAATAGACGCATTACCATACGAATTTCATATACCAGGAGGTTATCAGTATTGCGGACCAGGAACTAAATTGAAAAAACGACTGGAAAGAGGCGATCCTGGCATAAACAAGTTAGATCAGGCTTGTAAAGAACACGATATCGCATATTCCACGTTTGCCGATTCAAAAAATAGATCAATAGCTGACAAAAAGCTTGCGGACATAGCTTGGCAACGAGTAAAATCAAGTGACGCTAGCATAGCAGAAAAAGCAGCAGCTTTAGCAGTAACAGCAGGTATGAAGGCTAAAACAGCAGTAGGAGGTGGAAGAAGGAGGAGAAAGAGAGTAAAAAGGAGGTCAACCACAAGAAAACATGGAGGAAATATAAAAAGAAGACGACGATCTACAAGAAAAGGCAGGAAGAAGCCCACCGTGTGGTCAATGGTAAAAAACGGGGCAGGTCTTTACCTAAGACCTTATCGTGCATATTAAATGAAAGAAATCAATTGGTCATACCACATAAAGCATTAACCAATATTGAATTATTTAAATATATTTCCTGTTTAAAAATACCATTTTTTCGCGGTGTGTTTATGAAAGACAGTTTACCAAAGAAAATGTGGCAAAATGAGACTGGAATTGTAAATTTGGATAATACTGAAGGGCCTGGCACCCATTGGGTTTGTTATAAGAAACTAAATAACAATGTATATTATTTTGATAGTTTCGGTAATTTGCCACCACCAAAAGAACTTCAAAATTACTTTAAATCTGCTAAAAACATATATTATAACTATAAAAGAGAACAACCTGATAATACTTCAATATGCGGCCATTTATGTTTGGAATTTCTAGCTAAAAGTATCAGTCACTATTGAGATGTCTTCCTATACGGTATCATTAACAGGAAAATCGTCCAATTTACGAAGTATCCTTTTTCCAGCGTTACGCTTGCAAAAAGGAAGGTTTTGGGAGGCGGCACTATTGGATTTTACAACGTACAACTCTATTCCCAATGTTACGGAAGGTAAAAATAACATATTGCATTATTATAAGGGAAAGGATGCGGGTGGAAAATTTACAGACTTACAAGAGTGCAGGTTACCCACAGGTTCTTATGAAATTGATCATATAAATGAATTTTTGCAAACTAAAATGGGAAAAGACAATATAACATTAAAAGGTAATAATAATACGATGAAAGCTGAAATTACTTCCAAATATTATATAGATTTCACTCAACCAAACTCAATTGGTGATTTATTAGGATTTTCCAACGATGGGCCTGTATTAGAACCAGATGTAACACATTCCGGTAAGAAAACAGTAACAATATTAAAAGTCAATAGTATAGACATAACTTGTAACATTATACAAGGTGCTTACAGGGACGGGGCTAACACCCACATCATACATACTTTTTACCCAAGTGTACCACCTGGATTTAAAATTGTTGAAAAGCCACAAAACCTGGTATATCTACCGTTGAACACCACTTTCATTTCAGACATCGTGTTGAGCGTATTGGATCAAGACGGTAACTTGGTAGACTTCAGAGAAGAGCCTATTACGATTAGATTACATTTAAAATCGACACTTTAATACAAAACCATGGGTTTAACATTTAAAAGCGAACAACCTACGGGAAACCGCATTAGTAGCTCTTCAGCTGTGGAGGAGTTAACACGCGAGAACATTCGTTTCTTAGAGAGAATTGGATTAAAATTAACCGAGTATGGATATACTGGATATAGCGCAGGGTCCAACATTCGACGAAACCCTATGGGAAAAAGAATATCACACCCACAACCCTTACACTTCATCGAAATTAAACAATAACGATGAAATTCGTATTCCCATACAAAATCAAGACATTTACACACTACCATGTGAAAGTTACTTGTATATTGAAGGACAAGTTACTAAAAAGGACGGTACTACTGTTGGTACAACAGTTCCATTTATAAATAATCCCATGGCTTTCCTATTTGATGAAATTAGATATGAAATATCAGGTGTAACAGTTGATTCCACTAAAAAAGTAGGTATTACGACAACTTTAAAAGGATTAACATCTATAACACCCAATGAAACCAATTTACTTAAACCTGCCGGATGGGTATTACCTACGATTGACACGATCACTCCAAATCCAAATGGATATTTTGATTTTCATATTCCATTACGTTTGCTGCTTGGTTTTGCTGAAGATTATAGGAAAATAATATTAAACGTTAAACAAGAATTAGTTTTGTTGAGATCTTCTAACGATAAAGACATTATTAAAGCTGCAGATGCTACTACAGATGCGACTTTAGAATGGAAATTAAAATTAGACAAAATTGTATGGAGAGTTCCACATGTTAAATTGGCTGACGAGCATAGAATGCTACTTTTAAGAAAATTAAAAGCCGATCGTGATATTGTTATTCCATTTAGAAGTTGGGAATTTCATGAGCATCCCAGTTTACCTACTACGGATCGACACACTTGGACTGTTAAAACATCGAATTATGTAGAACGAGCCAGGTATATTATATTTGGTTTACAAACAGGTAGAAGAGACGCCATTACTAAACATGCAGGACAATTTGATCATTGTGACTTGAAAAATATTAAAGTTTATTTAAATTCACAATTCTTTCCATACGACAATTTAAATGTGTCATTCACTAAGAAGAAATACAGTATATTGTACGATATGTACGCGAGATTCCAAAGTTCATATTACGGTAAAACAAATACACCTTTATTACCACCTGACAAATATTTCGATGCCTACCCAATAGTTGTAATCGATTGTTCTAAACAAAATGAATCAGTAAAGTCTTCAAGTGTGGATATAAAAATAGAAATGGAATTCAACGATGCTATACCGGCTAATACAACTGCATACTGTTTAATTCTACATGATAAAATCGTAACATACACACCTTTAACTGGAATTGTTAAAAATGTATTGTAAGAACCGGTTTTGTTTCATTCCGCGAGTATAAAAGCAGAGCGTACAGACCGCTCCTCATCAGTTTGTTGCCTACTGTTGTATGGGTAGCATCGTATTCAATATGGCTTCTCCTAGTGGTACACCTGAAAATGTGGTAGATATTGAGAAGGAGATATCTGAGTTTTTAGATCCTCAAGGTCACCAGGAAGGAGGTGAACAAAACGTTTGCGGACAACTTCACGCCAGTAATAATGTTGAAGAAAAAGGTAAAAGAAGAAAGACTATACAAAAGAGAAAAAGGGATATTGAAGATAATATTTCTCCAAACATATTGAGTGAGGTATTTTTGCGAATATTTTACCCAATCTCTTCCAGTTTGGATAAAAGTGTTTTAATCGGTGTTATGAAATCTACAGATTATTCCCCTACTGTAATTTTAACTCATGGACCCAAAATGATTTTGTTTACGGACAGTGCTTGGGAATCGTTTATGAAACATTTGCATCTACTAGAATGCTATTTAAGTAGTAACATGTTTGGAAGAAAGACAAGAGTAGGACTTTTGGATTCAAATGTGGAAATTGATATCATTAAACAACGTGGTGATCATCAGCTACGGTTTAGAGACACAACAAGACATGATAACAAAATTCAACTTAATCGAGAGGAGTTTTTCATTTTAACTTGTGCTACTGAACCTATAACAAGATACTTGAGACAACTGGTGTTTTCAAGTTCGATTATTAAAGATTATCTGGAAGACACTTTGGACAAACAACCGGACGCACCTATATTATACGGACCTGTGGATACTTCTATATTTAATAGAGTTCCTCATGAAGTACAGATGTGGAGACAATTGGAAAAGTACGCTCAACTACATAAGAAATCAGTAAAACAGGAAGAAGAGGAAGATGGAGGAGAAGAATCAAGTGTTAGTGATGAAAATGAAAATAAGGAAAATATAAAGATGGAAACTTAAATGACAATGGTTAGTTTTTAAAACAATAACCAACATTTTGTGGGGTTAGGCCTATTGGGGACGGTGCCCACGTTAAATATACACCAACGCGCCAACAACTGTACGGCCTGGTATAAAAGTAGTACCTACCGTGGTGTGGAAATCAGTTGACCTCCTGACTTCGTAATGAGCAGACGTGTGACCTTCAAAATGGACAAGGGAGAAGAACAACAAGTAAAGTCCAAGCCTGGTATTATTGAGTTTCAAGCGTTTCGTGGTAATGATGATAGATTCATTATAAAAGAACTTGTGTTTTTGGACATGAATACAAGTGTTCCTTATTCGTTTTTATTTAAACCACCATGTTCTTATTCGTCTTTAACTAGTAAAGCCGCTACTACCAACAGATGGATTTCAAAACACTTCCATCATATCGATTGGTATGATGGTTTTACAAGTTACACGGACTTGTATCACATTATGCATCACTTTTCAGACAAGTTTACCAATATTTACACAAAGGGGCTGGAAAAGAAAAGATGGATCGAAGGATTTACTCATGTTCCGGTTAATGATGTGGAATTGGATAAGAATTATCAATACATGCTGGAAACCATATGTATTTGTACAAAAAGCCCAGAACATGATAAAGATAGACATTGCGCTTTGAAAAATGCCTATAAACTCGCCTCTTACCTTCAAAGTGGGGAATTGGGGAGTGGTGGGGGTAACGGAGAGTATATAAGTGGGGAGCAGACAGGGACCTGGCATGAGTATTACTCGAGATTCCGAGACGACAACATCTCCGAGCAAGAAGACGATCTGTAACCTGACCATGGCATCTCACCAGTTCCTTCAGACTTTGGTCGAGCAGTTCAATGCTCACTCCAAGTCAACAATATTACCTGTAAAGAAGTGCTCGGAACTAAAAGACGAGAAGCACTACATAATCCATGCTATGAAGAAGATGGAGACTACAGTTGGGGAGGCCATCTGCTGCAGTCTCAGCGAGGCACCGTTTACTCCGGGGGATGAACCAAAGTTCCAGGTGTACCTGCCCAAGAGATTCGTCCATCTTCTACAAAACGAGGATCTTCGCTCTATTCAACCCGGGTGTCTATACCTGGTGTCCCACGGCTGCACGGGTAGCAATTCTACAGAGTTGACCATCCACATCGCTGACAAGCAGCAGTGTTAGATTTAAGTTTTAATGTTGTACATATGTTGTTGTTGTAATGTTTTATAAATAAACAAATCATAAAAGACAAAAAAAAATAAAAAAACAAAAAATGCAACATATCAATATGTGACAGACTTCACGTATTGATATGTTGCATTTTTTTTTAAACTTTGCGGGTGACCTTGACCTTTGACCTTTGCATTTCACAATTACCCCCCACTACTGTAACTACCCCCACTACCGCACTAGGATTCAAACCTGCTTGAATGCGAAAAACGGTCAGTCTGTTGCCAACTAGCAAACGATGAGCACCTTGTACGAGCTTTGCATACAACGAGTTATAACTCACAAGGACTTGTTCCCAACATGTTTACAAGACAATATCCCACTAACAATAAAAGAAGATGTCAAACGCTACAGGAGGGAAAATACAGGGTATTCGGAATACTCCTGGTATAAGTTCCACGATGGGGAAAAGTTTTGTAGGTTTTGTGGCGAGGCCGCCGTCAGAGACCTTCGGCGATTCGTACAGGATGGTGGTATAAAAAAATTCGGATTTCTAGCGCCACTGTTTCGATTTGAAAATTACAAGGACACCTGCGCTATTTGTTCCATTCCATTGTATCGATGGAAAAAGTTTAGAACTGTTTAATTGGATTTTCTATACCCCCACCACTATTACCCCCACCGCTTTTTCATGTACCTCCAAGCGCTGTGCCTCGGCTTCATTTCTACTCCAGCAGCCAACCTAGCAACATCAAGATGTCTCTGAACGTTAGTTGCGCAAGTTACGAGGAAGTGAGCATCAAGACTCAGCAGGAGCTAAACGACTTGTACAAGGAGTTGCAGCTGATGGTGGCACGAGGCTACCGTATAAACGTGCAGGTTTACGCTTGCAATATACGGAACACCCGGCAGCCAAAGGAAGAGCCTGGACACTCCTCGACAGCTTCCTCACCGGCGTCGATGAAGACCGAGCCAGACAACTTGGACTACTTCAGCTGACTAGCAGTTGTCTTCCTTGTTCTTACAATAATAGAATATGTATATTTTTTCATTATATTAAAGAAGTAAAAGAACAAAAACACCTATCTTGTTACTGACTTATAAGCTCAGTAACAAGATAGGTTTTTTAAAACACAATTTGGATGACCTTGAAACTTCCCCCTCCACTGCTTTGCTACCCCCACCACTTGACTATTGATGTGCATGGCACATCACAATTGGAAACCTCATTCCATCTTCAACGGCCAAACCGACAACATCAACAATGGCAAACCTACCAACGGATAAAACATGTCCTCACGTTTGCTGTGACTTCGTCCACGAGTTGGAGAAGAGGATGCAGGAGAGGGCGATACGAAGAAAGCAGATACACTCAGAAAATATCATGATAGTCAACGGCTATCTTTTATTGTTCGGCCTTATTATGGTTGTACTTTTCATACTGTATGGCATAGTCACATGTGTCGGCAAGGTTGCAGAAGAAAACGCTCGCCACCATCAATTGGAAAGTTTCAATGTTACTTTGTAGGTTTTCCTTTTTTTAAAACTCCGTTTGGATGACCTTGAAAATACCCCCACTACTCCACCACACCCCCCACCACTTCACCATGTTCCTGCATGAGCATCACATCAACCGTCATTCCTTGTCCGACAAGCAACCATGGCAGACAACAACACCATCAGCCAAGCTGACTCCACTACTGATGTTGGTACAAGTACGGGTTGGACACTGTCGATCGATAGTGTACACTATTTGGAAACAATTTGCGAACGGATGAAGGAAATACTGCGGGACAACCCTGGGATCATAATACAAATGAATTTAAATTATGATTGGTCCCAAGTTAGAATGCAAGGGGACGATAACAACGGTCAACAATCTCCACAATATTCGCCCATGTCCCCGATCTACCCTTACGGCGAGTCTGACGTCGATGAAGATGAGGCTAATGAGGATGTGGGGGACAACGAGGCTGAAGAGGAGTAACCTTCATTCCTTTTTTTTAAAACCCAAATTGGATGACCTTGAGAATTCCCCCTCCACTATTTCCTTTTTTTAAAACCCAAATTAAATGACCTTGAAAATACCCCCTCCACATACTTTTGGTTTACCCCCTCTACTTTTCAATACTGTTACCACAGTCTGTAGCTCACATCATTCCTTGCTTAGCTATCATGGCGGACAGCACTCTTTCTCGAGTTGACTCCACTACGGATGAAGAATGGCCATTTTCCTGGAATGTTCATCTGCAAGACTCGGCAGAAGTGGATATGTTGCATGAGAAATTGGTGTATGTATTAAACGAAAACCCCAACATTGAATGTAGAATGACTATGGATTTCGATGCGACAGGGGTCCACACTCAACCTTCCACTTCCAGCCAGCCTGAACCTCAGCTACAGCCGAAGAACTTTACACATCTTTACACTCCAATACGGCCGGAGGATGTGGTTATCAGCGAGGCAGACTCTACTACAAGTTATATTGAGCCAACGAATTGGAAGCTTGTTGTTGACACCTTACACAAGGTCGACTTAGTATGTGACAAGTTAAAGGACTTGATGATGCAAGATCCTGGTCTTCGTTTTAAAATTGATTTGTTTTTCATCTGGGGAGCACCTGCACGGGGCTCTTCGTCTGACAGCTCTCCAAGTACAACGGACGAGGAGGAGGAGGACGACTAGTTATCTTTTTTAAAACTCCGTTTGGATGGCCTTGACCTTTCCCCCTCCACTGAGTTTATTTAAGGTGCACTCTCAATGACTGCAGCATCATTTCATCGCGCACCTTCACCACAGCAACATGGAGAGTCAACTCAACTACTGTTGCGAACAGAAATGTTTTTCATGGCCAAATGACATTGATGTTGCGGATGGCCTGGCGTGTAGAAAATGTGAAGCTTTTGGTCAATGCATGTGTAAGTGCAAGTCTTGGAAGAAGCCGAAACCAGAGTTGAAGACATTCCATGTGTACCAGATGAGAGGGCATAAGTACACTTGTTGCCCTGAACGTTGCATTGAATTCACACTAAAACAGCTAACTGGCTGCAAATTGTGCAACAATCATTTTGCAGGTTTTTGCAAACATTATTTAGGAGCCTGTCAGTACAGATCAACTTGGCATACAGAAGCACTCACTATCAATGAAATCGCTATAGATACACAAGAGTAGTCTTTCTACTCTTTTCTTTTTTTAAAACTCCATTTGGATGACCTTGACCTTTCCCCCTCCACCCACCTTAGTTTATATAAACCCCATTCCCACTGACCACAGCATCACTTCATCGTGCTCCCTCGTCAAAGCGACATCAGCTATGGAAAGTAAGCGCATCTCATGTTGCGAGCATAGGTGTTTGGAGATACAAGGCGTCACATATTGTGCAAAGAAGCGTTGGGAGGAAGAGGCGGGGACAACCTATTGCTGTGAGGATAAGTGTTTCCTCTTACCAAAGTGGCAAGTGGATGGGCTGGCCTGCCGGCAATGTGAATGCTTCGGATGTTGCAGGTGTAGATGCAAGAACCAACAGCTGCCACCACCGGTACTACAAACTTTCAAAATCTACAAATCCAAATACTTTTATACTTGTTGTCCGCAGCGGTGTATTAAATTTCACTTCTCCAATCTTACCAATTGTCGGAAGTGCTACGGACAACCTAATGGGTGGTGCACCTGTTTTCTGGACTCCTGCCGCTACAGATCGGATTGGTTTACAGATCCGTTGGAAATTGATGAGGTCGCCCAGGAAGCACAAGAGTAGTCTTTCTACTCTTCAACTTTTTTAAAACTCCATTTGGATGACCTTGAGATTTCCCCCTCCACTTCCCCATATACCTAGAGTACACAGGGCCTGACGGTCAGTCACTCGGTGGCTGTCGTGGGGTGCGCATCGGTGTCGGCGCTCTGTAGTTGTTAAGTGTTCAAGGTCACAGTAATATGAAATTGCGGATGTTGTGCTTGTTCAATGGCCTCTGAGGACTAGTAGATGACGGTTTAAGCAAGGTCATGTCGCAAACTCGAGTTTGACTTGGCACTTTTGCTGTTTCTCATCGCAAATTCGCTCCAAGTCGTCAAGGTCACGTGGACTCTGACTGAAACTCGGAGCGTAGTGCGAGAAACGGCAAAAGTGCCAAAAAATTTTGAGTTTCGGCGTGACCTTGACCTTAACAGTGTCAGTGACGTCATTTTGATGATTTAATGGATGATGACGTAATCAGCATGTCATTTCTGTGACGTCATGGGTGTGACGTCACGGAAATGACGTCATCGATGGTGACGTCATCAATTACGTCATCGATGACGTCATTTTGATGACGTCATGGGTATGACGTCATCGATTGCGTCATCGTCGATGACGTCATCGATTACGTCATCGATGACGTCATCGGGGTCGTTGACCTTGGCGATGACGTCATCACATTCCTCAGAGGTCATTGAACTGAGCCAGCAACCGCAAAAACACACTACTGTTAAAGATGTTTCAGTATACTTAAAGTTGTGAACGTGCAATAATTGTCAAACAGCACGAATACGCCTAGAGATTATGCATTAATCTCATAGAAGTAACCCAGAAAAAATTATATCAGTTTAGTAATATATTTTTAACTTATTTCAGTTACATATTTTTAAATATGGTCGGCATCGGTGGACCTCCCCCCACAGTTACTCAGTCACCGTTTTGTTATTACTTAATAATTTTTATTTATTTTACGGATTGTTTTATTAAGTTCATTTTTTGCATGTACCTTTGTAACACGAATGTCCGTTAGCAGAAAACATGATTTTTTTCAAATGTGTATTTTAAAATCGTAGCCATTTTTATTTGAAAAAAGCAAACAAATAAATATATCAAAATGTATACGATTCAAAAAATTTTCGCAAGACCCAAAACATTTACAAATTTAATTATTTTAATAATGATACAATGATCATAAAGGTTGAACAACAAATAAAGGATTAAATAAGATTATTGTCTGAAAATAGATAATCGTCGCCTAATATAACGTCGCCTGATACGTTTTCTTCAGTAAAAATATGATTTATTCCGTCATATTTTGTTTGGTTTTTGTAATCTTTTTATGATTGTTTAGATATTGAAAATTTTCCACCTTTATGTAACTTGTCACTTTTTCTAATTCGCCGTTTGTAAGAAATTTACTTTCTAAAACTTAAAAATGGTCGCCGTTTCTGTAAATAGGAATTTGTGGTATATATAGGTTTATACCAATTTTAAAATTTCAATTCCAATCTTAATTTTAAAATGCGATGGATTAGTTGTGTTTACAGTGTTAAATTCCATATAAATAGTTCCATTTAATAGTAGTTTTAAAAAGATATAAATGTCTAAGTACATGAATTAGTTGTTTTAATAATGAGAAGAAAATAATAGGAAACAAAAATAAAAAATATTATTAATTTACTAGTTTTTTTTTGTAGTGCAGTATAATAGAACTGTACAATCTTGAAATGCAAACAAGGAAAGCGAAAGTTTCACTCGTCAAGTGAAAGTAGTTGTTGAAGGACAAAGAACAATGAAAATGAGATAGAGTAGAGGACTCTCAATATGATGGTCTTCTGTTTGCGTTTAATTTAGATTATGCGTTTTATTTGAATTATACGTAAATAGATATATAGCATAACATCTACATTTAAATAAATAGTATTGTTATATATTTTGGTAAATAATGAGAAAAGAACTTTTGGTTAAGTATATACCCATTAGGTTGTTCTCATGCTTTTAGTTGTAAAAAATTAGTAATTTTTAATAAATTTAAATTTTAAAAATTCATACCTTTGCTCAACTGATTTAAAGTACCTTATGATAGTACCTTAATCAAATATTTAAAGTACCTTATCTCTTCAAAGTCACTGGCTTTTCTCCTGGGACCACTCAGACTTAATCACTAGTAACATTGACTATAGAGTTGTTCTACTTCTATCCTTCAAATCACCACCTCCACCATAGTAACCATACCTTAATACTTGAGGAGCAAACATTCAAAAAGAGCTTTCTCCTTCAGAAACAATTTTACAGGAATCACAAATTTAAAAAAATTATCTTTGTGTTTAATGATTCATGACCCCAGATCGCAACTACTTAGTACTTGAGGAAAAACACCTATAATAAACTGTCCCAAGGATCTCTCAAGTGCAAAAAAATGTTAAGTCTTCAAAGAACAAATAAATACAGTAGCTGCTTAGTTTTCTGCAGATATTATGAATATGTTCAACAAAGTTCAGACAGTGACCAACAGTAATACTCAAGAATTTATTAGAAGAACACTCTTCAGCTGTATCCTTTCCAATACAAATCTGATTGTTGTTTCGAATAATTTTCCAAAAACACCATTTCTTAATCGAAAATATATGAATTTGGACTTTTTTCTGTTAGCATTGGGTTAATTTTAAGAAACCACTGTAACAAAGAGCTAACTCGAACAAAGGTATCTATTTCTAGGAGAGTTCGGGATTTATCTAGAATATTAGGCGAGGTCATCAGAAAATAGACACCGATCAACCCTGATACACTGCATGAAATATCATTAATGAGCAAAAAGAATAGGATCGGTCCAATGACCGATCCCTAGGGCGCTCCTGATCTCTCAACAACTTCATCAGAAAGTTAAATGCAAAGAACACTCATTTCATCAACATTGTTAATCCCAACCGACTGTTTCCTGCCTATAAGTAACGATGTAACCCATTCAATCACTCAATACCATTTCCTGTGGTGCAAAAAGAGTCAAGTTTTCTCAAAAGTAGATGATGATTTACCATGCCAAAAAGTTTTGCTTGAAACAAGAACAAAAACCCATAAGGATAGAAAAGAATCAAACTTGTCATCAATTCCATGACCAGAAAAAATGTCAAACCAATTCCCATTACTGAGCAAAGATCAGAACACCCGTATGTTACTCCATAAATGAATTTTGGAACATCACGAGATATTGAGAAGGATATATTTATACGTAAAATCTGAGCATGTTGAACTGAGATATAAGAAATAATACCTGTATCAAATACGGAGGAACTAATGTTACAAATAATATTATCTATGAGGGTCTTGGAGCCATTGAATTCTCTGGTGTATGAAACACAGCATCACTTACACCAAAAGATATCATGAACTGAGATTCTTTCTTTCCTTAAATCTTTCCTCGATGAAAAATCGACATGACTGAAATGTCGGTATTGAAGTTACCGACAACCATAATTCTTGATAAAAATTAATGAAATGAAAAACTGACAATGCAACAACAATATGTTTGCATCGACGTATTTCTTTTCTTATACCATAGGTAAAACTCCAAACACAGAGGACTTAAATTTCAGCCAAAGAGCCATATTCACCTTTGGTGTAGTTGTTTGTTCGACAATGTAAATCATACGCCTATTGGGCAAAAAATTGTTTCGTATTCCCCTCTTTCGAACGCCGTTTTTAACAGATTTTCTTGAAACTCGGTAATTATTTAGTAAATATAATTAGTTATTCTAGGACTCTCATACTTCAAAAGTTAAAACATTTAAAATATAACCCTCAGTGATGTAGTGGGGAATGGGGGCTTTTGGAACAGTTCAAGGTCACCTGAGGGATGACGTCATCGATGACGTCATCGAGGTCAATGACCTCATCGATGACGTCATCGATTGCATCATCGATGACGTCATCACCAATGACGTCACATCCATGACGTCACACCCATGACGTCACAGAAATGACGTGCTGATGACATCATCACCCCTTACGCCACCAAGATGACGTCATCGATGTCACAAAAGGTCAAGGTCACGCTGAAACCTAAAAGTTTTTGGCACTTTTGCTGTTTCTCGCACTAAGCTCCGAGTTTCAGTCACAGTTACCATGACCTTGACGACTTGGAGCGAATTTGCGATGAGAAACAGCAAAAGTGCCGAGGAAACTTGAAGTTTGCAACGTGACTCTGCCTAAACCGTCATGTGACACCGCTCGGGTGACCTTGAACTGGCCCAGAAGCCCCCATTCAACCATTACTGCAACCGCGATGCGCACCCTACGACAGACACCGAGCGACTGACTGTCCAGCCCCGCGCACTCTAGGTATATGGGAAGTGGTGGGGGAACTGCGATGACCTTGGGAAACTTGAAAATGTCAAGCTGAGTAGCACCGTTTCGGTGCTACCTTAAAGTTACATGTTAAAGTATGATGACCTTGAGTGAAAACATAGAAATATTACAAGTCGATGTCATCCCAAAGTTAAAGTGTGATGACCTTGAGCCAAAACACAGAAAAAATACAAGTAGATCCCGTCCCAGATTTAAAGTGTGGTGACCTTGAGTCAAAACACTGAAATACAACAAGTCGATCCCGTCACAGAGTCAAAGTGTGATGACCTTGAGTCAAAACACTGAAATACTATAAGTCGAAATCATCCCAGAGTTAAAGTGTGATGACCTTGAGTCAAAACACAGAAATACTACAAGTTGATGTCGTTCCAGAGTTAAAGTGTGATGACTTTGAGTCAAAACACAGAAATACTACAAGTTGATACCGTCCCAGAGTTAAAGTGTGGTGACCTTGAGTAAAATCAGAGAAAATCCAAGCCATGTTAGTCCAGAGTTAAAGTGTAATAACCTTGAGGCAAAAACTTGTAAAACACTTACATGAACAGAGTCGAAGAGCAGCGATGCTTACCGCATGCAAGCCTGAGACATACTGGCTGAGCGTCGTCACGTAGCTTAGGGACTCGATTAGGGTGGGGGTATTGCCAACACTTAGAGTAGAAGTGTAGTGGGTGACCTTGAACCACCCCTGAGGGGTGGACCCCCCCCCCGCCTCCATTTTTTTGGGGGCGGACCCCCCCCGCCTCCATTTTTTTGGGGGCGGACCCCCCCCGCCCCCCCCGCCCCCCCGCCCCGCCCCGCCCCCCCCCCCGTCTCCGTTTTTTGGGGGGCGGACCCCCCCCCGCCCCCCCCCGCCTCCATTTTTTTGGGGGCGGACCCCCCCCCCCCGCCCCCCCCCCCGCCCCGCCCCCCCCCTGCTTCGCCATGGATGTACGGGGGCCGAAATTTTTTTAATTTTCTTGTGGCCTTGACCCACAAAGGAGTTGTAAAAATTTACTGCATTGCTAAATTAAAAATATTAAAGATAGGGTTACGGGAGTAGGCCCCCCGTGTAAAGCCACTTTGAATTATTGTTAGGCTCCTCTCAGGCATGCAAAAGGTTGCGGCTGGGGTTAGGGAGTATGTCCGTTTGTACGCTGGCAAGCAAACGGTTGTGGCGGCCTCTGCACTCGGACCGAGGACGTAAGCCATTAGGGTGTCCTCAGTTTGTTTCCTCCTGGAAACTCAAAATTATGTAAATGAATCTTTGTTAGCTATTGAAAAGACAATGCAGTAAATGTTTACAAGTCTCGCGTGGCGAAGGGTAGACGGCATTGGATGTTGCCCTGTTGTCATAGTTGGGTCTCTTCGGAGGCTACAGCGATGACAACCCAAGTGCCCCACACCCCTATAGGGGGGTGTGGGGCTTAATTTTTTAAAGTTTTTTCGTGACCTTGACCTATATATATAAAAGTTTTTTAATCTTTAACAGTCATGTTTTTTAACACAGTAAATATATTAAAGTACTTTGTAAACATTAATGGGTAGGCATTACTAACACAAGTTTGGAGTTGTCCATAGTTGTGTCTTTTCGGAGACTACAGCGATGGTAACATAAGAATGCCATGGGGCTTAATTTTTTTTAAAGCCCCCCCCCTCACCCACCCCCTCCCCCACCCCCTCCCCCACCCCCTCCCCCACCCCCACCCCCTCCCCCTCCCCTTTAAATTTTTTTGAAAAAATTTTTGACCTTGACCAAAAAGTTTTTTGCTTCGGACGAGAAGTGCCCCCCCCCCTCCCCCCACCCCCTCCCCCACCCCCTCCCCCACCCCCTCCCCCACCCTAATATCCTGGGCGTGGTCGCCCGGTGGTGATATAAGGCGGTCAGGTTGCACGCACTTCTCATTCACGCTCCAGCTTTCGTTGGAAGTGGCTATCCAGGAGCTCATTCTTAAGAAGACCGGTGACCAAAAATGTCTCGTCGTATACCTTATAAACCTTCGTACTATAATCTGATTGGTATTAATAGTATTACAGACAATGAGAAGAAATTGTATAAAAAATTTTGTTGTTTACTTGACAGAACGCAAAAACTACCACCAAATACTTTCACCTACAAGCTACCCCTGATAGACAAGGATGATGTAAGCAAACTAACAACAATTCAAGTGAAATTGGTGGAAGAAAAAATTCTTGTTTGTGTGAGAGAAGTGTTTCATAATGAATATTCAAAAAGATTGGCTTTTGACTTTATTAAGGAACATGCAGGACGTGAAACAGGACAGTATCCAGGATTATATTATTTATATCTTTTTGAGAATGGAGCAAGTGTAACGGTAGAAATAAGTATCAAACTAATGTAATTCTCCCAACCAAGTGTTAAACTAGGACTTGAACTTGGACTTGATTGAGGTTTTGTAGAACAGAGCGGGGGATAGATCACTTTGCGGCAATGGACTAGCATGCTGCTTAGTGGTTTATCCCCCGCTCAAAGGGTATCTTTACGCAACCTTGACCCCCATAAATGCATAGTTTGTGGAAATATAAAAAGGGCAAACCAATTGGATGGATACACCACTTCTATAACATGGCTCCATTGCAGTGCTCTATCCCCCGCTGAAAAATAATAATTTCAAATGACCTTGTTCCACATAAACTTGCTCAAACAGACATCTTTGAAAAAACTTGTACAAAGTAGTGGATTTAGATCAAACATCATTGGTTTATCAAGCCTGTTGAAGAATATATTGAAAATGGGTGTTTAAAAGCCAAATCTACTACATGATTGATAAACCGGATGTATATGACGTCACCTTCCCCCACCCTTAAAACTCGGGTATAAAGGGACCCGGTTGAGCGCGCTGCTCATTATTGCGTGGACATTCATCGAGTGCACACTCAAAGCCAAACTGTAAAAAATGGCCCTTTGCGATATTTGTGGTGAGTTTTTCCAAGACGAAGATATCTTTGTTTTACATCGAGAATTGCATCATGAAGAGGACAGAAAAGAAGAGATTGTAGTAAGTGAAGAAGACTTGGATGCGATTGATCGGTTTTTGGAAAACCACCATAATCAGATGGACGAATTGGATAGCTATCTACAGTTACACCGAGAATTGCATCATGAAGAGGACAGAAAAGAAGAGATTGTAGTAAGTGAAGAAGACTTGGGTGCGATTGATCGGTTTTTGGAAAAACCTCAGAAGCAGGACTGGGCTAGCTATTTACAGTTAATGCAAAGAAGAAGACCAAGTGTTATTCAATTTGCCGGAGCTGGACCATCTACAGCTGGAGGATTTATTCAAGAAGAGAAAATGGAAGAAGAAGATACGGAAGAAGAAGTGGAAGATGTAAGACAACTGCGTACCCAAGAAGAGGATATGGAAGATATAAGACAACTGCGCACTACAGCCTTGCCAGGACCAGTTGTAATTCATTTCAAAATTAATAACGTGCAATTAGAATTGGAAAATTTTATAAGTCAAGCTAAAAAGCTAGTTGTAAAAACATTGACGGAAGAATTGGCAAGATTGAACTTTATTAAATTTGGATTGGTGTTGGAGGCTATGTTTACTAATACCGATGGTGAAAATTCACCGAGAGCATTCATTGCTAAAAACCGAACCCTTATTACAACCACATCTGATATCAACGAAATTTTAGAAGAATGTTTGGTTGAACTGCTAGTGAAACTTCAAGAACATGAAGGAAGAGGATCCAGCTGGACGCTATCATCAATTGAAGGTATGGATGTGAGGGTTCACAAGCATGGATATGGTATGAGAGGAAGCAGCTTTATCCCTCTACCAAAGGTGATCCGAGATACAAGATCATGTATCAATGTGAAAAATGAGGATAATGAATGTTTCCGGTATGCAATGTTAGCAAAATATGTGGAACCTATGGCCTGTAGACCTAGCATAGCATACGAAGCTGTTCAACACCGCTATAACTTCCAAGGTATGTCGTATCCTGTTAGTCTTAATGATGTTGCTAAATTTGAAAGAAAAAACCCAGGAGTTTCAGTTAATGTGTTTGGTTTAGACGAATCAAATAACGTTTACCCGTTACGAGTTACAAAGACTGAACGTCAAAACCATACAGATTTGTTGCTATTGACCAAAGGTGAAATATCACATTATGTTTACATCAAGAACTTTGAAACTTTGGTTGGACGACAAGTGACTAAAAAGAAAATTAGAGTAACAGTGTGTAAGAGATGCTTTTGTTTCACAAATAAAGACTTGAGACGTGGAGGATCAGAGTGGTTGTCAGAACACCAACGTCTTTGTAATGACAACTATGAAGTGAAGATTAGTCTGCCACCACCATCTAGAGCATTTGTTCAGTTCAATAAAACAGTTCACCAATACCGGATTCCACTAGTTATCTACGCTGACTTTGAATCCACGTTAGTGCCGCAGGAACTTTCGGATGGTGAAGTAACTAGAAGAACCAAATATCAATTGCATCAACCTAACAGTTTTTGCTTATTGGTGAAATCTACTTTACCTGAAGAACAATTGCAAGACTATGGCTTAACATCCACTCCGATACTTTACCGTGGGGAAGAAGCTGCTAAGTATTTTGTAGACCAGTTGAATGACATTGCTGAAAAAGTGGAACGCCTATACGGTAATGTTTTACCCATGAAACCTTTGAACCAAAATCAACAAGAAGAATACATTTCGGCAACAAGATGTTATCTATGCAAGAAGAGTTTTAGTGAAGAAAATCAAAAAGTAAGAGATCATAATCACCTCACAGGGTTATACAGAGGACCTGCTTGTAATTCATGCAATATAAATTACAAACTGCCAAACTTTATCCCTGTCGTGTTACACAATCTTAGCGGCTATGACTCCCACTTTATTATCCCAGAGTTAGAACGAGATGGTGGAAAAATCGAAGTATTAGCTGAAACATTGGAGAAGTACATCAGTTTCTCAAAAACAGTAGGTAAAATTAAACTTCGCTTCGTAGACTCTTATAGATTTATGTCATCTAGTTTGAGCAAATTGTCTGAGAACCTAAGAAGAGAAGATCTAAAAGAAACCAGCAAAATTGTACCTGAAGATAAATTGGACTTAGTATTACGAAAAGGAGTTTTCCCCTATGATTATATAACTTCCACAGAAAAGTTTGAAGAAACCAGTCTACCACCGATTGAAGCCTTCAATAGCAAATTAAATGAAAGTGAAATCTCCGTTGAAGACTACAATCATGCTTGTAATGTTTGGAACCAACTAAACATTCAAACTTTAGGGGAATATTCTGATTTTTATATAAAATTGGATGTAACTCTGCTGTGCGATGTGATGGAAGAATTTCGGAACACCTGTTTCTCAGCCTACGGATTGGATCCTTTACACTCGTATACATCCCCTGGATTAGCATGGCAAGCTATGCTCAAGTCAACTAACTGTCGATTGGAGCTTCTCACAGACATTGATATGGTCCTCATGATCGAATCAGGTGTACGAGGTGGTTTGACTCAAGCTGTGACCAGACATGTTAAGGCCAACAACAAGTATATCCCCAACTTCGACGAGCAACAACCATCACTCTACCTTGGATATTTTGATGCAAACAACCTCTATGGTTGGGCGATGTCAAATCCACTTCCCTACGCAGACTTCAAGTGGATTGACCCGACCACCATCGGTGACATATCACGGATTCCAAAAGATGGCCAAACAGGCTATATTTTGGACTGTGATTTTGAATATCCGGAGCACCTTCACGACCATCATTACGACCTGCCTCTCCTAGCCAAGACTGAAGTTTCACCGACAGGAAGGTGGCCCAAGCTGATGATGACCTTGGAGAATAAGAGTCGATATGTGGCACACTATTGGGTAGTTCAACAAGCACTTGAATTGGGTCTACGTATAGTGAAAATTCACAGAGCAATTGAATTCACCCAGTCTTGTTGGTTGAAACCATATATCGATTCCAACACGACAAGAAGAGCTGCAGCGACAACAGCATTTGAAAAGGACTTCTACAAATTAATGAACAACGCCATCTTTGGGAAGACCTTGGAGAACAAGAGAAAACACAAAATTGTAAAATTAGTAAGTGATCCTAGGAAATTGGAAAAATTAGTGCAAAAACCAAATTTCGGAACATCAATGATTATAAACGAAAATCTAGTTGCTATCAGTATGAATAAAACAACAATAGTGATGGATCGTCCATTATACATTGGAATGTCGATTTTGGATATAAATAAAACTCTGATGTATGATTTCCATTACAACAAAATGGTTAAACACTACGGAAGAGACAACATTGGAGTTGCATACATGGATACCGACGCGTTTATCTACTGGATAAAGACTTTGGACATGTATGAAGATCTAAGGAGTTTCCCATACAAAGACGACTTTGACTTCTCTGACTATCCGAAGAACCATACAAATTACAATGAAAAGAATAAAAAAGTAATCGGAAAATTTAAAGATGAAGCAAATGGAATACCTTTGGAGGAAATAGTTGCGCTGATGTCCAAATTATATTCCTTCAAGATGTATATAGAAAATGACATACCGACAGTGAAGAAAGCTAAAGGAGTCAAAACATCGTACTTGAAGAAACATGTGACATTTGACCATTACAAGACCTGCTTGTTTGAAGATTCTACAATGTCTGCAACGTTCAACACTATCAGAAGCTTTAAACATGAGGTCTACAGTGTCACTGAAGTTAAAAGAGCACTATCAGCTCAAGATGATAAAAGGCATATTATGCCGGATAAGATTCATACTCTTCCTTTCGGCCACTACTCTCTAAACCCTATCAACTAGTAACCTATTCTTCGTCCTTCTACAACTTCGACCTTATTCCTTCCTCCTTCCGTAAAAAAATGGGGAACACGGCAAGTCCAACGCCGTGTTCCCCATTTTTTTACACAAGTTTGGATGACCTTGACCTATATAAATGATGTGAATATTTAAGACAACATTCATTGTGATTATACATGTGATACATGAAACATTCAAACCTGCAATATGAAGAACTCGAAGCAAGAAATTGTCAACGAGCTTCATAAACCTGCAAGAAGAAAGTTTCCACGAAGAAATACAGTGATAAAAGGAATAAATGATTTATATCAAGCAGATTTAATCGAAATGATTCCTTATAGTAAACAAAATAGAGGATTTAAATACATATTGACTATTATTAATTGTTTTTCAAAAAGGCAAATGCTTTACCACTAAAAGATAAAAGTGGCAAAAGTGTTACAAAAGCAATGGAAACAGCTATACAAATAGACAAACATACTATAAAACATTTACAAACTGATGATGGAAAAGAATATTTTAATAAGGAATTTGCAAATTTAATGAAAAAACACAACATTAACCATTACTCAACCAATTCAGAGGTAAAAGCATCAATAATTGAAAGATTTAACAGAACTTTAAAAGGTGCGATGTATAAGATGTTTTCCAACAGAGTATCACACGTATGGATTGATATGTTACCAAAACTTATAAGCGATTACAATAACAAGTTTCATAGAACTATCGGTATGAAACCAAGCCAGGTGACTAATAAAAATGAAAAACTTGTATTAAAACGTATAAAAATGAATACTAAACCAAAAGTTGAAAAAACTAAAGCCTAAAAGGTTTAATGTTGGCGATAAAGTGCGAATAAGCAAATACAAAGGTGTATTCAGTAAAAGATATCTTCCGAACTGGACAAATGAGGTATTTACCGTATTTAAGGTGCAACCTACAGTACCAGAAACTTACATTTTAAAAGATAATAAAGGACAATTGCTTGAAGGAGGGTTTTATGGACATGAAATGTTAAAATCAACAGTAGGTGATGTATATTTAGTCGAAAAGGTGTTGCAACGAAAAAAGGATAAGGTTAAAGTACGATGGTTAGGATTTAATAAAACGGAAGATTCTTGGATACCTAAAAAGGATCTAATATAATGATAGAGCATCATTTTGGGTTGAACCATTACAAAGGATGGAGATAATACCGCAAAAAGACAATTTTACTATTAATAATATAGATGAACTCACAGTGGATGGTTCTCAATTCAATACTGGGAAACACGGTGTTTTGTTACCAAACACGGTGCGTTGTCTGGTTACCGGTCCTTCCAATTGTGGAAAAACAAATGTAGTATTCAATTTGATTACAAACCCTAAAGGATTACGTTTTAATAATTTATATGTATTTTCAAAGTCACTACAACAACCAAAATATCAGTTATTGGAACAAATACTCAATAATGTGCCTGAAGTTAAATATTTTAAATTCAACGCGAGCGAGAGTGTCATGCAACCGCAAGAGGCTAAACCATTCTCAGTATTCATATTTGACGACGTATCTTGTGAAAATCAAAATACAATAAGAAATTACTTCGCCATGGGTCGACATAACAACATAGATAGCATTTATATTAGTCAAACTTACAGCAAAATACCGAAACAGCTCATTAGAGACAATGCAAACATGTTAATTGTATTTAAACAGGATGAAACCAACCTAAAACATATATATTATGACCATGTAAGTGCAGATATGCCATTTGAACGATTTAAAGAGTTGTGTGAAAAGGCTTGGGCTGAAAAGTATGGGTTTTTAACAATTATGAAGGAACAACCGCTAAACAATGGTCGATACAGGATAGGATTTGATAAATTTATACTAATACACTGATCATGATGTAAAACATTCATTGTTGTACAACACGTCTTGCTACAAACATGGTTAACCAAGAAAAGTTAATAAAGGAAATAAAATCACTTAGTGATTCTATTCGAGATAAAAACAGAGCATTAAAATTAGGTATTAGCGAAAGGGAGAAATTTCTTGAATCTACTTTTAAACCTATTACTAAACCCTTGAAACAATTAAACAAAAAATTTGTTAAACCCGTTTTGGAAGGAGATGCAATTGCACCTATTACAAAGTTTGAAAGAGAAGATGTAAAATCAGAAGATTTTAGTGATGAAGACCTGGAATCCTCTACATATAGTGGTTTTACAGGTGGAGAACCTGAAAGAGAGCTAGAATCACCAGACTATAGTGGTATAAGAGAATTATATGAAGTAAAAGCTAAAAGAGGACATGAAGATGTATCAACTGCTAGTGAAGAGGAAAAAGAAGAAGAAGCAAGGGAAGGTCCGTCAAACATAAGCTTGTTGGGTGAAAACATTCATAACAAAGGACCTTTAGGAAGGAAATACATGATAAAAATGTTAGCTGGAATAAATCCTAATAAAAACTACCATAGTTATGGAGTAAGATTAACAGAAGAAGGTTTAATGGTTGGTAATAGCCCGGTAAACATTGATGAAGATGATAATATTATTGTTGGTAATCAAAGATATAAGGGCACAAGAGGATTATTTGAATTATTATTTGAAAAAAAGCCTTTAGAATTGTTAGTTAAAGAAGAAGACATGGAAGCATATAAACAGATTTTGGAACACACCAATGCATACAGGAGAAAATATTTAGCTGACCAACCAGTTTTTAGATCTAGGTCTTTAAAATATAGAGTATTTGTATCCAAGTTAATACCAACAACGAGAAGACAACCAATGCCGATAATGCCAAGAAAACCTGTAAAACGAAGGTTTGTGTCATCCACTTTGGATATAAGTGCTCCAGAACCAAGAAAAAGAAACAAATCTGTTACAGGTACAGGTTTAATGAAGAAACTATATAACACAAATGTGATTTATTACAATAATATCAATAAATTGGTGGATAGAATGAAACTAATACATGAAGCTAAAGAAGCGGGTCATACTGGATTGGAAAACAAATGGGTGGCTTTAGTGGATGAACTCCGAAACCGTGGGGTAATCTCATAAAAATGCGTTACTCCCTAGAATACTATTCAGTTGCACCATGAGTGTCGACAAGTTCGGACGTTACTCCTCGGATGGGTTATATTATGCGAATAGTTTAAAAAGAAGTGCTGGTTTACCACAAACACCTGATGGAGATTATGATATGAGTAATAAAAGGTTAAAAAACATAAAAGATCCTACGGATGAAAACGATGCAATAAATTTAAAAATATTAAAGGAAAAGATATCGCCAACATTAAGACTACAAAATAACACATATGACGCAGAAGATCATAGAATCATCAACGTTGGTAAACCAAATCAAAACGGTGATGCAATAAACAAAGGTTATTTGTCATCTGAATTAAAAAGTACGTTAAAATTCAATGGGAAAACGTATAGTGCTAACAATAAACGTATATCCAACGTAGATGACCCTAAAGATGCAAAAGACAGCGTAAATAGACGCTATTTACATTCCTTGATACCTGAAAAGACAAAAGATGGATTTTCTTTTTATAAATTTGTTATTAACGATATAGGTTATCCAAAAAATGAAAATGATGCTGTAAACCTCAAATATATAAAAGATCATTGTGTCATACATGATGTGGGAGTTATCGATTGTCTTGGTAATTGTTTAGCAAATGTAAAAGATGGTTCGGCACCAACAGATGGAGCAACGGTGGGTCAAATGAAGGAAACTTTAAAACAAGAAACATCTGGATTTGTAAAACAAGACCAAGTAGTATCGCGAACAGGGGATGTATTTGTGTAGGGAAATGAAAAGTTTACATTACTTGAAGAAAAGAATAATGCTTGGGATGGTAAAGGAAAGAAATTATCATATATAGGTATGGTTACAGAATTCTTTGATGTTCCAGTTGTAGCACAAACTATATGTTCTAATCCATACAATGATGAACCTTACATATGTAGGTTTAAAAAAATACGTAACGTATCTCCTGGTACCAACGATTTCGATTGTGTTGTAGTTAGTCAATCTTTGATATTAGATAAACCAACTGGTGATATTTTTAATGCAAATGATAAGAAAATAGGTAATTTAAAACAAGGAAGTGATCCAAATGATGCTGCAACTGTAGGACAGGCTATAACAACTTCATTAAAGGACCATAAAGTATATACTTGTAATAATAAACGTATTATAGAACTTAAAGACCCTCAACATGTGGATAATGCTGTCACTGTTAATTTTCTTATTAAAGTTTTAGGAAATGCATTATTTGATATGTTCAATATTATTGCAACCCGTACACGTTGGGTGTCTGAATCCGAGAGAGGTAATTGGATTAAACAGGAAATTTTTAATAAATACTTTATTAACCCTAATACGCAAAAGTTTAGATCATCAGATTGGGGTGATATTGATATATAATATAAGAACGCAATAAACGACCTCATTTATGTCCAACTCGTCATAGAGTTAACACATAAGTTGTACATTTCGATTATAAAAGGACAATAATGACATTCCAGCACATCAGTCCATATCGAGACTGTATACGGAAAGGAGGCGGTATCACGTCCACAGCGGTTTCTCTGTTAAGTAAAGCTTTAAATCGTATTCCAGTAGGATCTATCGTAAATAGAGCAATAGACGCTTTACCATACGAATTTCATATACCGGGAGGTTATCAGTATTGTGGACCAGGAACTAAATTGAAAAAACGACTGGAAAGAGGTGATCCAGGCATAAATAAGTTAGATCAGGCTTGTAAAGATCACGATATCGCATATTCCACGTTTACCGATTCAAAAAATAGGTCAATCGCTGATAAAAAGCTAGCGAATATAGCTTGGCAACGAGTAAAGTCTAGTGACGCTAGTATTGCGGAAAAAGCAGCAGCTTTAGCGGTAACAGCAGGTATGAAGGCTAAAACAGCGGTAGGAGGTGGAAAAAGGAGGGGTAAGAGTAAAAAAGGATCAACCATGAGGAAACATGGTGGTAATATTAGACTAAAAAGACGTTCTCCGAGGAAAAATAACAAAAAACCGACAATATGGTCAATGGTAAAAAACGGGGCTGGTCTATACCTAAGACCGTATCGTGCATATTAAATAAAAGAAATCAATTGGTTATACCACATAAAGCGTTGACTAATGTTGAATTATTTAAATATATTTCCTGTTTAAAAATACCATTTTTCCGCGGAGTATTTATGAAAGACAGTTTACCAAAGAAAATATGGAAAAATGAGACTGGAATCGTAAATTTGGATAATACTGAAGGGCCCGGCACCCATTGGGTGTGTTATAAGAAACTAAATAGCAATGTATATTATTTTGATAGTTTTGGAAATTTGCCACCACCTAAAGAACTTGAACATTACTTTAAATCTGCTAAAAACATATATTACAACTATAAAAGAGAACAACCTGATAACACTTCAATATGCGGTCATTTATGTTTGGAATTTCTAGCTAAAAGTATCAGTCACTATTGAGATGTCTTCCTATACAGTATCATTAACGGGAAAATCGTCCACTTTACGAAGCATCCTTTTTCCAGCGTTACGCTTGCAAAAAGGAAGATTTTGGGAGGCAGCACTGTTGGATTTTACAACTTACAACTCTATTCCGAATGTTACAGAAGGTAAAAATAACTTATTGCATTATTATAAAGGAAAAGATGCCAGTGGGAAGTTTACAGACTTAGAAGAGTGCAGTTTACCCACAGGTTCTTATGAAATTGATCATATTAATGAATTTTTGCAAAATAAAATGGGAAAAGACAATATAACACTAAAAGGTAATAAAAATACAATGAAAGCTGAGCTTACTTCAAAATATTATATCGATTTTACTAAGCCCAACTCAATTGGTGATTTATTAGGATTTCCCAAAGATGGAGCAATTTTAGAACCAAATAAAACACATTCTGGTAAACAAACTGTAACAATATTAAAAGTCAGTATAGACATAACTTGTAACAATATACAAGGAGCTTACAGAGATGGAGCAAATACTCATATAATACATACTTTTTACCCCAGTGTACCGCCTGGATTTAAAATTGTTGAAAAGCCACAAAACCTGGTATATCTACCGTTGAACACCACTTTCATTTCAGACATCGTGTTGAACGTATTGGATCAAGACGGCAACTTGATAGATTTCCGAGAAGAGCCTATTACGGTTAGATTACATTTAAAATCGACACTTTAATACAAAATCATGGGTTTAACATTTAAAAGCGAACAACCTACGGAAAACCGCATTAGTAGCTCTTCAGCTGTGGAGGAGTTAACACGCGAGAACATTCGTTTCTTAGAGAGAATTGGATTAAAATTAACCGATTATGGATATACTGGATATAGCGCAGGGTCCGACATTCGACGAAACCCTATGGGAAAAAGAATATCACACCCACAACCCTTACACTTCATCAAAATTAAACAATAACGATGAAATCCGTATTCCTATACAAAATCAAGACATTTACACACTACCATGTGAAAGTTACTTGTATATTGAAGGAAAAGTTACTAAAAAGGACGGTACTACTACTGGTACAACAGTTCCATTTATAAATAATCCTATGGCTTTCCTGTTTGATGAAATTAGATATGAAATATCAGGTGTAACAGTTGATTCCACTAAAAAAGTAGGTATTGCAACAACTTTAAAGGGATTAACATCTATATCACCTAATGAAACCAATTTAATACAACCTGCAGGATGGGTTTTACCTGAAAAAGACACAATCACTCCAGATACAAATGGAAATTTTGATTTTCATATTCCATTACGTTTGTTGCTTGGTTTTGCTGAAGACTATAGAAAAATTATACTAAATGTTAAACAAGAATTAGTTTTGTTGAGATCTTCTAACGATAAAGACATTATTAAAGCTCCAAACGGTACAACAGATGCAACTTTGGAATGGAAATTAACATTAGACAAAATTGTATGGCGAGTTCCACATGTTAAATTAGCTGATGAGCATAGAATGCTACTATTAAGAAAGTTAAAGGCTGATCGTGATATTGTAATTCCTTTTAGAAGTTGGGAATTTCATGAACATCCCAGCTTGCCAACTACGGATCGTCACACTTGGACTGTTAAAACATCTAATTATGTGGAACGAGCCAGGTATATTATATTTGGTTTACTAACAGGCAGAAGAGACACCATCACCAAACATGCAGGCCAATTTGATCATTGCAACTTGAAAAATATTAAAGTTTATTTAAATTCACAATTTTTTCCATACGATAATTTAAATGTGTCATTCGCTAATAAAAAGTACAGCATATTGTACGATATGTATGCAAGATTCCAAAGTTCATATTATGGTAAAACGAATGCACCTTTACTATCACCAGAAAAATACTTAGATGGTTACCCTATAGTTGTAATCGATTGTTTTAAACAAAATGAATCGGTAAAATCATCAAGTGTAGATATAAAAATAGAAATGGAATTCAACGCGCCTATACCGGCTAATACAACTGCATACTGTTTAATTCTACATGATAAAATCGTAACATACACACCTTTAACTGGAATTGTTAAAAATGTATTGTAAAAGACCGGTTTTCCTACATTCCAATGCATTCCGCGAGTATAAAAGCAGAGCGTTCAGCTCGCTCCTCATCAGTTTGTTGCCTGTTGTTGTATGGGTAGCATCTTATTCAATATGGCTTCTCCTAGTGGTACACATGAAAATGTAGTAGATATTGAGAAGGAGATATCCGACTTTTTAGATCTTCAAGGTCAACCGGAGGGAATGAACACAACGCTTGCGGACAACTCCACGCCAGTAATAATGTTGAGGAAAAAGGTAAAAGAAGAAAGAATGCACACAAGAGGAAAAGGGATATTGAAGATAATATTTCTCCTAACATATTAAGTGAGGTATTATTGCGAATATTTTACCCAATCTCTTCCAGTTTGGACAAAAGTGTTTTAATCGGTGTTATGAAATCTACAGATTATTCCCCTACTGTAATTTTAACTCATGGACCCAAAATGATTTTGTTTACGGACACTGCTTGGGAATCGTTTATGAAACACTTGCATCTGCTAGAATGCTATTTAAGTAGTAACATGTTTGGAAGAAAGACAAGAGTAGGCCTTTTGGATTCAAATGTGGAAATCGATATTGTTAAACATCGTGGTGATCATCAGTTGCGGTTTAGAGACACAACAAGACATGATAACAAGATTCAACTTAATCGAGAAGAGTTTTTTATTCTAACTTGTGCAACTGAACCAATAACGAGATACTTGAGACAACTGGTGTTTTCAAGTTCAATTATTAAAGATTATCTGGAAGACACTTTGGACAAACAACCGGACGCACCTATATTGTACGGACCTGTAGATACTTCTATATTCAATAGGGTTCCTCATGAAGTACAAATGTGGAGACAATTGGAAAAGTACGCTCAACTACATAAGAAATCAGTAAAACGTGAAGAAGAGGAAGAAGAAGGAGGAGACGAATCAAGTGTTAGTGATGAAAATGAAAACAAGGAAAATGTAAAGATGGAAACCTAAATGACAATTAACTACACAGCAATGGTTAATTTTTAAAACAATATCAAACACTTTGTGGGGTTAGGCCTACCGGGGACGGTGCCCACGTTAAATATACACCAACGCGCCAACAACTGTACGGCCGGGTATAAAAGTCGTACCTACCATGGTGTGGAAATCAGTTGACCTTTGGACTTCGTCATGAGCAGACGAGTGATCTTCGCAATGGACAAGGAAGAAGAACAAGTAAAGTCCAAACCTGGTATAATTGAGTTCCAAGCGTTTCGGGGTAATGATGATAGATTTATCATAAAAGAACTTGTGTTTTTCGACATCAATACAAGTGTTCCTTATTCGTTTTTATTTAAACCACCATCTTCTTATTCATCTTTAACTAGTAAAGCCGCTACTACCAACAGATGGATTTCAAAACACTTCCATCATATCGATTGGTATGATGGTTTTACAAGTTACACGGACTTGTATCACATTATGCATCACTTTTCAGACAAGTTTACCAATATTTACACAAAGGGGCTGGAAAAGAAAAGATGGATCGAAGGATTTACTCATGTTCCGGTTAATGATGTGGATTTG
The DNA here is from genome assembly GCA_030545055.2 of Neoaliturus tenellus. Taxonomy (NCBI): domain Eukaryota; kingdom Metazoa; phylum Arthropoda; class Insecta; order Hemiptera; family Cicadellidae; genus Neoaliturus; species Neoaliturus tenellus. The sequence goes on along the minus strand of CM061533.1, from coordinate 243,126,115 downwards.
GATAAAAACTACAAGTATACGATGGAAAATGTTTGTATTTGTACTAAAAGTCCAGAACATGAAAAAGATAGACATTGCGCTTTAAAAAACGCCTATAAACTCGCATCTTACCTTCAAAGTGGGGAAATGGGGAGTGGTGGGGGTAACGGGGGTTATATAAGTGAGGAGCAGACCGGGACCTGGCATGAGTATTACTCGAGATTCCGAGACGACAACATCTCCCAGCAAGAAGACGAAGAAGACGATCTATAACTTGACCATGGCATCTCACCAGTTCCTGCAAACTTTGGTTGAGCAGTTCAATGCTCACTCCAAATCTACCATACTACCCGTCAAGAAGTGATCCGAACTTAAAGACGAGAAGCACTACATTATCCACGCCATGAAGAAGATGGAGACTACAGTTGGAGAGGCCATCTGCTGCAGTCTTAGCGAGGCACCATTCACTCCGGGGGATGAGCCCAAGTTCCAAGTCTACCTGCCGAAACGGTTCGTCCATCTCCTCCAGAACGAGGATCTGCGCTCCATCCAACCCGGCTGTCTCTACCTGGTTTCCCACGGTTGCACGGGTAGCAATTCCACGGAGTTGACCATCCACATCGCCGACAAGCAGCAGTGTTAGATTTAAGTTTTACTGTTGTACATATGTTATTGTAATGTTTTATAAATAAATAAACCATAAAAGACAAAAAAAAAGAAAAAAAAGAATACAAAAAGACAAAAAATGCAACATATCAATATGTGAAGTTTGTCACATATTGATATGTTGCATTTTTTTTTAAACTTCGCGGGTGACCTTGACCTTTGACCTTTGCATTTCACAGTTACCCCCACCACCACGCTACAAGTCAAACCTGCTTGAATGCAAAACACCCCCACCACTTTTTCATATACCTCCAAGCGCTGTGCCTCGTCTTCATTTCAACTCCAGCAGCCAACCGAACAACATCAGTATGTCTCTGAACGTAAGCTGTGCCAGCTATGAGGAGGTGACGATCAAAACGCAACAGGAGCTGAACGACTTGTACAAGGAGTTGCAGCTGATGGTGGCAAGAGGCTACCGTATAAACGTGCAAGTCTACGCTTGCAATATACGGAATCTTCGGCAGCCGAAGGAAGAGCCTGGACATTCCTCTTCAACGACAGCTTCCTCACCGGCGTCGATGAAGACCGAGCCAGACAACTTGGATTACTTCAGCTGACTAGCGGTTGTCTTCCTTGTCCTTACAATTGTAGAATATGTTTATTTCTTCATTATATTAAAGAAGTAAAAAGAGCAAAGCCACCTATCTTGTTACTGACATATATGCTCAGTAACAAGATAGGGGTTTTTTTTAAAACACAATTTGAATGACCTTGAAACTTCCCCCTCCACTGATTCGCTACCCCCACCACTTCACTGTTGATATACATGAGACAACATAATTAGATACCTCATTCCTTCTTCAACAGCCAAACCTACAACATCAACAATGGCTAACCTACCAACAGATGAAAGATGTCCTCACGCATGCCGTGACTTCGTACACGAGTTAGAGAAGAGGATGCAAGAGAGGGCGATAAGAAGAAAGCAGATCCACTCAGAAAATATCATGATAGTAAACGGCTATCTTTTGTTGTTCGGCCTTATCATGGTTGTACTGTTCATACTGTACGGCATAGTTACATGTGTCGGCAAGGTTGCAGAAGAAAACGTTCGCCACCATCAGTTGGAAGATTTCAATGTTACTTTCTAGGTTTTCCTTTTTTAAAACTCCATTTGGATGACCTTGAACTTTCCCCCTCCACTCCTTCCTTTTTTAAAACCCAATTTGAATGACCTTGAAATTTCCCCCTCTACTTTTCGATAATGTTACAACTGACTGCAGCTCACCTCATTCCTTGCTTAGCTACCATGGCGGACAGGACTCTTTCTCAAGTTCACTCCACTACGGACGAAGCATTTCCCTTGCGGTGGACCGTTCATTTACAAGATGCAACAGAAGTGGAAGTCTTGTATCAAAAATTACTCTATGTATTCAACGGGAACCCTGGACCTCTTGAATGTAGAATGGATTTGAATTTTGATGCAACCAGGGTCGGCACAGAACCTTCAACTTCAAGCCACCCTCAGCAACAAGATTTTACACATTTATACACTCCAATATCACCGGAAGATGTAACTGTCTGCGAGGCTGACTCAACTACACGTTATGTTCAGCCGAAGCCTTGGGTGTTGATTATTAACAATGTTTACAAAGTGGAATTGGTATGTAATAGATTAAAGGAGTTGATGGTACAAGATCCCGGCCTGCGCTTTCAAATATACATACATTTCATCTGGGGAGCACCTGCGCGGGGCTCTTCGTCTGACAGCTCTTCACGTACGACGGATGAGGAGGAGGAGGACGACTAGTCATCTTTTTTAAAACTCCGTTTGAATGACCTTGACCTTTCCCCCTCCACTGAGTTTATTTAAGGTGCACTCTCACTGACTACAGCATCATTTCATCGCGCACCTTCACCGCAGCAACATGGAGAGTCAACTCAACTACTGTTGCGAACAAAAATGTTTTTCATGGCCGAATGACATTGATGTGGTGGATGGCCTGGCTTGTAGAAAATGTGAAGCTTTTGGTCAGTGCATGTGTAAGTGCAAGTCTTGGAAGAAGCCGAAACCAATTTTGAAGACATTCCATGTGTACCAGATGAAAGGGCATAAGTACACTTGTTGCCCTGAACGTTGCATTGAATTTAATCTAAAACAGCTAACTGGCTGCAAATTGTGCAACAATCATTTTGCAGGTTTTTGCAAACATTATTTAGGAGCGTGTCAGTACAGATCAACTTGGCATACCGAAGCACTCACTATCAATGAAATCGGTATACACTCACAAGAGTAGTCTTTCCACTCTTTGACTTTTTAAAACTCCGTTTGAATGACCTTGAAATTTCCCCCACCACTTCCCCATATATCTAGAGTACGCAGGGCCCGGAGGTCAGTCGCTCGGCGGTTGTCGTAGGGTGCACATCCATGTTGTGCAATCTGCTGTGCAGTTTTCATTTTAACCAGTTCAAGGTCGCCATACTTAAACTCTGGCAAAAACGTCAAGCTGTTAAAGACAATCCTAAGTCCCAGGTTCACAGTCAACCTCAAGGTCATCACACTTCAGCATGTAAAATTTAAGGTAGCACCGAAACGGTACTACTCGGCTTGACATTTTCAAGTTTCCCAAGGTCATCGCAGTTCCCCCACCACTTCCCATATACCTAGAGTGCGCAGGGCTGGACAGTCAGTCGCTCGGTGTCTGTCGTAGGGTGCGCATCGCGGTTGCAGTAATGGTTGAATGGGGGCTTCTAGGCCAGTTCAAGGTCACCCGAGCGGTGTCACATGACGGTTTAGGCAGAGTCACGTTGCAAACTTCAAGTTTCCTCGGCACTTTTGCTGTTTCTCATCGCAAATTCGCTCCAAGTCGTCAAGGTCATGGTAACTGTGACTGAAACTCGGAGCTTAGTGCGAGAAACAGCAAAAGTGCCAAAAACTTTTAGGTTTCAGCGTGACCTTGACCTTTTGTGACATCGATGACGTCATCTTGGTGGCGTAAGGGGTGATGATGTCATCAGCACGTCATTTCTGTGACGTCATGGGTGTGACGTCATGGATGTGACGTCATTGGTGATGACGTCATCGATGATGCAATCGATGACGTCATCGATGAGGTCATTGACCTCGATGACGTCATCGATGACGTCATCCCTCAGGTGACCTTGAACTGTTCCAAAAGCCCCCATTCCCCACTACTTAGAAAAGTAACGAATTTTTTAAAATATAAGATTCTTTGTACTAATACAATTTATTTTCATTTATATCAGATAAGTGGGACCTAAATCCCACATTAATCTACAAGAAAATATTTTTGTAACAATAAATAGCCAAAACTCCCGTTCAAAAGATATGAATGCGAGTAGTAAGGAGGGGCCGATACGACGCCATGAGGGGGTACGAGGGGTACGAATTTCCTAACAGTCCTGCAGGCCCATTTTTAACCGGGTTTCTGTGATTTTTGCCTACTTTTTGGCAATTTTACAGCACTTTTCAGGAATTCCGAGGCATAAAAACCTGATGGAGGAGGGTGACTGTGCCATGAGGGGTTACGAATTTCCTAACAGTCCTAGTCCTGCAGGCCCATTTTTAACCGGGTTTCTGTGATTTTTTCCTACTTTTTGGCAATTTTACAGCACTTTTCAGGAATTCCGAGGCATAAAAACCTGATAGAGGAGGGTGACTGCGCCATGAGGGGGTACGAATTTCCTAACAGTCCTATGTAAGGACTAGTCCCATGTAAGGACTATTGTATTTAGATAGTCCCGCGCAAGGACTAGTCCCGCTTGCTATTGTATTCAAATGGTCCTTCACATGGACTAGTCCCGCGTACTATTGTATTTAAATGGTCCCGCGTAAGGACTATTGTATTTAGATAGTCCCGCGTAAGGACTATTGTATTCAGATAGTCCCGCGTAAGGACTATTGTATTTAGATAGTCCCGCGTAAGGACTATTGTATTTAGATAGTCCCGCATGAGGACTAGTCCTGTGCAAGGACTGTTGAATTTAAATAGTCCGGCGTTGGGATTGTTGTATTTTAATGGTCCGGGGACTATTGTATTGAAATGGTCCTTCAAAGCCCTAACACCTAGCAGCTAAGGCTTTGACCTGTGAATAGAGCCTATTAGCCACCAGCTTAGACCTAATGTGTTGGACCTAAGGTCTAAGCCTAAGGCATTACACCTGAGTAGAGAGCCCTAAAACGAAGCAGCTAAGGCTTTGACCTGTGAATAGGGCCTATTAGCTAAGAGCTTAGACCTAATGTGGTACACCTAAGTAAATAGTCCGTTGTGGGGATTGTTGTATTTTAATGGTCCGGGGACTATTGTATTTAAATGGTCTTGCAAAGCCCTAACACCTAGCAGCTGAGGCTTTGACCTGTGAATAGAGCCTATTAGCCACCAGCTTAGACCTAATGTGATGGACCTAAGGTCTAAACCTAAGGCATTACACCTGAGTAGAAAGCCCTATAACCTACCAGGCTTTGACCTGTGAATAGGACCTATTAGCCAACAGCCTGGACCTAATGTGTTGGGACTAAGATGTAAACCTAAGGCCTTACACCTGGGTCCAAAGCCCTAAAACCTAGCAGCTAAGGTTTGGACCTGTGAATAGGACCATTTAGCCAACAGCCTAGACCTATGTGTTGGACCTAAGATGTAAACCTAAGGGCTTACACCTGGTACTTAAGACCAAATGCCTTAGACCAGATTAAAGCCTTAGACCAACGATCTAATTCCATAGACCCAAGGCCTTAGACTTAGGTCCTAAAACCTAGCAGCTAAGGCTTTGGCCTGTAAATAGGACCTATTAGCCTTTACCTTAGACCTAATGTGTTGAGCCTAAGATCTAAACCTAAGGCCTTACACCTGAGTCCAAAGCCCTAAAACCTAGCAGCTAAGGCTTTGCCTTGTGCATAGGACCTATTAGCCTTTACATTAGACCTAATGTGTTGAGCCTAAGATATAAATCTAAGGCCTTACAGCTGAGTCCAAAGCCCTAAAACCTAGCAGCTAAGGCTTTGCCTTGTGCATAGGACCTATTAGCCTTTACATTAGACCTAATGTGTTGAGCCTAAGATCTAAACCTAAGGCCTTACAGCTGAGTCCAAAGCCCTAAAACCTAGCAGCTAAGGCTTTGGCCTGTGAATAGGACCTATTAGCCTTTACCTTAGACCTAATGTGTTGAGCCTAAGATCTAAACCTAAGGCCTTACACCTGAGTCCAAAGCCCTAAAACCTAGCAGCTAAGGCTTTGCCTTGTGAATAGGGCCTATTATACACCAGCTTAGGCCTTATGTGTTGGACATAAAATTTAACCTAAGGCCTTATACCTAAATCTAAAGCCCTAAAACCTATCATAAAATTTAACCTAAGGCCTTATACCTAAATCTAAAGCCCTAAAACCTATCTAAGGCTTTGACCTGTGAATAGGACCTATTAGCCATTAGCTTAGACCTTATGAGTTGGACCTAAGATCTTAGACTAACTCCTTACACCCTAGTCCAAAACCATAAAACCCAGCAGCTAAGGCTATGTCCTGTAATTGGGCCTATTAGCCAACAGTTTAGACCTAATGTGTTGCACCTAAGATCTAAACCCAAGGCCTTACACGTAAGTGCAAAGCCCCAAAACCTGGCAGCCAAGGCTATGGCCTGTGAATAGGGCCTATTAGCCACCAGCTTAAACCTAATGTGTTGCACCTTAGATCTAAACCTAAGGCCTTACACGTAAGTGCAAAGCCCCAAAACCTAGCAGCCAAGGCTATGGCCTGCGAATAGGGCCTATTAGCCACCAGCTTACACCTAATATGTTGCACCTAAGATCTAAACCTAAGGCCTTACATGTAAGTGCAAAGCCCCAAAACCTAGCAGCCAAGGCTATGGACTATGAATAGGGCCTTTAGACACCAGCTTACACCTAATGTGTTGCACCTAAGATCTAAACCTAAGGCCTTACATGTAAGTGCAAAACCCCAAAACCTAGCAGCTAAGGCTTTGACCTGTGAATATCGGCTATAGCCACCAGGTTAGACGTAATGTGTTGGACCTAAGTTTTATACCTAAGGCCTTGCATCTGAGTCCAAAGCTCTAAAACCTAGCAGCTAAGGCTTTGACCTGTGAATAGGGCCTATTAACCACCAGCTTAGATCTAATTTGTTGAAAATATGTTCTAAACTTATAAGGCCTCACAACTGAGTCCCAGACCCTAAAACTTGGCAGCTAAGGCTTTGACCTGTGAATAGGGCCTTTTATCAATCAGCTTAGGCCTACTGTGTTGGACCTAAAACCTAAACCTAAGGCCTTACAAATGGTTCCTAAGACCAAATGCATTGGACCAAAATTAATCCTTAGACCAACGATCTAATTCCATAGACCCAAAGCCTTCGACTAAGGTCCTAAAACCTAGCAGCTAAGGATTAGACCTGTGAATAGTTCCTATTAGCCAACAGCCTAAACCTAATGTGTTGGCACTAAGATGTAAACCCAAGGCCTTGCACCTGAGTCCAAAGCCCTAAAACCTAGCAGCTAAGGATTTGACCTGTGAATAGTGCCTATTAGCCAAAAGCCTAAACCTAATGTCTTGGGACTAAGATGTAAACCTAAGGCCTTGCACCTGAGTCCAAAGCCCAAAAACCTAGCAGCTAAGGATTTGACTGTGAATGGGGCCTATTAGCCAACAGCCTAAACCTAATGTGTTGGTACTAAGATGTAAACCCAAGGCCTTGCACCTGAGTCCAAAGCCCTAAAACCTAGCAGGTAAGGTTTTAACCTGTGAATAGGACAAGGAGGCCTTAGACTTAAGACCTAAGACCTAGCAGCTGAGGCTGTGACCTATGAGCCATTGGCCTAGAACTAATGAGTTATACCTAAGATCTAAACCTAAGGCCTTACATTGCACCTGAGTCCAAAGTCCAAACACCTTAGACTAGACTAATTTCTTAAACCTAAGATCTAATTCCTAAGACCCAAGGCCTTTAAATACCACAAAATACCTTAAAAAACCCATGACCTAAAAACCTACAAGGGGGCCGCGATTCACAGCCCCCCATGAATTGAGCAAACACTAGGCAACGAGGTCTTTTTTCTTTGATTATGAAATCATGATCAGAAATGGTTATCAGATTTGGATTGGAGTATTTGAAGACCAACCTCCATCCATCTTACCCAACTCCTAAGGCCCTACCGCATGGACTAGACCAAACACCTAAGGCTATACACCGTGGTCTAGGCTTTTACGTTCTTAGCCCCAAGATCTAAGGACCGTGGTCTAGGCCTTTAGGTTCTTAGACCCAAGGCCCTACATCATGGTCTAGACCCTAAACATAAGGCATGTGATCTAGGTCTCTAAGTTCATAGGCCCTAGGCATAAGATCCGTGGTCTAGGCTTTTAGGTTCTTAGACCCAAAATACGGCCCGTGGACCAGGCCTTTAGGTTCTTTGACCCAAGACCTAAGACCATGCACCGTGTTCTAATACTCGTTTTAAAGGTGGCCAGGCCTAAGGCCCTACCGCATAAGATAGACCCTAAGGATATACACCATGGTCTAGGCTTTTAAGTTCTTAGACCCAAGACCTGAGGCCGTAGAGTTAAGACCTGAAAACTTACAAAGAGGGTCGCGATTCACGACCCTCCCCGAACAGACACTGTGGTCTAAACCTAAGACCTAAAGCCATACACCGTGGTCTAAGTTTTTATGTTCTTATACCCAAGACCTAAGACCCAACGCCATGGTCTAGACACAGGATCTAAGGTCCGAGGTATAGGCCTTTAGGTTCTTAGCCCCAAGATCTAAGGCCCGTGGTCTAGGCATTTAGGTTTTTAACCTCTAAATCTTAAGCCCGTGGTCTACGCTTTTAAGTTCTTGGATCCAAGATCTAAGACCGTACATCATGGTCTAGACCCTAAACGTAAGGCATGTGATCTAGGTCTCTAAGTTCTTAGGCCCAAGACCTAAGGCCCTACTCCAGGGTCTATAACCAAGACCAAAGGTCCGTGGTCTAGGCTTTTAGGTTCTTATACCCAATGACTAAGGCTCTATACCAGGGTTTAGAACCAAGACTTAAGGTTCGAGGTCCAGGCTTTTAGGTTGTTATACCCAAGACCTAAGGCCCTACACCAGGGTCTACAACCAAGTCCAAAGGTCGGTGGTCCAGGCTTTTAGGTTCTTATACCCAATGACTAAGGCCCTACACCAGGGTCTAGAACCAAGACTTAAGGTTCGAGGTCCAGGCTTTTACTTTCTTATACCCAAGACCTAAGGCCCTACACCAGGGTCTACAACCAAGTCCAAAGGTCGGCGGTCTAGGCTTTTAGGTTCTTATACCCAAGACCAAAGGCCCTACACCAGGGTCTAGAACCAAGTCCAAAGGTGCGTGGTCTAGACTTTTAGGTTCTTAGACCCAAGACCAAAGGCCCTACACCAGGGTCTAGAACCAATACTAAAGGTGCGTGGTCTAGACTTTTAGGTTCTTATACCCAAGGACTAAGGCCCTACACCAGGGTCTAGAACCAAGACTAAAGGTGCGCGGTCTAGACTTTTAGGATCTTATACCCAAGGACTAAGGCCCTACACCAGGGTTTAGAACCAAGAACAAAGGACCGTGGTCTAGGATTTTAGGTTCTTATTCCCAAGGACTAAGGGCCAACACCAGGGTTTAGAACCAAGACCAAAGGACCGTGGTCTAGGATTTTAGGTTCTTATTCCCAAGGACTAAGGGCCAACACCAGGGTCTAGAACCAAGACCAAAGGTCCGTGGTCTAGAATTTTAGGTTCTTATTCCCAAGACCTAGGGCCCTACACCAGGGTCTATGACCAACACCAAAGATACTTGGTCTAGACTTTTAGGTTCTTATACCCAAGACCTAAGGCCCTACACCAGGGTCTAGAACCAAGACCAACGGTTGGTGGTCCAGGCTTTTTGGTTCTTATACACAAGACCTAAAGCCCTACACCAGGGTCTAGATCCAAGACTTGAGGCCTGTGGGCGAGGCCATTAGGTTCTTAGACTCAAGGACCCACACCCATGGTCTAGACCCAAGCTCTAAGGCCATACACCATGATCTAGACCCTAAGACTAAAGGCCTTACACCATGGTCTAGTACTCGGCTTCAACCGTGTGCAGTTGTATGTGTTTCATCCATACCTAGAGGAAAGTCGGCCAATAAGTTCTTCGGCCCAAGACCTAAGACCAACCAGCATGGTCTAGATCCTCAAGCCCTGAGACCATACACCGTGGTTTAAGTCCTTAGACCCTATTTCTAATCCACCGTGGTTTAGATCCCCAAGACCTAAAGCTATACACCGTGGTCCTCAGGCTATACACCGTAGTCTTAAGGCTATACACATTATTCTTAGACCCAAATTCTAATTCCACCGTGGTCTAGATCCCCAACACCTAAGGCTATACACGGTGTTCTATGTTCTTAGACCCAAATTCTAATTCCACCATGGTCTAGATCCCCAAGACCTAAGGCCATACACCGTGTTCTAAGTTCTTAGACCCAAATTCTAATTCCGCCATGGTCTGCATACCCAAGACCTAAGGCCCTACACCATGGTCTAGTATTCGTCTTAAACCGTGCGCAATTAATTGTGGTTGTTTCGACTAAAGCTACAGGAAACTCGGCCTCCTTAGACGTAAGACCTAATGCCATACACCGTGATCTAGACCTAAAACCTCATACCATACACCTTGGTCTAGACCCAAGACCTAAGTCCCTACACCGTGGCCTAGTACTCTTCTTAAGCCGTTTGCAGTTATTACTGTTTCGTCTATACCTAGAGGGAAATTGGCCTTTTATAATCTTAGACCTGAGACCTAAGCTTTTACACCATGGTCTAACACTTGTTTTAAGCCGTGTCAAGTTGTGGTTTTTCATCTATAGCTAGAGGAAAGTCGGTCCTTAAGCTCTTAGACCCTAGACCTAATGCCCTACACCTTGGTCTAGACCCAATCCTTAACCCATCGGGGTCTAGTACTCGTCTTAAAGTTGGGTTTTAACTTCTTAGACACAAGACCTAAGACCCTACACCATAGTCTAGTACTCGTCTTAAAGTCGGTCTTTACGTTCTTAGACCCAAGACCTAAGGCCATACACCGTGGTCCAGTATTTGTCTTAATCCGTGTGCAGTTATTACTGTTTCGTCTATACCTAGAGGTAAATCGGCCTTTTATGTTCTTAGACCTGAGAACTAGGTTTTTACATCATGGTTTAATACTTGTCTTAAGCCGTGCGCAATTGTGGTTGTTTCATCCATAACTAGAGGAAAGTCGGCCTTTAAGTTCTTAGACCCAAGACCTGAGGCCCTATACCACGGTCCAGACCCAAGACCTAAGGGCATACACCGTGGTCCAGTACTTGTCTTAATCTGTGTGCAGTTATTACTGTCTCGTCTATACCTAGAGGAAAATCTGCCATTTATGTTCTTAGACCTGAGAGCTAAGGTTCACATTCATCACTCGATTTAAAAAACGTTCGCAGACGTTAATTTAAAAAAAACATCGTCTACACATCGATTTTCAAAAACGATGTGTACACGTTAATTTTTAAAAACATCGTCTACAGATCGATTTTCAAAAATGATGTGTACACGTTAATTTTTAAAAACATCGTTTACACATCGATTTTAATAAACGTCACGACGATTTTTGGCCTCAGGTCTTGGGTCTAAGAACTTAAAGGCCGACTTTCCTCTAGTTATGGATGAAACAACCACAATTGCGCACGGCTTAAGACAAGTATTAAACCATGATGTAAAAACCTAGTTCTCAGGTCTAAGAACATAAAAGGCCGATTTACCTCTAGGTATAGACGAAACAGTAATAACTGCACACGGATTAAGACAAATACTGGACCACGGTGTATGGCCTTAGGTCTTGGGTCTAAGAACGTAAAGACCGACTTTAAGACGAGTACTAGACTATGGTGTAGGGTCTTAGGTCTTGTGTCTAAGAAGTTAAAACCCAACTTTAAGACGAGTACTAGACCCCGATGGGTTAAGGATTGGGTCTAGACCAAGGTGTAGGGCATTAGGTCTAGGGTCTAAGAGCTTAAGGACCGACTTTCCTCTAGCTATAGATGAAAAACCACAACTTGACACGGCTTAAAACAAGTGTTAGACCATGGTGTAAAAGCTTAGGTCTCAGGTCTAAGATTATAAAAGGCCAATTTCCCTCTAGGTATAGACGAAACAGTAATAACTGCAAACGGCTTAAGAAGAGTACTAGGCCACGGTGTAGGGACTTAGGTCTTGGGTCTAGACCAAGGTGTATGGTATGAGGTTTTAGGTCTAGATCACGGTGTATGGCATTAGGTCTTACGTCTAAGGAGGCCGAGTTTCCTGTAGCTTTAGTCGAAACAACCACAATTAATTGCGCACGGTTTAAGACGAATACTAGACCATGGTGTAGGGCCTTAGGTCTTGGGTATGCAGACCATGGCGGAATTAGAATTTGGGTCTAAGAACTTAGAACACGGTGTATGGCCTTAGGTCTTGGGGATCTAAACCATGGTGGAATTAGAATTTGGGTCTAAGAACATAGAACACCGTGTATAGCCTTAGGTGTTGGGGATCTAGACCACGGTGGAATTAGAATTTGGGTCTAAGAATAATGTGTATAGCCTTAAGACTACGGTGTATAGCCTGAGGACCACGGTGTATAGCTTTAGGTCTTGGGGATCTAAACCACGGTGGATTAGAAATAGGGTCTAAGGACTTAAACCACGGTGTATGGTCTCAGGGCTTGAGGATCTAGACCATGCTGGTGGGTCTTAGGTCTTGGGCCGAAGAACTTATTGGCCGACTTTCCTCTAGGTATGGATGAAACACATACAACTGCACACGGTTGAAGCCGAGTACTAGACCATGGTGTAAGGCCTTTAGTCTTAGGGTCTAGATCATGGTGTATGGCCTTAGGGCTTGGGTCTAGACCATGGGTGTGGGTCCTTGAGTCTAAGAACCTAATGGCCTCGCCCACAGGCCTCAAGTCTTGGATCTAGACCCTGGTGTAGGGCTTTAGGTCTTGTGTATAAGAACCAAAAAGCCTGGACCACCAACCGTTGGTCTTGGTTCTAGACCCTGGTGTAGGGCCTTAGGTCTTGGGTATAAGAACCTAAAAGTCTAGACCAAGTATCTTTGGTGTTGGTCCTAGACCCTGGTGTAGGGCCCTAAGTCTTGGGAATAAGAACCTAAAATTCTAGACCACGGACCTTTGGTCTTGGTTCTAGACCCTGGTGTTGGCCCTTAGTCCTTGGGAATAAGAACCTAAAATCCTAGACCACGGTCCTTTGGTCTTGGTTCTAAACCCTGGTGTTGGCCCTTAGTCCTTGGGAATAAGAACCTAAAATCCTAGACCACGGTCCTTTGTTCTTGGTTCTAAGCCCTGTTGTAGGGCCTTAGTCCTTGGGTATAAGAACCTAAAAGTCTAGACCGCGCACCTTTAGTCTTGGTTCTAGACCCTGGTGTAGGGCCTTAGTCCTTGGGTATAAGAACCTAAAAGTCTAGACCACGCACCTTTAGTATTGGTTCTAGACCCTGGTGTAGGGCCTTTGGTCTTGGGTCTAAGAACCTAAAAGTCTAGACCACGCACCTTTGGACTTGGTTCTAGACCCTGGTGTAGGGCCTTTGGTCTTGGGTATAAGAACCTAAAAGCCTAGACCGCCGACCTTTGGACTTGGTTGTAGACCCTGGTGTAGGGCCTTAGGTCTTGGGTATAAGAAAGTAAAAGCCTGGACCTCGAACCTTAAGTCTTGGTTCTAGACCCTGGTGTAGGGCCTTAGTCATTGGGTATAAGAACCTAAAAGCCTGGACCACCGACCTTTGGACTTGGTTGTAGACCCTGGTGTAGGGCCTTAGGTCTTGGGTATAACAACCTAAAAGCCTGGACCTCGAACCTTAAGTCTTGGTTCTAAACCCTGGTATAGGGCCTTAGTCATTGGGTATAAGAACCTAAAAGCCTAGACCACGGACCTTTGGTCTTGGTTATAGACCCTGGAGTAGGGCCTTTGGTCTTGGGTCTAAGAACTTAGAGACCTAGATCACATGCCTTACGTTTAGGGTCTAGACCATGATGTACGGTCTTAGGTCTTGGATCCAAGAACTTAAAAGCGTAGACCACGGGCTTAAGATTTAGAGGTTAAAAACCTAAATGCCTAGACCACGGGCCTTAGATCTTGGGGCTAAGAACCTAAAGGCCTATACCTCGGACCTTAGATCCTGTGTCTAGACCATGGCGTTGGGTCTTAGGTCTTGGGTATAAGAACATAAAAACTTAGACCACGGTGTATGGCTTTAGGTCTTAGGTTTAGACCACAGTGTCTGTTCGGGGAGGGTCGTGAATCGTGACCCTCTTTGTAAGTTTTCAGGTCTTAACTCTACGGCCTCAGGTCTTGGGTCTAAGAACTTAAAAGCCTAGACCATGGTGTATATCCTTAGGGTCTATCTTATGCGGTAGGGCCTTAGGCCTGGCCACCTTTAAAACGAGTATTAGAACACGGTGCATGGTCTTAGGTCTTGGGTCAAAGAACCTAAAGGCCTGGTCCACGGGCCGTATTTTGGGTCTAAGAACCTAAAAGCCTAGACCACGGATCTTATGCCTAGGGCCTATGAACTTAGAGACCTAGATCACATGCCTTATGTTTAGGGTCTAGACCATGATGTAGGGCCTTGGGTCTAAGAACCTAAAGGCCTAGACCACGGTCCTTAGATCTTGGGGCTAAGAACCTAAAAGCCTAGACCACGGTGTATAGCCTTAGGTGTTTGGTCTAGTCCATGCGGTAGGGCCTTAGGAGTTGGGTAAGATGGATGGAGGTTGGTCTTCAAATACTCCAATCCAAATCTGATAACCATTTCTGATCATGATTTCATAATCAAAGAAAAAAGACCTCGTTGCCTAGTGTTTGCTCAATTCATGGGGGGCTGTGAATCGCGGCCCCCTTGTAGGTTTTTAGGTCATGGGTATTTTAAGGTATTTTGTGGTATTTAAAGGCATTGGGTCTTAGGAATTAGATCTAAGGTTTAAGAAATTAGTCTAGTCTAAGGTGTTTGGACTTTGGACTCAGGTGCAATGTAAGGCCTTAGGTTTAGATCTTAGGTATAACTCATTAGTTCTAGGCCAATGGCTCATAGGTCACAGCCTCAGCTGCTAGGTCTTAGGTCTTAAGTCTAAGGCCTCCTTGTCCTATTCACAGGTTAAAACCTTACCTGCTAGGTTTTAGGGCTTTGGACTCAGGTGCAAGGCCTTGGGTTTACATCTTAGTGCCAACACATTAGGTTTAGGCTGTTGGCTAATAGGCCCCATTCACAGTCAAATCCTTAGCTGCTAGGTTTTTGGGCTTTGGACTCAGGTGCAAGGCCTTAGGTTTACATCTTAGTCCCAAGACATTAGGTTTAGGCTTTTGGCTAATAGGCACTATTCACAGGTCAAATCCTTAGCTGCTAGGTTTTAGGGCTTTGGACTCAGGTGCAAGGCCTTGGGTTTACATCTTAGTGCCAACACATTAGGTTTAGGCTGTTGGCTAATAGGAACTATTCACAGGTCTAATCCTTAGCTGCTAGGTTTTAGGACCTTAGTCGAAGGCTTTGGGTCTATGGAATTAGATCGTTGGTCTAAGGATTAATTTTGGTCCAATGCATTTGGTCTTAGGAACCATTTGTAAGGCCTTAGGTTTAGGTTTTAGGTCCAACACAGTAGGCCTAAGCTGATTGATAAAAGGCCCTATTCACAGGTCAAAGCCTTAGCTGCCAAGTTTTAGGGTCTGGGACTCAGTTGTGAGGCCTTATAGGTTTAGAACATATTTTCAACAAATTACATCTAAGCTGGTGGTTAATAGGCCCTATTCACAGGTCAAAGCCTTAGCTGCTAGGTTTTAGAGCTTTGGACTCAGATGCAAGGCCTTAGGTATAAAACTTAGGTCCAACACATTACGTCTAACCTGGTGGCTATAGCCGATATTCACAGGTCAAAGCCTTAGCTGCTAGGTTTTGGGGTTTTGCACTTACATGTAAGGCCTTAGGTTTAGATCTTAGGTGCAACACATTAGGTGTAAGCTGGTGTCTAAAGGCCCTATTCATAGTCCATAGCCTTGGCTGCTAGGTTTTGGGGCTTTGCACTTACATGTAAGGCCTTAGGTTTAGATCTTAGGTGCAACATATTAGGTGTAAGCTGGTGGCTAATAGGCCCTATTCGCAGGCCATAGCCTTGGCTGCTAGGTTTTGGGGCTTTGCACTTACGTGTAAGGCCTTAGGTTTAGATCTAAGGTGCAACACATTAGGTCTAAGCTGGTGGCTAATAGGCCCTATTCACAGGCCATAGCCTTGGCTGCCAGGTTTTGGGGCTTTGCACTTACGTGTAAGGCCTTGGGTTTAGATCTTAGGTGCAACACATTAGGTCTAAACTGTTGGCTAATAGGCCCAATTACAGGACATAGCCTTAGCTGCTGGGTTTTATGGTTTTGGACTCGGGTGTAAGGAGTTAGTCTAAGATCTTAGGTCTAACTCATAAGGTCTAAGCTAATGGCTAATAGGTCCTATTCACAGGTCAAAGCCTTAGATGATAGGTTTTAGGGCTTTAGATTTAGGTATAAGGCCTTAGGTTAAATTTTATGTCCAACACATAAGGCCTAAGCTGGTGTATAATAGGCCCTATTCACAAGGCAAAGCCTTAGCTGCTAGGTTTTAGGGCTTTGGACTCAGGTGTAAGGCCTTAGGTTTAGATCTTAGGCTCAACACATTAGGTCTAAGGTAAAGGCTAATAGGTCCTATTCACAGGCCAAAGCCTTAGCTGCTAGGTTTTAGGGCTTTGGACTCAGCTGTAAGGCCTTAGATTTATATCTTAGGCTCAACACATTAGGTCTAATGTAAAGGCTAATAGGTCCTATGCACAAGGCAAAGCCTTAGCTGCTAGGTTTTAGGGCTTTGGACTCAGGTGTAAGGCCTTAGGTTTAGATCTTAGGCTCAACACATTAGGTCTAAGGTAAAGGCTAATAGGTCCTATTTACAGGCCAAAGCCTTAGCTGCTAGGTTTTAGGACCTAAGTCTAAGGCCTTGGGTCTATGGAATTAGATCGTTGGTCTAAGGCTTTAATCTGGTCTAAGGCATTTGGTCTTAAGTACCAGGTGTAAGCCCTTAGGTTTACATCTTAGGTCCAACACATAGGTCTAGGCTGTTGGCTAAATGGTCCTATTCACAGGTCCAAACCTTAGCTGCTAGGTTTTAGGGCTTTGGACCCAGGTGTAAGGCCTTAGGTTTACATCTTAGTCCCAACACATTAGGTCCAGGCTGTTGGCTAATAGGTCCTATTCACAGGTCAAAGCCTGGTAGGTTATAGGGCTTTCTACTCAGGTGTAATGCCTTAGGTTTAGACCTTAGGTCCATCACATTAGGTCTAAGCTGGTGGCTAATAGGCTCTATTCACAGGTCAAAGCCTTAGCTGCTAGGTTATAGGGCTTTCTACTCAGGAGTAACGCCTTAGGCTTAGACCATAGGTCCAACACATTAGGTCTAAGCTGGTGGCTAATAGGCTCTATTCACAGGTCAAAGCCTCAGCTGCTAGGTGTTAGGGCTTTGCAGGACCATTTAAATACAATAATCCCCGGACCATTAAAATACAACAATCCCCACAACGGACTATTTACTTAGGTGTACCACATTAGGTCTAAGCTCTTAGCTAATAGGCCCTATTCACAGGTCAAAGCCTTAGCTGCTTCGTTTTAGGGCTCTCTACTCAGGTGTAATGCCTTAGGCTTAGACCTTAGGTCCAACACATTAGGTCTAAGCTGGTGGCTAATAGGCTCTATTCACAGGTCAAAGCCTTAGCTGCTAGGTGTTAGGGCTTTGCAGGACCATTTCAATACAATAGTCCCCGGACCCATAAAATACAACAATCCCAACGCCGGACTATTTAAATTCAACAGTCCTTGCACAGGACTAGTCCTCATGCGGGACTATCTAAATACAATAGTCCTTACGCGGGACTATCTAAATACAATAGTCCTTACGCGGGACTATCTGAATACAATAGTCCTTACGCGGGACTATCTAAATACAATAGTCCTTACGCGGGACCATTTAAATACAATAGTACGCGGGACTAGTCCATGTGAAGGACCATTTGAATACAATAGCAAGCGGGACTAGTCCTTGCGCGGGACTATCTAAATACAATAGTCCTTACATGGGACTAGTCCTTACGTAGGACTGTTAGGAAATTCGTACCCCCTCATGGCGCAGTCACCCTCCTCTATCAGGTTTTTATGCCTCGGAATTCCTGAAAAGTGCTGTAAAATTGCCAAAAAGTAGGAAAAAATCACAGAAACCCGGTTAAAAATGGGCCTGCAGGACTAGGACTGTTAGGAAATTCGTAACCCCTCATGGCACAGTCACCCTCCTCCATCAGGTTTTTATGCCTCGGAATTCCTGAAAAGTGCTGTAAAATTGCCAAAAAGTAGGCAAAAATCACAGAAACCCGGTTAAAAATGGGCCTGCAGGACTGTTAGGAAATTCGTACCCCTCGTACCCCCTCATGGCGTCGTATCGGCCCCTCCTTACTACTAATGCGGAAACATGTGTTCAGTGATTTTAAGCGGGTGAACAAGATAACTCTTAAAATGAAATATTTTTTATAAATTTTTATTACATCTTCCTAACATCTTCCAGGCTTTTTCTTATATATTAATTCAAAATATTTGCGAACATCAGTTAAATTTTAATTCCCAATCATAAAATGGCTTTAAGATTTAAAACCTGACGTAATGTGAGGACAATTTAATTGAGACAATTTCTATCCTGTCAACTTATTTGCTTAATCAAGCAAAGATCAAACGAATACGTATGGGAGCTGGGGTGAATGTACTGTATGTTTTGTTGAAATTTTATTAATTTGTATCGGATTTTGTGTAATTTTAACAGGAATCTATACTTATTTAATACGCTAAGGGGGTTTTAGTTTTGTAGAGAACTCCTCCTACAATTCTCAACCGATTTTCAAGTTTTTGGTGTCGTTGGATAAGGCTTGGTTTGCAGTTGTTTCCGCAAAAAATGAAGATAATCTGACTTGAAATAAGGGCGCTATCCACAAATTGAACTTGAAATTTTCCTATTAAAATAACATTGAGATTGGTTTGAGCATTTTAAACATTTGTTAACGTACGGCTGAATTTTCACGTGATCACTGATATTCACAATATTGGATGGTCGGATGTAATTTATTTAGAACTAGATGTAACTTTTGTATTATATCAAAATAAATTGCTCAATGTCGTGCAACACGTGCACTAGTAACATTAAATATAATTTAGTTTCACTGCCAGTTATTCATTGAATTGAATTTGTAAGAGTAGTGGGGTTTGGTTACTTTCAAAACGGAAGTCGTGCCATTTGCCAGCAGCTGCCAGCCAGCTGCCATCGACCAGATGGAAAATCAGATGCTGCCGCCATATGCCATGCCATATAGCTTCCGGTGGGGAGAGGCTGTATCAAATGATGGGGTGGAGAAGGGGTGAGCAGATGGTGTTAATGTTTGAAGTAGGAGTTAGTTTATAAAGGAGAGGGGATAATTGCTTCAAGGTCATATGGAGGGGGTTTTAAAAAAGACTGAACTATTAAGAGTTCAGTTTATTGGCGATCATCATACAGGTCAGTCAAAACCGACAAGGGACCGAAGAATAGCTTCTACATAATTTATTGCTGTAGAAGATACATCTGGAACTTGTACAGGGTTCTGAGGAGTTGGCGAAGTTGAAATTCTAGGAGGATCTTCCCTTGGATGAGTTGTTGATGATATTTCTTGAACTTGAATATTTTCTTGGTTGGTCTCCATTGTTATTGTAGTGTAAATTAGAGTGGAGATGTTGTTAGCTCAACAGCATAGAAGATAATGAAGTAGGAATTATTGTCGCTGCATTTATATAGGGAATGGTGGGGGTAAAATAAGAAAACTTGTTGAACACAGTCGATATGTGTAACAAGTTCAAAGTCATTGAAGCGTAACATAGAACGCAAAATGTCGTAAATAACACTATCATCAACATTAACCTGCGAAGTTGTCGAAGAGTATAATGGGTTAAAACTGTACTTCTTCCTAACTCTATTTAAATTAGTTCTACACTTTGAAATTGAAGGTTTAGAAGTACTTCGTAATATGTGTTGTGTTCGCAAAAGCTTTAATTTTAAACATTGTGCAGTCATCATAACCGATGTGTTAAGTTCAGAAGTTAAAAGAAGACTGAGATATAAATGAAGTGTAAAAGAAATTGAAACAGAATGCCAGAGTAGTAATTTTATAGGTTAGAATTAACCTACAATATGAATGTTAAAAGTAACGAAGGCTATTCCATGGATAATTCTAACCTCAAACCTAGTTAGTGAAGTAGTCATAACATAAAACTAATGAGAGATGATGACTGAGTGGATGCAAGGCAATGAATGTTTGTGGCGCGATAAACTACCCACTTTTATAGAGGCAATAACTCCAGCCAGATGGCGGCAGATGGCGGCAGATGGCGAGCAAATGACTGGTTGACCGACTTTCACCTGATTAGTAAGAGAAGTAGGGTTCTGTGTCTATCCCTACTCCTTCGGGTCAATGACCGACCGGAAAGGTCAATGACCCCCCCCCCCCGAAAAAATGGAGCCCCCCCCCCGAAAAAATGGAGCCCCCCCCTTCCCCTACCCCTTCCCCCACTCCCTCAGGCCAATGACCGGTCACCCGGTCATTGAACTAAACATGGCAGCTACCATGGATAATTCTAACCTCACTTGGATAATTCTAACCTCAAACCTTGGTTTTGAGTTGCTGCGCATGCGCCGCTCCCCACTCTTCTGGTTAACTTTTACACTGGTGTGAATTGGACTGGATTGAACACTGTACTGGAGTGAAACAACTTCCACTACTACTGGAGAACTGGAGTAGGGATAGGAGCCCGATCTTCGCATCAGTCGCCAACAAACTTTCATAGTGAAAGGTTGTTGGCGATTCAGCAAGAGGTTTCAAATATATAGTAGGCCTATATATATTTGAACTTCTTATACTATGTTGCGTTTTTTAATGCAATGTTGTATGTGTGTGTGTGTGTGTTTAGTTGTATTTAATTTAAGAAATAAATTGCGCATTGCGAAGTTAGTTTTAAGTTTGGTTTAGCATTAAGGTGTATTAATTTTTAAGAGGTTTTTAGCATTAAGGTGTATTAATTTTTAAGAGGTTTTTAGCATTAAGGTGTATTAAATTTAAGAATAACGAAGGTATTTGGTTGTGTTGAATTATTTGGTTTTTAATAATGATGTGTTGTTAGTTTTAAGTGTTGGTACTAATAATTAATGTTGTTTTGCCTTACAGCTAGATGTTAGGGGGTAGATTAACTGTAAATTCAGAAGTTCAGTTGAACTTCACTTAGAAGGGGTGGGACATCCGCAAATTGTAGGTAGCGGACTAGGTTTTTTGCATTTTGTTTAGGAATATGATGGGTGGGTTTAGTTTGGGTGGGGTTAGAGTTGCGTTTCTGCATTAGCTGTTCCAGTTTCCCTATTTAGCGTTACGCTTTGATGCGGACAGGGACGTTACGCTTTGATGCGGACGGACCAGGGCCTCCCTTGCAGAACGTAACTAGTGGGTTGGGAGTGGGAACCCGCAAACAGGGTGGTGGGAACAGTATAACTGTTTCCATCACCTTGGTTTTTTATAAGTCTTGAGTGTCCTTGACCTACTTTTGGAAAGGTCAATGACCCTCCCCCCGAAAAATGGAGCCCCCCCCAAAAAAATGGAGCCCCCCCGAAAAAATGGACCCCCCCCCAAAAAAAATGGAGCCCCCCCTTCCCCCCACCACTCCTTCCCCCACCTCTCCGTTCCCCACCTCCCGGGCCAATGACCGGTCATGGCCGGCTGCTAATCCCTCTCATTTGCATACCGTTATAAAAGACGCGGCGACTGTGGCAAGTGTTTCATTCTGATTCCAGACATCACGCTGTGTACTCGGAGTTCTAACCATGTCGTCTCTGCCAACTACTACTTCTGCTACTTCTACTTCTGCTACTTCTACTTCAACTTCAATTTCTACTACGACTGCACCTAAGAAAACTCTTCGCCTTAAAAACCTTCCTGATTGCTACAAGAATCAACTTGCATCTCTACCTTCAACTTCTGGAGCTATTCTTCCGCCAACCAACACTCCTAGACTTCGCAGTATTTTTTCACCACCTTCGCCTTCGCCTTCAAACGACTCCGCACTACCATCAACTATCATGCCGCCACCGCAGAAGCCAGTTCCCCGTCTTAATACCCCTTCGATTGAAACTATTGTTCATCGCCTTAGTACACCCATCATCCCACTATCACCATTGCCTCCTACCCCACCACTTACTACACCTGAAGACCATACCTATCACAAAACTGATTCCTCTAAACCAGCTCCTAAACCTGCCCCTAAACCTGCCCCTAAACCTGCTCCTAAACCTGCTCCTTCAGAGCAATTTCAATCATTACAAGAGGAGCGTCGTAGGGCATTTAGACGTCCCACTACTTGCCCTGAAATGCTTACTAAGGGAAATAAGAAAGGATCAGCTTGTGGGAGGAAATGTGTTAAAAACGAAAGTTTTTGCCGTGTACATGTCGTGAAACACCTTTCTGAACCACAACTGACAGAAACCCCCACTGTTGAATACCAATCCAAAATTATTGGTGTGAAAGGAAATAGGCTTAAGAGAGGTTGTCTTTATTTTTTTGAAAGTGTTATTGACAACGAACACATTTTGGCAAGTTGTAACGGCGAAAAATATAATATTAAAGTAATTGAATCCTTGCGCAAAGAGAAATCTGTTTATCAGTTTATCAGTTAGACTCTAAAGACTATCTCCTCAGACACAAAGTGGATGGTATTACAAGGTGGGGGCGTAAAAAGTAACTTCACATAGTTTTTTTCAAAATTTTGCTATAAAAAATAATGGGGGAGAAACACAATGCGTTATAGCGTTGTGTTTCTCCCCCATTATTTTTTAACACTCTAAGTCTCGTGACCTACTTTCATGTGAGTAGTGAGTAAAGGAGGGTTCTGTGTCTGTACCCATTCCTTCGGGTCAATGACCGGACCGGAAAGGTCAATGACCCCCCTCCCCCGAAAAAATGGACCCCCCCCCCCCGAAAAAATGGAGCCCCCCCCTTCCTCCTTCCCCCACCACTCCTTCCCCCACTACTCCTTCCCCTACCACTTCTCTGGGTGAATGGCCGGTCATGACCGGTTGTCTACCTACATCTAACCGTTACACTCGCTACTCCAGAGTCTTCATTCCAATCCGAGAGGTCACCGCCGCAATATGCCTACTCTATTAGAATTATGTTTGCGACAGATAGTTTCAAATATAGTGTTGATGGAACTTGCATTAAACGATGCAAACCTTCCACTAACACTACGTCAAGCAGTGTATTCTTTTTATAAAGAAAATTTTGGAATTCTTCATTGCTTGCGGTATATATTTATTGATGGAACAGTTATGTGTTCATATTGCGGTGTGGCTGCACTCGTAAATGTGGAGGGACAAGTGGACTTTAGACTTCAAGGTGGAATATATGAAGATAACTATTACTTGTCATACAAGTTCATAGTTCTACAGGAAAAATGCGATATTTGCGCATTTAACTTGTACGAGTTTATACATGCAGATCCTACAGAAATTGATTGGGAAAACAATCCTGGAGTCCCTTATGTGACTTACTCTCCATAGAGGTCCACCAAACCCACCAAACGGCCCTTTTCAGGGCCACCTAAGACTTGAATTTAGGGATGTAAGCTATTTAGCTTACATGCAACTTAGCACAAATAAGTTCTGCTACGCGGCTAGTTTGATCCGTGTAGTAGTAAGCAAAGGAGGGTTCTGTGTCCGTCCCCACTCCTTAGGGTGAATAAACGGACCCGAAAGGTCAATGACCCCCCCCTTTCCCCACTATTCCTTCCCCCACTACTCCTTCCCCCGCCATTCCTTCCCCCACCACTCAGGCCAATGACCGGTCTCCTCATTTGCATACTGCTATAAAAGAGGAGTAAGCGTTGTTCTCTCCTTTATTCTGCTTTCATGCTCCACACTTGTTGTTTCGTCTCTGCCTGCATTATTTTGCTTTAAAATGCTTCCTCAGCTTAATGAAGAGTTCAATCCTTCCGAATATGCTGATGTTTACCACCAACATGTAGAAGATCCAATAGATTTCTACGATAGTAGCAGTGAGAATGAAGATGATAGTAGCAGTGATGAAGATGATAGTAGCAGTGAGACTGAAGATGACAATGAAAATGATAGTAGCAGTGAGACTGAAGATGACAATGAAAATAACATTGAACTTGATGAAGAAATGAGACCATTTTACTTTTATGAACTAGATCCTCTTGATATGGTAGAAAGATTCATTGCAGAAGCACACAAACGGCTAAATTTAGGATATCATATTATAATTGGTTCAGCTATTCTGTATCATGATAGTAAGTTCTTTTGTGTAACACCAAATACTAGAGAACGTATGCTGACTTGGCGGGATGATATACTGAGGTGTCACGAGCAAGGAATTAGCATTGGTGGCTACTTTGTAGCACAAGTGGGCTTTTGGGTCTAATGTGGCTAGTGTAGTGGCTAGTATAGCCACACAAACCTTCCCTCACCCCCCCACCCTATCCCCTCCCAATCCTTATTCCTTCCCCCTCCCCATTTTTAAAACTCATAAAAGGCGGACTATGAACCTACAGGTTTTTAGTCTGTACTTGCACCGTCAAGATGAGTACTAGACTTGATGGTTTTATAGCCAATGAAATTAATATATGGAGTTTGATAACAAACTTACGCATTAAAATTGAAGAAAAAATTATGGCAAACAATGGGATAGGAGTTATTGTTATTGTTTCATTACTAAGACATATTGATTTTTTGTATGATATAAAAGTAACAATCAAGAATATTGGTGAACTATTTCCTTGGACAATATTTATTCGTGATAAAGTTGAAAAGCAGAAAATTATAGTAGATGTTGTAGCAATGAAATATAACCTAGATAGAGAAGAATAGATACAAACCCCCCCTCCAATTCCTTTGTTTTGCAACATAGTGGGGGGTAGGAGTATATGTAAGACTAAGTAAGCGATACATAGTTTGTTATTTGAAGTAAAAGAAATAGTAAATAAACATGTTGTCTAAAGATACTCCATTTATTAATTATTTTGAAGTTAAAGACGTTTTTGAAAGCACAAATGAAATACAAGAAGAAAATATAGAGGAAAATTATGACGAAACTAATAACGATTCTACAATGGAAGAGGAAGAAATGGTACAGATTGAACAAGAACTATTTGAAGAAATGATAAACGATAGTGATGAAGATATAATTAAGGAAGCTATTGAAATATTTATATTGGATTCATCGTTGGAATCACCCATATCACCTTTACTGTCTTCTGAATCTGAATCTGAATTGGACTAAGGTACCCCCACCATTTTGAAGAAGTAGTGGGGGAAAAATATCCCCACCACAAGTTGAAAGTTGGTGGGGGAATGTTTATAAATGTGTTAAATATTTGTGCAGGAGATCAGTCTTAGGGAGACTAGTGACTGAAGATGTTTCGTAAAATACCTTTTGATCCTTCATACTACAATCTGTTTGATATACATCGTTTTCCAGACATTGAGGAGAAATTGTACAGAAAATTTTGTTCTCTACTCGATAAACCGCAAAAACTACCACCAAATACTTTTACCTACAAGCTACCCATCATGGACAAGGACGATGTAAGCAAAATACCATTAGTTCAAGTAAAATTTTTGGAAGAAAAAATTCTTGTTTGTGTGAGAAGAAGTGTTTCATAATGATTATTCAAAAAGATTGGCTTTCGACTTTATTCAAGAACATGCAGGATCTGAAAGAGAACAGTATCCAGAACCATATTACAAATATCTTTTTGAGAATGGAGCGAGTGTAACGGTAGAAGTAACCATTACATTAGTATAACTCTCCCCACCACTGACGTCTCCCCACCATTGGCATCTCCCCACTACTGTATAAAGCTTTCGCCTGGGTAGCGTGAGCTCCGTTACAAATACACTGCTGAAATAGTTTGACTCGCTTGACAGTAATGTGAGAGTATCAGGAAGGCAATTGAATGAACTCAGATCAAGCAATTAAACAGACTTTAATAACACAACTATAACTAAACTAACATGGTGCACAGGTGAAACATATGATTATGCCCTTCAATTGCAGTGAGCGAAATGTATTTACATGAATTAGAGTCCACCCAACTACTGGGGCTAGTTCTCCTTCGTTTACTCAACACTCATGAAGTAAGAGTTCGGTAAATTACTTCGCGCACAACTGGAGCGTCCGATGTGTAAGTGTCACTGAGGATACTTAACTTATAAGCTAATTGACCATTAATTATTTACAGCAATAAAACAAAAAAATGATATCGTTAAATCAAACTTGGGCTTTTAAGAATTCAATTCCACAAACAAAGTTACTATACAAATTACCCTAAAAATGAATTCATGTCTTAGCCTCTAATATTTACAAATGTTGGAAGGAATAGATTATTTAATACTTTGAATGGCCGTGCTTGAATACAGTTCCTACTTTGGGGGTTTACTTCGTTCCCTAAGCAGGGGTTTTAATTAATTTTATCTATTACTTTATATACAGTTATTTATTTACTTATTTATTCCTTTACTACTTATAACTTTATCCTTACTTTGATTACCTCATTTATGCTTCCTGTTTGCTTTAGGGCTTATTGCTTTTGTATATTTATTTAACTAAAGGGAGTCTAGAAGTTCTCTATCTATTATATAAATTTAAACGTTCGGGACCTAATGCTGTGCACCGGACTGAGAGTGATTCGACATACCCCTGGAGTAGACCTTTCTTCCGCCGTCCGTCGGATTCGTGGCCGGTGCGGTGTCGGTCGGTGTGGTCCCTCGGCTGTGCTCCGCCGTTCTCCTTGTGGGTGCGCGAGTGGTCGTCGGTGCGGTGGAGTCCTCGTCCCCGGGCCTCGGAGCTGGTCCGTCTTCCTTCTGTGGGCGGTCCTCGGTGCTGCTTGGCCGTCTTCCTTCTTTGGGACTGCTGGAGCTGCTAGGGCCGTCTTCCTTCTCTGGAGGGTCCTTGGAGCTGCTGGCCCGTCGTCCTTCTTTGGGGGGTCCTTGGAGCTGCTTGGCCGTCTTCCTTCCTTGGGATCCCTGCACCTGCTTGGCCCGTCTTCCTTCTCTGGAGGGTCTGGAGCTGTGGCGCTGGTCTTGGAGTCGGGTCGTCACTGGTGGCGTTCTATACCGATCCAGTTGGCTTCCTGGCTCCTACTCCGTTCAGAGCCCAGACCAACCCTTTTCCCCTGACTTCTTCTATCCTGTACTCCTTGAAGACTGATAATTTCCTCCGCTCCTAAGTTCCAAATTTTGTCCCCACTACTTTTTGATTTCATCCCCGTTTCCGATTGTCCACGCCTCCCAGCCAATTATCTTTCAATTACCACCTCTTCCTTATTCCCTATTGGCGATTGAATACTTCGTCATCAAGCCGCCATCTTTGCCGCTGATTGCTGATCGGTAAGTCGATTTATATTTCTTGCATGATTATTCTAAGAATTGCTACATGGCGTGAGAACGTGCGTGCCGTCCGTCCTCCCAGCGTTGTATATCTGATCACGGTACATTTTTTGTATCAAGTTGCCGTCTGGTTGGCGCCGGTCTCGGCGGATTGAAGTGAATTTACTGAGATGAATTTTGCATCGAGAATAATATTAGTTACATTTAATTTATATGTTTACATTCCCCCACGGCGATTGAGCGATATTCCACCGATCGCTCCATAATTTTGTTTTTAATTGCCCACTTAAATGATTTTACTGCGTAAAGTCTCTGGGTGGCACCGTCATTTTTCGTTTTATTTCCTGGATATGGATGCAGTATGCTAATATTACTATAGCGATGGTGACTATGGCTAGCCATGCTATTAGGATGTACAACAGGAGTCTCGTGTCATTAAATATTTCATATTCATCGTGTAGTAATTTTACTTGTTGGATTTTTTTCATTTCTGTAACCTTAAAGGTTGGGTTCCGAAAGGTCCAATTTGTGTTTAAAATTTCGGTTAAATTTTTGAATTCGTGTGTCACTCCCGATTCCATTGGGTATAATTTAATTGATTGTAATTTAGACCAAGTTACTGGGATTAGGTTTATAATTTTCTTTCTAATGTCGTCCTGGGAATCACACGGGTGTAACTGGGTTATTAGTATTTCGTCTTCGCTGAGTAACTCACAGTCACAAGGGATATTTACTAGTAATGTTCCTGCCGTGATGGGAGTGATTTGGTGGGTTGATTTCCCGTTGTCGCACCTGAGTGTCATATTTTCTTTAATATTGGTAATCAGGTATTTATTTGGCAATAATTTAGTAACTATTGGATATTCTGGGGCTGTTTGGCAAACATAGTGGCAATGTTGTTGTAGTGTTTCTATATTTACATTGTTTAAAATGAAATGTAAGCATTTTTGTTCCCTTGTTGGGAGAGTTTGTCGGGGTAAGAGACATAAGGGATATGTTTCTTCATTGCAGTGTTTATCTTCACTGGTAATTACTTTTGTGAGGTGTTCGTTCGTGAACACAAATTTTCCTTTTATTTGTAAGGAGCAAATGTCTGTTTCCCAACGTACTGGAGATATTATCGTTTTATATTGTTTGTAGAGGATGTTCTTTGGCATCAGTGGGATGTTAATCTTTATAAGTAATGTGTCGTTAAGTAAAGTACATTGAGTAATTGGTAATTTGTAGTACAGCAGTATTTTGTCGATCGGTATGGCTAGTCTTAAATTCTTCTCGAAGGCATTCGTTTGTAATTCGGTGAGATGAGTTAATAGTTTCTTGGGTTTGATTAAGCTGTCCGAAATTTGATTTGAATGGCATTTTCCTAGGATGTCTCTCTCGTTCTGTTGCTGGTAATTGTACAATATGTATGTCCAGGTTTGTTGTGTTAGAGAGTAAATTTGCTTAATGATTATTTCTGATGTTGTGTATTGGCTCTCGCTGAATTCTTGCTGTGCGATTGAAAATGTTGTATGCACTCTGTCCGCTAGTTGTGCGACATTCTGTGAGAAATTATTCAGATTATGTGTTGTCCTAACTAGGTCCTTATATTGATTTCCTACGGAGTTAATAATTTCATTGGTGTGTTGTTCAAGATTTTTTTGATTGTCATAGATGCCCGCAACTTCGTTTGTGGAGGCTAAGTCACAGCACCATTGAAAGAAGTCTTTTAAGAATGTTAGTCCCCGTTTTCCTCTTGTGTTTGTTACATTACTAAGCGATAGGTCATGGCTTTGGTTTTCAATGACTGATATAATTAATGATTGGAGTTTCACTAGATTTCTCTGTAGTTCGCACTGCGTGGATGTGTTATTTCTATTCAAGCTACATTTTCCTGTTACATTTTGGTATTTTGGGAACGTTGGTTTTTGGTTTAATTTTGTCGTTAAGATTAATGGAATCGATGCTTCGTAAGGGATTAGAGCTGTTTGGCGTTCGAAATGTAAGCCGCTGAAGAATTGGTAGCTGTCGGACTCTTGAGTTGCTTGTGTTCCGTTGCAAAGCAATATTGTTATCGTGGCGAGTAACAGGTGTGAAGCCATCCTGGTGTTATGTTCTTTCCATACAGCCATTCAGATCTGAACCACAAATTTCGTGTTAGTGTTATAATAATAATAATAATTTTGTGATTTCAATTTCAAGAGTGTATGTTAGTTTATCTGTTCATGGTATTTTCGTCCTACATCCAAAATGTATTGGTTACTTCGTTCAGTAATTACATTTTTCTGTCAGAAAGTAATGCTTGCGCGCTTAGCATTTACTCTCTTAAGAGAATGCGTTTATACATTAATATGAGAATTTGTACTTTTATTTTAGCTTTTAGTCATAATTTATAGCTACCGAATCCCTTAATACTCATGACTGGGCCCTAGTCAATGAATGTTAAGCTAATCAGTAATTATTCGGTAAATTTTTGAAGATATTTTTCGAATGTGAGCACATGTTTTCAGAATGGGAGGCAATGTTTTTGAAACAGTTAGTATTCATGTTTCCAGGCCGTGCCCTAATGTGCTGATTCCCGCAGAGACGTGCTGCAGGTGTTCTTATCTCTTGTCACTTCTGCAAGAGATAACGTCATCTCTGTGCCTACGTTTGAGCTGCGTCTGTTTTCTGCTAACTGCCTTGGGACTGTGGATTATTTCAGTCTGTGAGCGTCCGTTGTCCGCGTCGGTCGGTACTTATGTACACGTGTGTGCGTATAAATGAGTGATATTCGAGTGAAGTTTCTTGAGTGTCTTTTTTTGTGTAGTGTAGTGAATGTGTATGGATAATCCATTAATCAGGTATCCCAATTTCTCTTTAATTTAAATTTAAATATTTTCCTTAATTAATTTGTCACGGAAATGGACATTATTTTTACTTGCCATTGTCTTCCGATTTCATATTGAGGGATCCAAAATTTTTTTTGACGTGGCTCCTTTTGTGCTTATTGTATTTTGAGAAATGATATAGTGATGCATACGTTTTGCGTGTAGCTAATAATAGTATTTAGCTCTGTACATGAAATAATTTTATATGAAATATTTTCTTGAATTTAGTTGAAATATTTTGAAATATTCGGAATGAATTTTATTTTGGATTTTCTTTGAAATAATCGTTTTAGTTATCAAATTCCTTGGAATATTCCCAGTGTGATTATGCTGTTGGCCTCTTGCTGTGTGGTTGATTGATGGTCGATTGTGTGTTAGCGTAGGGGAGTTGACTTATGTCCTCGCTAGGTTAGCCCGCGCTTCCATATGCGATCGTGGGAGATTAGGTTGTATGTGTTTTCTTGTGGAAGCGGAGGTCAGCAGTATTTTCTTTGGCCTATATTGTCGCTCAAATGTTTGCTCAGTTGCATAAGTGGTCGTAAGTGATGCACTTATGTTTGGTGTCCTTTAATTGTAGGAATACTTCCTGATTAGGGGGAGTGTTCGTTTTTGTTAGCATGGACTCCTTTGGGGATGAACGTATTCTATACGCCCTGCGATAGAGCTTACATTTGTGGCCATTTTATAGGCATTTCAAGTTCCCTTAGTATTAATATTTCTATTCCCTATAAAATGGTTTCAACTTAGAAACGTGGACTGGTTCATTTACCGTCCGTCCTCTCTTGTCCAGTGCGATAAGATAATTGTTTTCGCTCAATTTTTCAATTACATAAAAGGGGCCACGGTAACAATTTTGAAACTTGTTAAAAGGTTTTGTGTGGTCCTGTGGATACCTGATTAAGACTTCATCTCCTGGCTTATACGTGATTTTCCTTTTATCCTTTTCATATTGCTTCTTCTGTGAAATCTGTGCTTTATGTATTATTTGAGGGATTTCTTTACGTAATTTTTGTATGCACTCTAATTCTTTTATTATGTCCGGATCTTGATCTTTGTGTGTGTAGACGTAGTCTGAGGGTAGTCTTGCTTCCCTGCCGTACATTAAGTAGAACGGGGTGTATCCAGTGGTTCTATTTACAGTTGTGTTGTAAGCAAATGCAACGTATTTTACCATGCTTGCCCATAGATTTGGTTTCTCTTCTATATAGTGACTTATCGTTTTCTTAAAAATTAAGTTCTGTCTTTCGGTTAAGCCCTGAATTCGTTGTGTATATGGGGGACTATTTTTTTGTTCGATTCCAAGACTTAAACATAATTGTTTCATGAGCGTACTCATAAAATTCGTGGCTGAGTCGTGGAGTATCATACGGGGACATCCGTACTGGCAAAATAATTCAAGTAGAATTTTCGCTACTGTTGGGGCGGTTGCATCCCTTGTTGGTCTTGCGTGTACCATTCTGGTACCCTGGTCGGTTACCATGAGAACATATTTAAAACCCGCGCTTTGCGTGATTGGTCCGAGGAAATCAATGATTATCTTTTCGAATGGTACTACTGGCGGTATTTGGGGAGTTAAAGCGTCATATTGTTTGTAAGTTGGTGTGCGTCGTAGCTGACATTGCTTACAAGTCCGCGTGTAGTTCTCGATATCCTGTGTCATTGTTGGCCAGTAATATCGGTCCTTTATTTTTCTTAAAGTTTTAAAATTTGAAAAATGTCCTCCAGAATATGCGTTGTCGTGGAATGCCTTCAGAATATCCTTCACCTTTTCTTGGGGAATTGCTAATAAATTACTATTCTCTCTGCCGTTGAAATGTTTGTAAAATAATAACCCATCTTGTTCGTGAAATTTTCTAGCTTGGTTTCTTATTTTCTTTGTGACTGCTTCCGGGTTAATTTTTGCTAATTTTATTTGTTTAAGATAAGGGTCCGTATTTTGGAGATGTTCAAAATCCTCTGTCTGTAACTGGTTTATATTTAGTGTAATATCGAAGGGGTGGTCGTCCATTGTTTGTGTGGGTTCTGTTCTTGATAAACAATCTGCCAATAAATTACTTGTGCCCTTTTTGTATTTTACTGTGATGTCATAATCGACTAAATTTAATGCTAATCGATTTAGTCTTGAGGAAGTATTTTTAAAATTCTTGAAATGTACCAATGCATTACAATCAGAGTAAACTGTTACATGACGGCCTAAAGTAAATTCTCTTCAATAATTTACTGCATACGTTAGACTTAGCATTTCTCGTTCGCTGTTTGCATACTTTGTCTGTGTTTCTGTAAATTTTTTTGATAAGTATGCTACGGGGTGCATTTTGTTAGTTTCTGGATCTATTTGTATAAGACACGCGCCCATAGCGAATAATGAGGCATCAACAAATATTACCGTTTCCCTATTTTCATTCCAGTGGGCTAGAAGGGGTGGGTTTGTTAGGATTAGCTTGATTTTTTCGAAAGCTTGTTGGCACTGTGGGGTCCATTCAAATTTTTCGCCTTTATTGGAGGCTTTTATTAGTTCTGTTAAGGGTAATGTAATTTCGGCATAGCCTTTGATGTGTTTCCTGAAAAACGAAGTCGCACCCAAATACTGTCTCACTCTTCGTATACAATTTGGTACTTTGAAATCTTGTATGGCTTTGACTGATGATTTTTGTGGTAAAATTCCTTTGTTTGAGACTGTAAATCCTAGTATGTCAATTTCTTGATACATAAATCTACATTTTTTTGTGTTTAGTTTTAGGTTTGCTTCATTTAAAATGCTTAAAATTGTGTCCAAATTTTGTAAGTCTTTCTGAAATGTGGTTCCATACACGATAACGTCGTCGATGTATGATATTACCGTATTATACAAGTATTTGTTTAGAAGGGCTTGTATTGCTTTTGTAAAGAGTGCAGATGACACTGAAAGACCCATAGGTAGGCGTGTGTATCTGTAGAAACGGTGCTGGCTTCTTATTGCTAATAAATTTCTAAATTCTTCTTTCACTGTTAGTTGATGGAATGCACCTTTGAGATCTAATTTTGTAAATGTGTTGGCCTTATTTAATGAGTTTAGAACTAGGCCAACGCTGGGTGTTGGAAATATGCAGGGTTTTAATACTTGATTTACTTTCCGCATATCGCTGACTAGTCTGGGGGAACCATCATTGTTTCGTGTTAAAAATACTGGTGATGCCCATTCACAGAATGGTGGACATTCTTCCAAAATATTAGCTTGTTTCATTTCGTCTAATATTTTATCTAATTGCTGTCGTTCAGTTTGAGCTAATTTGTAGGGAGGTGAATTTACTGGTTTGGCGTTGGGAATTGTTTCCAGTGCAACCGGTGGTAAATTTGCAGGTGTTAAATCCGTTACTTTCGTGGTAAAGACATTTTTGTATTTTTGTAGGAGTTTAACAAGTCGATTATGTTCTGTGCTGGTTAAATGTGGTGATATGTCAAATGGAATGCCATCCTTATCAGTAATCATATGCTTTTCAGGATGCTGTAATGTTGGCTTCTCATTAGCTGACGTTTTCCTATTTTCCGTGGTCATGCCGTTGGTGTCCTGTGTCAGGAATCCTAAAATGGTATTGGCACTAATGTTCTTGGGGAAATTTGATGCGTTATAAATATTTATAAAATATTGTTTGTTTTCTGGATCTTCGATTAGGTATGCGTGGCATTTCTTTTTGTCCTTTAAACCTTTTTCAGGTTCAAAATGTGTTCGTTGAGTTACTGTTTCCTGTACTGTGATTCTCCTGTGTTGGTGGGGTGCAATGATTAGGTCCTCTTTGAGACGTATGTCTGTTAATTTATTGGCCTCGGTTACTTTAGTAGTGCATACTGTTTCTATGTCGACTAGCCATTTTTTTCCCATAGGTATTTTATGTTTGTGCTGGCCTAAATTGAAAATAATACATTTGGTGTTGAAATTGATTTCAACTTTGTGTTTGCGCATAAATCTATTGCCTAAAATTATGTCACTCGTTGCGTTTGTGGTTACATAAAATTTATCTCTAAAAATTATGTTATCTACCTCTAACGTAATTTCAGCTTTGCCTTTAATATGCATTGGGGTGTCGTTTGCGGATACTATCAGTGGTAAGTTATCCGTATCTAGATTTTGCTGTGATACTAGGTTAGCGTTAATTAGGTTTATGTTTGACCCGGTATCTACAATGCATTCTATAGTTTGAGATGGATTATTGGCTAATTTTGCATTTAAAGTTAATACTGGAATTGTTCTGTACTCTGTTTCATGAATTTTGAATAATGTGTCATTTAAATCCCGTTTATTCAGTTTGTTTTTCTTCCTCGGTTTGTGGACTCGTTCGTCAGATAAGTGTGTAATGTCGCAACTGTAAATTTTGTGCTCCTCCGTTTGCTGGTCCAATTGTTCACAAATTTCTGTTTTCTCGTGGTCTCTTAATAAATTATTTTTCTGTCCCAGGTCGACCCTTATGTCATGCCTCTTGCCATTCGGTCCTTCTTCTATCTTATCCTGTCTTGTATTCTCTCCATTCTGTGATTCATCCTCATTCCACTGTCTCCTCTTCATTTCTCTTGGCGGTGTCCTATCTTGAACCTGCTCCATCCTTCCTTGTGTCCTGGGATTCTTCCTGTTATGCTGGCTAAGATACGTTTTCCTAATATTTACACTCGTATCTGTACATCTAGTGTGGGTTTCTTTGTTTCCCTGCCACTTATTTTTCTTTCTGGGTTTAATGTCCTTTGACTCACTTAAGGTGGGAAATTCCTTTTCGTAATTATTTACACGGTATTTACTATTTACATTATTGTGCTCCTTAGGAATGCTATAGGGGCGGGGAGTCATCCTGTTTCTGTTAGTAAAGGTTGATCCCCTATTGATTAGTTTTTTTGCTGAGTGTTTTGGTTCTTTAGCTTGAAACAGTCACTCTTATTATGATTTCGCATGTTGCAAAAATCACAAAATTTTTCCGTTTTCTTAAACCTACAATTTTGTGTTGTGTGATTATTCTTCTTGCAAATATTGCAGAATGTCGTGTTTCGGTCGTGGTTTGGGTTCCTAGGTCTTGGGTTATATGTGTAATGACGTGGGTTTGGATTGTAATGACCGTAGTATGTCGAGGGGTATCGCTGACCTGGTCGTGACGGGTGTGTGTGCCGCTGATATGAGGTGTATGGCCTCCCAGTGACGTAGTTCCCTCTCGGTGTGCAGCTGTTGTGTGACGTAGGGTACGCGCGTGCGTGCGCCTGCCTGACGTCATTCGACCTTGGGTTACTGACCGCGGTGTTGTTCACAGGCATGCTCTGTTGTTGTGACGCCTTCAAATTCGCAATTTCCATTGTGAGGGTTTTTATTTCCTGTTGTAGGCTACGCAACTCTTGTGTTCCCGCATCGCTGTTTTGTGTCGTGTGTGTGTCTGCACGATTATATTTTTCCCTATTGAGACGGCTGATTTCTAATTGTAATTCGATTTTCTTGAGATTGTTCTCCAGCTGTTGGAGCGTGTTGCACGTTTCGTTGAGAATTTTGTCACAAATTTCCGGACGCAGTCCCTGTATAATGTGTTGAATTATTCGTTTCTCGCTAATATCTGGTTCGTGTCTTTTGCATAGTGTTAAGATTTCGAGGTAATACGCTAAGACAGGTTGATCTCGGCGTTGTATCTTCTGCGCTAGTATCATTTCGAGTGTCTGTGCCTGCGCGGCTGGGGTGAATGTTGCGATAAACAATGTCTTAAGGTCCTGCCAGTTGTCTGGTCTTGTGGCATCGCTTAAGTGCTGGTACCATGAAAGGGCGGTGCTTGCTAAATGTGCGGGGAATATATTTAATTTAGTTGCGTCCGTCCAATTGTTTGATTTAGCCGCAATTTCATATTTATCGATAAAGTCCATGGGGTTTTCGGTTTGAAGGCCATGGTAGGTTCCTGCTGAAACTAACGGTATTTTTTCTTTCGGTCTGCCTTCGTTCGCCATCATTAAATCACGTCTGCTATTTCCTTCTTCGTCAGTTTCCGTGTTAGCCGGGCTGGGTGTTCTAGACAGTTCTAGGTAATTGGGGAACACGATTTCCTCGTATTCGTTCTCGGAAGTGCCTGCCTCGTTTAGTTCCGGGGTGTCGTACAAATTTTCTCGATCGGTTATGAACCGTTGGATTCGGACTAGTCCTGGATATTTATCTAATTCTGCTGGGCTTAGGGCTATTTTTCGGTCGATTAATTTTTTGAAGGTGAATTTTTTTTCTTCGCTTAAGTTACGTGTAAGGAACGCCTTTATATCCGCAACTATTGGTCTGAGGTCCGCGACTGTGTCTTCATCCCTATATTTTATTTTGAATTTAGTTAAAATCTGTTGCAAATTTTGTTTACTTACTCGGTATACATCGGGAGGTAAGATTTTCCGGTCTGCAGTTAATGACATTTCATTTTCATAGATTTGGGGCCTATCTTATTATGTTTGTCTGAGTTTTAATAGGGGTGTGTATTTAAAATGTTTGGGGGATGTTTATTTATTCCTTATTCTGTCCTGGGTTCCTATTACTGTCTTAATATTACTAACGTAACATATAAAAATAAAACCCTTCAATTCTTATTTCTAAACCATTATATTAACACAAATTTCTCTCACTGAGCTGATTCAATTGCTTGATAATTAAATCAAAAGGCAGCCTCCACCATATAAAGCTTTCGCCTGGGTAGCGTGAGCTCCGTTACAAATACACTGCTGAAATAGTTTGACTCGCTTGACAGTAATGTGAGAGTATCAGGAAGGCAATTGAATGAACTCAGATCAAGCAATTAAACAGACTTTAATAACACAACTATAACTAAACTAACATGGTGCACAGGTGAAACATATGATTATGCCCTTCAATTGCAGTGAGCGAAATGTATTTACATGAATTAGAGTCCACCCAACTACTGGGGCTAGTTCTCCTTCGTTTACTCAACACTCATGAAGTAAGAGTTCGGTAAATTACTTCGCGCACAACTGGAGCGTCCGATGTGTAAGTGTCACTGAGGATACTTAACTTATAAGCTAATTGACCATTAATTATTTACAGCAATAAAACAAAAAAATGATATCGTTAAATCAAACTTGGGCTTTTAAGAATTCAATTCCACAAACAAAGTTACTATACAAATTACCCTAAAAATGAATTCATGTCTTAGCCTCTAATATTTACAAATGTTGGAAGGAATAGATTATTTAATACTTTGAATGGCCGTGCTTGAATACAGTTCCTACTTTGGGGGTTTACTTCGTTCCCTAAGCAGGGGTTTTAATTAATTTTATCTATTACTTTATATACAGTTATTTATTTACTTATTTATTCCTTTACTACTTATAACTTTATCCTTACTTTGATTACCTCATTTATGCTTCCTGTTTGCTTTAGGGCTTATTGCTTTTGTATATTTATTTAACTAAAGGGAGTCTAGAAGTTCTCTATCCATTATATAAATTTAAACGTTCGGGACCTAATGCTGTGCACCGGACTGAGAGTGATTCGACATACCCCTGGAGTAGACCTTTCTTCCGCCGTCCGTCGGATTCGTGGCCGGTGCGGTGTCGGTCGGTGTGGTCCCTCGGCTGTGCTCCGCCGTTCTCCTTGTGGGTGCGCGAGTGGTCGTCGGTGCGGTGGAGTCCTCGTCCCCGGGCCTCGGAGCTGGTCCGTCTTCCTTCTGTGGGCGGTCCTCGGTGCTGCTTGGCCGTCTTCCTTCTTTGGGACTGCTGGAGCTGCTAGGGCCGTCTTCCTTCTCTGGAGGGTCCTTGGAGCTGCTGGCCCGTCGTCCTTCTTTGGGGGGTCCTTGGAGCTGCTTGGCCGTCTTCCTTCCTTGGGATCCCTGCACCTGCTTGGCCCGTCTTCCTTCTCTGGAGGGTCTGGAGCTGTGGCGCTGGTCTTGGAGTCGGGTCGTCACTGGTGGCGTTCTATACCGATCCAGTTGGCTTCCTGGCTCCTACTCCGTTCAGAGCCCAGACCAACCCTTTTCCCCTGACTTCTTCTATCCTGTACTCCTTGAAGACTGATAATTTCCTCCGCTCCTAAGTTCCAAATTTTGTCCCCACTACTTTTTGATTTCATCCCCGTTTCCGATTGTCCACGCCTCCCAGCCAATTATCTTTCAATTACCACCTCTTCCTTATTCCCTATTGGCGATTGAATACTTCGTCATCAAGCCGCCATCTTTGCCGCTGATTGCTGATCGGTAAGTCGATTTATATTTCTTGCATGATTATTCTAAGAATTGCTACATGGCGTGAGAACGTGCGTGCCGTCCGTCCTCCCAGCGTTGTACATCTGATCACGGTACATTTTTTGTATCAAGTTGCCGTCTGGTTGGCGCCGGTCTCGGCGGATTGAAGTGAATTTACTGAGATGAATTTTGCATCGAGAATAATATTAGTCACATTTAATTTATATGTTTACAACTGACTTAAATTTGGTGGGGGAATGTGGATAAATGTGTTGATTATTTGTGTAGAAGCTCATTCTTCGATAAATCGTTGATCAAAATGTTTCATCATGTACCTTGTGATCCGACTTCTTCCTTCAGGGAAAAACAAAGATTAAAAAGACTAGAAAAGGAAAGACAAGATAGAGAAGATACGAAGATGGAGTTTAATAGACTACAATTTAAAATACCTGGAATTGAACTTGGAGCACCAAGATTGAAAACCCTCCACTGGGCTGGAAGTTATATCAAATTTTTGAAAGTTCAAGTTGAAGCAAGAGATCTAAAATTGAAAAGATTAGAAATGGAAAATCGAGAATTGAAGAAATTAATATCACACATGTCTGGTAATACAACAGTTCAAGAAGGTGAAGAAGAAGGAATAGAAATTTTAGGAATCTAAATTATCAGCACCCTTTTAGAGAATGGGGAATAGATCACTTTGTGGTAGTGTAATGACATGCCGCTTAGTGATCTATTCCCAGTTCTCGCTTAATATCCGATGACCTTGACCTATATAAAAGTAGTGGGGGTAAAAGCATATAAAGAGATAGTTATGGATATAACTTTCAGTACAAGTCTAACACTATGGACAGCTTGTTAGTTTTATGTTTACAACAAATTATCAATAATGGGTTTCTTTACCGTTATATAATAACATCAAATAAATGCAAAATACCTCAACCAATTCGTGAAATGCTCATCAAATTTAAGAAGGACAATTGTGGATTTGGTATTTATCTTGCTTTTACTTTTGAAGATGGAACAAAAATGTGTCATGATTGTGGAAAAGCATCTGTTTTAGACTTTGAACAATTTGAAGACGATGGAGGTAAATTAGTTCACCTTGTAAAAGGCCAAGTGATGAAATTTGAAACAGTCAAGAAAAAATGTAACATTTGTGCACAAAATTTGTTTGAATTTATTAAGTATAGTGCATTGAAATCATAATACCCTTTCCACATATGAAGAAGGTGGGGGAAAAGGAGTGGGGATTATATAGTGGTGGGGGAACATGTATAAATGTAGGTTGTTTATAGAGAGTTTTAATATTTTTGCAGCATTTGTTGGAACAACATGCAGTTTGAAGTACGTCATTAAAAAATGAGATATGAAGAATGGGGCTCAGTTGCAGAATTTGTTAAATCTAAAGAAGATGATGGAAAATTGATAAATGTACATTGCTACATTCACAATCAACATAGTCATGACAGGGTGATGGAGTATTTAAATACTCCTAACATAACACCGCAAAGTTCTCCATTTATAAAATATTTGAAAGAAGAAGATTTGGATGTTACCCTAGAAGTTTGGTATCTAATTTAAATTATTGTGGTGGGGGAAATGTAGAAGTTATTGGTGAGGGAAATGAGATAAAACCGGCAAAATTGTAGAACAGAATTCACTCTATACAACGATGGAGCATCCTTCCACAACACCTGTATTGACATCTGCGGATTGGCATCAAAATCATCAACCAAATACTTCAAGTTCAAATTGTTATGAAAATCAGCAGCCTAGTACTTCAAATTCAAATTGGTATGAAAATCAGCTGCCTAGTACTTCAAGTTCAATTTGGTACGAAAATCAGCAACCTGCCACTTCAAGTGTAAATTGGTATGAAAATCAACAAATTACTACTTTCAACCTGTCCTACCATGGTTCAGGACATCTTAGAGGCCTTTGAAAATAGGAGTTTTGCCTGGGCTACCTTTATTGATTTAAGTAAGGCCTTTGATTGTGTCGACCATGGTATCTTGCTTCATAAGTTGGAATTTTATGGGATAAAAAACTCAGCTTTAAATCTTTTCCAAACTTATCTATCAAACCGAAGACAGGCGGTTTGCACTGGGGGTGAATGGTCGAAAGTTTGCACAAGTAACTGTGGGGTCCCACAGGGCTCTGTCCTTGGGCCCCTCTTGTTCCTGATAGCGATAAATGACTTACCCTCTTGTTTGAACTCGAAGTCATATTTATATGCTGATGATACCACTCTGCTGTCTTGTAACAATAACTTTGTTGAGCTTGAGGGAGCCGCTAAACTGTCTCTCAAAGATGCTGCAGACTGGTTCTCAGCTAACAGTTTCATGCTCAATAATGAGAAGACACAGACTGTCATTTTTGGGCTTAGACAAATCCCGGAAGTGCAGGACACTAACCCAGTAAATGCAGTCAAATTCTTGGGAGTCTTCATGGACCAACAACTCACCTGGTATCATCACATTCAGCAATTATGTACCAAACTTAGCAGATTAACTTTTTTGTTCCGTAGACTTAGTGATGCAATCCCTGTTAACTACATTAAGACTGCTTACTTTGCTTTGTTTCAATCTGCTCTCAGCTATGGAATAATTTTCTGGGGCAATGGCTCTCACATAAAAGATGTACTTATAATTCAAAAAAAGGTCATCAGAATCATGGCAAAAGCAAATACCCAAGACCACTGCCGCCCACTTTTTATTAACCTTAAGATTTTAACTGTTGTTAATTTATATATATTTAATATCCTGTTAACTAGTTTTAAGAATTACAACTCTCACTGTGTTAGAGGCGACTTTCATAATTTTGACACTAGAAATAGAGGAAAAATTGATGTACCCTTTGTAAGATTAGAAAAGTCAAAGTCAAATTATAGAATGTTGAGATTAAAATGTTTAAATAAGCTGCCAATGGAAATCAAGCAGCAGCCTTTTAAAACCTTTAAAAGAAAAACATTGCAGTGGTTGCTTGATCACCCCTTCTATGACCTCAGGGAGTTTTTAGATACCCCCTCAAAGGACATCTTAATGTAAGTAGAGTTTGCATTTGTACTGATTTTTGTTCTGTTTGCTGTGTGTTTTTTTTCTCAATTTTATGTATTTTTATTTATTTATTTTTACTTGATATGATCCAATTATGTCCTCACCGCCCAAAGCCTACCTTTTTCTTTATATCATTTTCTCTCGTAGGCCTAGTAGACTATATTAGACAATTAAATGAAATGACCCAATGTATCTTTCAGAACATGTTGAAACTGTTGACGCACCAATGCATGTATTATGTCTTTTGGATTAATAAATGATTCTGATTCTGATTCTGAACACAAAATTTGTATGAAAATCAACAGCCGACAACATCAACTCATTTTTGTACATCAGTATTTAAAGTATATTCAGGTTGAAATAATAATACGTCTTCCAACACTACTCGATATATTTACATTTATACTGTAATTGTTTACAAGACGGTAAATATATATAAAAGATCTTATAATGGCGATCGATTTCGACCAGTCACACCGGTCATCATGAGGCCCAATCAGACTGAGAGAATCAAGATGGTGTCCTTGCTTAAATACTATTGGCGCAGGAAGTTCCGGGAAACAAGATGGCGTCCATGCTTAAATCTTACTGGCTACCGGATGTTCGGGAATATATTCTGGTAGGTTCCGCCGGAATCGAAGCACACTTGTTCATTTATCAACTTGTCCCTGTTTTTACATTTTTCTTTAAATATAT
This sequence comes from Neoaliturus tenellus, assembly GCA_030545055.2. NCBI lineage: Eukaryota > Metazoa > Arthropoda > Insecta > Hemiptera > Cicadellidae > Neoaliturus > Neoaliturus tenellus. The sequence goes on along the minus strand of CM061533.1, from coordinate 243,084,203 downwards.
ATAATTCTTCCCATGCGTTCATTAAGTTTCCTTTCTTACATGTCTTGACTATTTGCAGGTTTTCTTCTATGGTTTTTAGGGAGTGGCCATTTTCTAAAAGGTGTTTTGCTACATTTGATCTTTCCGGTTTGTTGTTCTTCCATGCTGATATGTGGTTCTTGAATCTCTTTATAAAATTAACGGTCTGTCCAACGTAGAAGTTGTCACAATCTTCACAGCTAATTTTGTAAATACCGGATCGATTGAATTGGTTATTATCTTCAATCTTGGGGTGTAGCAGTCCACTCATGGTGTTTTGTGTCTTTTAAGCCACAAGACTGCTGCATTCAGATCAATGTTATATAGAGCATACAAGATTCCCTTGAGTGAGTCCAGCCGCAAAGAAGAAATAGCTACCATCAAAAGTATTGCACGAGCCAATGGATACCGTACTAGCCTCATAGACGAAATGGGAAATAAAATCAAAAGAAAAATAAAGAATCAGAATCGCCTCTACAGCCAGACCACATTGAAAAATGAAGAAGACAAATCCACTAGATTCGCTGTATTTAACTACACTGGAAACGTGACACAAAAGATCACCAATAAATTCAAGAAATACGGAGTTTCTGTTGCCTTCAAAACACAAAACACCTGATGATGACCGGTGTGACTGGTCGAAATCGATCGCCATTATAAGATCTTTTATATATATTTACCGTCTTGTAAACAATTACAGTATAAATGTAAATATATCGAGTAGTGTTGGAAGACGTATTATTATTTCAACCTGAATATCAGTACCAGCACGTATAATGCTAATCAAGAAGTTATTTATTTAAAGTATCAAAGCCCCATTCGGATTGTAATAAGTTAATATCAGCTCAATCAGGAAGAATCAGGAAAAACACATACATGAGAGAAAGGTGCAAGAAAGAAAGGATAGAATTTACAAAATTACAGTTAACAGTTCCCTCTATTAAAGTGGGATGTACTAGAATAAAAACTTTGGAAGCAACCAACGCATATTTGTTCGAATTGTTAGACAGAATTGAAAAGTTGGAGAAGAAGAATGAACATTGTAAAAAGTAAACACTCATTCCCCCCAAGAAAAACAAAAAAAATAAAATAGCAAAATAAAAAAAAAGTAGATGTAGAATAGAGAGCGAGGAATAGATCACTTTGTGGTAATGGACTAACATGCCACTTAGTGCTCTATTCCTCGTTCTCGCGTTATATTGGATGACCTTGACCTACATTAGTAGGGTGGGGGAAATTGAAAATGGTGGGGGAAATTGAAAATAGTGGGGAAAAGTGTATAAAGGACGAGCCTACTATAGAGGAATCACTCTGAAAGCAAACTTGTCACGAGTATGGACTTGACCACAAGGAAAGAAGATAGAAAACAAAGATTTCGAGAAATGGCTAAAGTAAGAGAGTCAAGAATAAGGTTGAGATTTTACAAACTACAGAGATTGATTCCTGGTGTTAAGTTAGGAGAAATAAGATCAAGAACGGTAGACATGGCAGCTGATTACATCAGTTACTTACATTCGGAATTAATGATAAAGGAAGCAAAAAATAGAAGAGCTGGAGCACAAGATAAAACAACATATTGAAACATCAAACAGTCAACCTATAAATTTTGTAATAAAAGAAGATGTAAAAGACTTAAATTAAACAAAAAAAAAAAAAAAAATGAACTTGGACTTTGGTTATTGATTGGACACTTCTTAGAGAATGGGGAATAGATCACTTTGTAGTAATGAATCATCATGCTGCTTAGTGATCTATTCCCAGTTCTCGCTAAATCAAAAATGACCTTGACATTCTTACCAAAATATCATATAAGCCGGATCAAAAACAGTTATTCCTCATTTACTGGAAATGGCTCCTGTGGACAACACCGATTATCCAAGGAAATCTCTGATTGAAATATTGTATAAAATTCAATTAGAGGATTTAAATATGGAAGAAGATGAAAATAATAGCGAAACATCAGAAGTAGAAACTATAAATGATATGGATGTGGATGTAACAACATCAGAAGAAGAAAATGCCAATGATGTGGAGAATGAAAATTTGGATATGGATGTAGTAATATCAGAGTCTTCGTCATCATTTGAATATGAAGAAATACATATTGAAACTCCAATTCATATAGAGAATACTAACGAAGAATCTGTTTGCAGAAGATTAATATTTTGTTCAAGACGTTTGTTTTCTTCTGAAAGTGAAGAAGAAGAAGATGAAATAGTAGTGGGGGAACTATTATAAAAGAAGGAAAGGAAGAGCTCATTTCATTTCTTGCCGAAATTTTGAAGAGTGAACACCACCAAACATGTATCATTGCGATAAATGTTTGGAATCGTTTAATGATGATATTCTGTTAGAAATACATAAGGAACTAATTCACAACAACACAGAAGAACAAGAAGAACAAGAAGAACAAGAAGAACAAAATGAAATAACAGCAAGACCTACAACAACTTTACCAAATTTACAAGTATCAGCTTTACCCGGAAAGGTAGTAATGCATCATAAGATTCAAAATGAAGATTTAAACTTAGAAGAATTTATTAGAGAAGCAAAACCAATCAACAGTAGAACTTTAAAAGAAGAATTAAAAAGATTAAATTTTCTCAAATTTGGTTTACTACTAGAAGCTATGTTTATAAATGTACAAGAAGAATTATCACCAAGAGGATTTATAACTAAAAATCAAACTATCATAGGAAGTTCAGACATTGATTCAATAGTTGAAAAATGTATAGAAGAAATATTAACTAAAATTCAGGAACATGAAGGACGAGGATCAGGGTGGAGTCTTATAAGTATTGAAGGATTAAATATAAAAGTTCATAAACATGGATATGGACTAATGGGATCTAGTTATATTCGTTTGCCAAAAATAATTGAGGATACAAGATCATGTGTTAATGTGAAAAATCAAGATAACGAATGTTTTAGATATGCGATGACATGTAAATTTGTACCAAATCATTGGAATGAACCAAACCAGCACTATGAAAATCAAAGATATAGATATAACTTTCAAGGAATTAGTTATCCTGTATCACTAAAAGATATATCAAAATTTGAGAAGAAAAATCCCGGCACATCTATTAATGTTTTTGGATTAGATAGTTCAAATAAAGTTTATCCTTTACGTATTGCTAAAGAAGAGCTAGCAGATCATACAGATTTACTTTTACTAACACAAGGAGATGTATCTCATTATGTGTATATAAAGAAATTTGACTCTCTTGTTAATAAACAACTTTCAAAAAATCGAAACAAAAAGCTGATTTGCAAAAGATGTTTTAATTTCCAACGAGAAGGAAGACAAGGAATGGAATGGTTACAAGAGCACAAAAGATTATGTAACAATAATTATGAAGCAAAAATTATTTTACCTTCAGAAAGCAGAGCATTTGTTACATTTCAAAAAGTTCATCATCAATACCGTATCCCTATAGTTGTATATGCGGATTTTGAATCAACACTAATTCCTATAAAAGATGAAAATTGTGAAGCTAGAAAAAGTGTCAAATATCAAATGCATAAACCAAATAGTTTTTGTTTAATGGTTAAATCAACATTATCAGAAGAACATTTAAACCAATATGGATTAACTTCAGAACCTCTAGTATATCGTGGTGAAAATGTGGAAACAATATTTCTTGACCATTTATATTTAATAGCTGAAAATGTACAAAGATTATATACGAATATCATACCAATGAAACCGATGGAGGAAGAAGAGGAAATTCAACATGAAAATGCAACTCATTGTTTCTTATGTAAAAATGAATTTACCATTGACAATTATAAAGTTAAAGATCATGACCACCTTACAGGTTATTACAGGGGTGCTGCTTGTAATAAATACAATTTGAGCTATCGTTTACCACTATTTATTCCTGTGGTTCTGCATAACCTCAGTGGGTATGATGCTCATTTTATAATACCTGAATTAGGAAGAGACAATGGTTCGATAGATGTTTTGGCTGAAACTTCAGAAAAATTTATAAGTTTCTCTAAAACAGTTGGAAATGTCAAATTAAGATTCTTAGACTCCTACCGATTTATGCCGTCAAGTTTGTCTAAACTTTCTGAAAATTTAAGGAAACAAGATTTTATTGAAACAAAGAAGATTGTAAGTAACGACAAACTGGATCTCGTACTTCGGAAAGGTGTTTTCCCATATGATTATATAGACAGTTTAGAAAAATTTAATGAAACATCACTTCCACCAAAAGAAGAATTCAAAAGTAAATTATACAACATGGACATATCTCAAGAGGATTATGATCATGCATGTAAAGTATGGAATGAATTAGGATTTACAACATTGGGAGAATATTCAGATTTTTATGTTAAATTAGATGTAACTTTATTATGTGATATAATGGAAGAATTTAGAAATACGTGTTTTGCAGCATATGGATTGGACCCTCTTCATTCATACACTTCACCTGGACTAGCATGGCAAGCCATGTTGAAAGAAACAAATTGTAAATTACAACTTCTTACTGATATAGATATGGTTTTGATGTTAGAATCAGGAGTTCGAGGGGGATTGACACAAAGTGTAACCAGACATGTTAAGGCGAATAACAAGTATCTGCCCGATTATGATGCATCAAAACCAACAACATTCCTAGGTTATTTCGATGCAAATAACTTATACGGATGGACAATGTCAAATCCCCTTCCATATGATAATTTTAAATGGATAGATCCAGAATCGATTGGAAACATTATGGATTTACCAAAGCATGGTGAAACTGGTTACATTTTTGATGTTGATTTTGAATATCCTGAACATCTTCACGATCATCATTACGATTTACCACTTCTTCCAAAGACTGAAATTTCCCCTACTGGAAGATGGCCGAAATTATTAATGACCTTAAACAATAAGTCTAGGTATGTTGGACATTATTGGATGATACAACAGGCTTTAGACTTGGGATTAAAAATTACAAAAAATAATCGAATACTACAATTCTCTCAATCTTGTTGGTTGAAACCGTACATCGTCAACAACACAAGAAGAAGAGCTGTCGCTACGTCATGGCCAAATATGGCTTTCTCGTTATTATGAAGGAAGAAGATATTAAAAATGGTAGATATCGTATAGGGTTGGATAAATTTGTATTTATGCGTTGAACTACCGATGCTACATCTAGTTACACGTTGAACTTCACAGTGTAAACATGGTGAATCAAGAAAAACTATTAAAAGAAATAAAATCACTCAGTGATTCTATTAGGATGAAGAATCGTGCATTGAGGATGGGTTTAAGTGAAAGAGAAGAATTTCTAGAGACTACATTTAAACCTATTACGGAACCTTTAAAACAGATATCAGAAACTATTGGTAAACCTCGTTATGAAGGAGATGTTTTACTACCAGTTTCTAAACAAGAAGTACAAGCATTAAAAAAAGAAGATGATGATGATTCATATACAAGTGCTAGTGAGCAAGAAGAAACAAAAGAAGAAGAATCAATTGTTGAAAAGGAAGAACAGCCAATACCTGAAGCAGAACAATCTATTCCAAATTTAACTCAATTGAGTAGTGATATATAATGGACCTCTTGGACGAAAATATATAATGAAAATGCTACATGACATGAAATCAAATCCAAATTTAAGTAAATCGCATGTATATGGAGCAAGAATTGATGGGAATGAATTGAAAATTGGTAACTCTAAGCTTGAAATAACTCAAGACGATTATATCATTATTGGAGATCATAGATATAAAGGAACAAAAGGATTATATGAATTAATTTTTAAAAATATACCAATAAAATATTCGGCAAAAGATTTAAATACTTTTAAAGAAATTTTACAAAATACTAACGCTCATAAAAGAAACTACTCAAAGGATGCAATGATTAATCGTTCACGTGCAACAAAATATAATATTGTTATAAAAAAATTGTTTCCCCCACGAAAATTACCAACATTACGTACCACACCAGCTGTGAGACAACCGTTAAAAAGAAAATCTTTATCACTTATGGATTTATCACTTCTTGAACAACATGGTAAAAAGAGTAAAGGAGATACTTCAACATCTGGTAAAGTATTAATGACAAATCTATACAATACAAATGTTATCTACTACAACGACATCAATAAATTAGTTGACAGAATGAGACTATTGCATGAAGCTATGGAAGCCGGTCATACTGGTTTAAATAATGAATGGGTGGCTCTAGTTGATGAACTTAAAAATCGTGGCATAGTTGTATAATTGTCCACGAATATAAAGAAGTTGCAACTGTAAGATGTATCAGTTCTAACATGAGCGTCGACAAGTTCGGACGCTACTCCGCATTAGGAGTACAAGTTGGAGAAGACAGAAAAAGAAGCGGATTACCGCAAACACCTGAAGGTGACTATAACATAAATAATAAACGTTTAAAATTAGTTAAAGATCCAGAAGAAGATACTGATGGAGCGAATTTAAAGACAGTAAAAGAAGCTACTTCAACATCATTGAAATTACATAAAAATACTTACGATGTTAAATCACATAGATTAATTAATGTTGGTAAACCAACTGAAGGTTCTGATGCAATTACTAAAGAGTACTTATTATCTGAACTTTCAAATACTTTAAAATTGCAATGGGGTAACAACTTAAAAGATGGACAAACGTATGATGCTGGAAATTATAGAATAACCAACGTGGGAAATCCCAAAAATGATAAAGATTCAGTTAATAAAGAATATTTACATTCTATAATACCGGAAAAAACTGAACATGGATTTTCTTTTTATAAATTTATTATAAATGACATTGGATACCCAAAGGAAGACGGTGATGCTGTAAACCTAAATTACATCAAGGACAACTGTATTTTACAAGATGTTAATGGAATCGATTGTCATGGTAAAACATTGACAAATGTAAAGTTTGGTTCTCAACCAAAAGACGCTGTTACTATGGAACAATTATCTAAAGAATTAAAAAAGGAAACATCAAATTTTGTAAAACATGAAGATGCCGTGCTAAAGCGAGGAAATACATTCATACATGGAAATGAAAAGTTTGATTTAATGCAAGGGAGTAATAATGAATGGGATGCGGGAGGTAAAAGAATAACAAATGGAAGATTTGGTGAAAAAAGTTCGGATGTACCTTTAATGGCACAAACATTAATTGCAAAAGGTCCTTTATTAGGTACATACGAAGGTCATAATAGAAGAATAAAAAATATTTTTCCTGGTTATGAAGAAGATGACTGTGTTACAGTGAAACAAACAATAACTTGGGATGAACGCAATGGAACCAAATTTGATGATAAGATGAAGAAAATAATTAATATTTCACCAGGTGAAGTTTTCAATGATGCTGCTACTATTGGACAAGTCATAACAACATCAAAAAGTGATTCGACCGCTTACACATGTAATGATAAACGTATTATGCAGTTACACGATCCTTAACATCCAAAAGATGCTGTAAGTTTAGATTGTTTAATAAGAATAGTAGGCAATTTACTTATTGATACCCACAATCATATAGCTAGTACAACAAGTCATGTGATAATTCAACCCGATGAACGGGAAGCTTGGATTAAAAATAAAATTATAAATCAGTATATAATTAATTTAAATAACTAAGTGTTTAAATATAAAAAATTGTACATAACTTATTCATTCATGTAATGTATTTTGTGGAGTAAACACTCCAGTTTATATAAGACTACATAATGAAGGCCATATCACTCAGTCATCATCAAGACAGCGACAAGAGAGGACGTGGTATAACTTCAACTGCGTTATCCCTGCTTAGACGGATACCTGTTGGTGCTGTTGTAAATCGAGCGATAGACGCTTTACCATACGAATTACATATTCCTGGAGGTTATCAATATTGTGGACCTGGAACTAAGTTGGCAAAACGTTTAGCAAGAGGAGATCCTGGAATTAATAAATTAGATCAAGCTTGCAAACAACACGATATAGCATATTCAAAGTTTAAGATTCAACAAATAGATCAATAGCAGATAAAATTCTAGCAGAAAAAGCTTGGCAAAGAGTAAAATCAAGTGACGCAAGTATTGCAGAAAAAGCAGCGGCTTGGGCAGTAACAACAGCCATGAAGACAAAAGCTAAGTTTGGTGGTGGAAGACGACGTCGCAGAGGAAGACCTGCAAAAAGAAGAGCTCCCAAAAAAGGTGGAAATATTAGAAAGAGACGTCGTAGAACTCGTAAAGCAAAAGTAAAAAAGGCTTCTGTTTGGTCAATGGTAAAAAACGGAGCAGGTTTATACCTAAGACCGTACCGTGTGTACTGAATAAAAAAAATCAATTGATAATTCCAAATAAAGCCTTAACAAATCATCAATTAAATGATTATGTAAAATGTTTAAAAATACCATTTTTTCGAGGAGTTTTTATGAAAGATGCATTACCAACTAAAATATGGCAAAATGAAACTGGAATAGTAAATTTGGATTCCACCTATGGTCCAGGCACTCATTGGGTATGCTATAAAAAACTCGGACAAACTGTTTATTACTTTGACAGCTTTGGCAATCTACCGCCACCAAAAGAACTTCAACATTATTTTCGAAACTCCAAAAATATTTTTTACAATTACAAAAGAGAACAACCTAACAATACTGAAATATGTGGACATTTATGTTTGGAGTTTCTAGCGAAAAGTGTCAGTCACCTTTAAGATGTCATCGTATACAGTGTCACTGAGTGGAAATTCATCCACATTAAAAAGTACGCTATTCCAAGCATTGCGTCTATCCAAGGAAAGATTATGGGAAGCGGCATTACTTGATTTGACTACCTACAATTCAATTCCTAATGTTACAGAAGGAAAAAACAATTTACTACATTATTATGAAACTAAGGATGCTACAGGAAAATACTCAGAATTGAAAATAATTACATTTCCTACTGGAGCTTATGAAATTGATGATATAAACCAATTATTACAGAAAAAACTCGGAGAAGATAATATCACAATCAAAGGAAACAATAATACTTTAAAAGCAGAAATAACTTCAAAATATTATATAGATGTCGGAATGAAAAACTCTATTGGCAGTTTACTTGGATTTACAGATACAAAAAAGAAAATCTTAACTCCTGGAACTACTCATTCAGGTGATACAACTGTTACAATATTAAAAGTAAATAGTATTGATGTAACATGTAATATTATACATGGATCATATAGAGAAGGAGTAAATCAGCATATCTTACATACATTTTATCCAACAGTTGCTCCAGGTTTTAAAATTGTTGAGAAGCCACAAAACTTGATATACCTACCATTAAACACCAGTTTCATTTCAGACATCGTACTGAACATATTGGATCAAGACGGTCATAGTGTTGACTTTAGAGGAGAAACAATTACTATACGAATACACATCAGAGCGGCAACATAAAAATCAACATGGGATTATCATTTAAACCGCAACGGAAGAGTCGGGAGCTCAGTAGCTCCTCGACATTGGAAGAGTTAACATCAGACAACATTCGTTTTCTACAAAAGATTGGATTAAAACTTAACAACGATGGATATCCTGGATATATCTCAAGGACCAACATTCGACGAAACACTATGGGAGAAGGAATATCACACACACAACCCTTACACTTCATCAAAATTAAACAATAATGATGAAATAAGGATTCCTATTCAACAACAAGATATTTACACATTACCATGTGAAAGTTATTTGTACATCGAAGGAAGGGTATTAAAATTGGATGGAAAAACTGCTTCAACAGTTCCTTTTATAAATAACCCAATGGCATATCTTTTTGATGAAATAAGATATGAAATATCAGGGGTGACGGTTGATTCAAGAAAAAAGGTTGGTATAACAACTACATTAAAAGGATTAACATCATTAACACCACATGAGAAGAATTCAATAGTCACCGCCGGATGGGTTGCTCCCGATAAAGACACTATAACACCTGCTTCCAACGGTCATTTTGATTTTCATGTACATTTACGATTGCTTTTAGGATTTGCTGAAGATTACAAACGGGTTATAATAAATGTCAAACAAGAATTAGTTTTACTCAGATCTTCAACTAATAAGGATTTAATACTTGCAGACCCTGCAACTACAGAAGATAAATTGGAATGGCAATTACAGTTGGATAAAGTTGTTTGGAGAGTACCTCATGTAAGATTAGCTGATGAACATAGAAACGTATTGTTGAGAAAGTTAAAATCTGACCGTGACATTGTGATGCCATTCCGAAGTTGGGAATTTCATGAATACCCTACATTACCTCAAACAGAACGACAAACATGGACCGTCAAGACATCAACTTACTTGGAACGTGCAAGGTACATAATACTCGGTTTTCAAACTAAGCGAAAAGATGTTATTACTGCAAATGCTGGTCAATTCGATCACTGTAAAATAAAGAATTGTAAAGTTTTCCTAAACTCTCAATTCTTTCCATATGACAATTTAAATGTCATGTTTAGCAAAAAACGTTTTTCCATTTTATATGATATGTATGCATGATTTCAATCTTCATATTATGGAAAGACTAATACACCACTATTATCACCTGATCAGTATTATTCCAAGGCTCCAATAATTGTAATCGATTGTTCAAAACAAAATGAATCAGTAAAATCATCAAGTGTGGATATAAAAATTGAAATGGAATTTGAAGAACCAGTAGCTGATGGAACTTCGGCATACTGTCTAATTCTACATGATAAAATAGTTACTTACACACCACTAACCGGAATAGTGAAGAATGTACTTTAAGAAGAATTAGTACAACTACTGCAAAATATTGAGGTTAGAATTATCTTCCTCAATTTTTAAGGTTAGAATTTTGTTTCTAAAAGACAAGTTGAAAATAAACAATTATATAATTGTATAAATTTCAAGGATTTTACAAAAAATATAAAAGCAGGAAAATAATAGTAGAAACTTCATTCTATCTTCAACCGTCGTATGGGAAACATCATTCGCAAGATGAATTCTACTAACGGAGAAGAAAATACGACTCTAATGGATGAAAATAGTTCTGATATAGAAAAGCAAGTTGAACAAGAAATGGATGAATTCCTCAAGTTTAACAAACATAAGAAGAAAGAAGAAGAAGGAGAAGATGAAAAAGAAGTAAAAAGAAAAAAAGGTCGAAGTTAACATTACAACAAATATTTTAACAGAAGTATTTTTTCGAATTTTCTACCCTATTTCTTCATGCATGACAAAAAGTATATCGGTTGGAATTGTAAAATCATTGGATTATTCACCAATTGTTATGTTAAATCAAGGAAGTAAAATGGTTATCTTTACTGAAACTTCTTGGGATTCTCTAATGAAACATTTACATCTCTTGGAATGTTATTTAACTAACAACACATTTGGAAAAAGAACAAGATTAAGTTTATTAGAATCAAATATTGAAGTTGATATAATCAAACATCGTGGAGGACAAGTTGTTCGCTTCAAAGATTTAACTAGACATGATGTAAAATTACATTTCACTAAAGAAGAATTTTACACTTTAAGTTGTACTACCGGTCCTGTCACTAGATACTTAAAACAACTAGTATTTTCAAGTACAATAATCAAAGATTATCTAATCGATACATTGGACAGACAACCATTCATTCCAATTTTATATGGTCCTGTGGATACTTCAATTTTTAATCGAATACCTCAAGAAGTAGATATGTGGAGACAATTAAACAACTATCACACCAATTTAACGAAGAAGCACAAGAAATAAAAGAAGAACAATCGTGTTTGTAATAACAGTCAGTTGTGGATTAGACTTCATCATGAACAAACGGGTTTCGTTTTCTACTGCATCACAGTTAATGGAAGTTAAAAGAGGTATAATTGAATTTCAAGCTTTTCGAGGGAATGATGGAAATTTCATTATTAAGGAATTAGTAATTTTGGATATGAACACATCTGTAATTTATCATTACTTATTCAAACCTCCATTTCCATTTAATAAACTAACAACTAAAGCGAAAGTTACAAACAAATGGTTGAACAAACATTTTCACAACTTAAAATGGGATGAAGGTTTTATTCATTATAACATGATGCCACATATTATGAATCATTATTGTAAAGAGTTTAAAACTATCTACACAAGAGGATTGGAAAAAGCAAATTGGATACAATCATTTACAAGCAATGAAGTGATAAATGCAATAATAGATAGAGATTTCCAATGCTACTTTAATGAACTTTGTATTTCATCAAAAAGTTTTAAACATCGAAGGTCACAGTGTGCTTTGAAGAATGCCTACCGCTTGAATAATTTCCTTCAACAAAGTGGTGGGGGTAGCGTCAGTGGTGGGGGTAGTGTCAGTGGTGGGGGTAGTCTCGATAATAAAAGTGAGAGCGCTACCATGACACAGCATGAGTATTACTCAAACCTCCGAAGAGACAACATCTCCAACGGATATTCTTATTAACAAGAAGATTAGCAGCACCAAAAACATTAAGATGGCATCAAACAACTTACTTCAAAATTTAGTTGAACAATTCAACGCTCATTCAAAATCAACAATCCTACCGACGAAGAAATGTTCCGAGCTGAAAGAAGAAAAACACTACATCATTCATACAATAAAGAAGATGGAAACTTCAGTAGGTGATGCTATAAATTGCACATTGAGCGAGGCACCTTATACAATTGGTGATGAAGCAAAATTTCAAATCTTCCTACCAAAGCGCTTCGTACAACTACTACAAAATGAAGATCTTCGTATAATTCAACCCGGCGCACTCTATTTGGTATCACATAGACCAAGTGGAAACAACTCTACTGAACTTACAATTCATGTAACACCTACTACTGATTAGTTTGTACATAAAATTGTAAATATTTCTTTGTAATTGTTTCTCAATAAATATGATATAAACCTAAAAAAAAAATAAATAAAAAAAGCAACATATTGTAATGTGTTTGTACATTACAATATGTTGCTTTTTTTAAAAATTCCATGGGATGACCTTGACCCAATTTTGTGTGATAATAAAAGTGAAAATCAACTTGTGAAATTCATCAGTCTCCGACTACCTTTCGTACCGTACACATCTCACTCTCTATCACTAAATACAAAACTTCAACATGTCCCTTAAGGTTAAGTGTGCATCTTATGATACCAACACCATAACTACTTTTGAACAACTTGAAGATTTAACTAACGAAATGCGAGTTTTACTTACCGGTGGTTATCACTTAACTGTTGATGTTAGTGCTACTAATACAAGGATGTTCACTAAAACAAAATATTGCGATGATGAAATATTTTTTTCTACACAACCTACAACTTCTTCATCGCCAGCTGGTCAACATAACGTCAAGTTCCAGAAGTATTACTAATGTTGAATAACTTTTAATAAATAACATTACAACTAAGGAATCACGTGATCAATGTCAAGTTCATAAAAAGGATGTAACAGTTTGATAAATAATCGTTCGCTTCTCAGCTCTCGCCACGACAAGATCTATTCTAGAAAATGTTATACAGAATGATGATTGAACTTGATGGGAAAATCTATGGAAAAGATTATAACACTGTTGAACAAATGACTCAAGATTTAGATGTATTAACTAAAGAAGGATATCAAGCTAAATTAATTTTAAAATTTCCTGAAGTACATCCACTATCAACAGAAGAACTTATTGCTATGGCTAAGGCAGAGAGAGAAAAAAAGTCTGAAGAAAACAAACAGAAACAAACTTCCTAAATTTCAATAATCCTTACACTTGTAAGGTATAATTTTTTAAAACTCCATTTGGATGACCTTGAAATTACCCCTACCACTTTTCATAGTACATAAAACTTGCTATTCATCACTATACATTCTTATTCTTTCACTAGACTCCGCAGCGTCAACATGGAAGAGCAAAAATACAAGTACAAACCTCGTTACTGTTGTGAACAACAGTGTACAGATTTAGGACCAATGATGGTGGATGGGTTAGCTTGTACTAAATGTGAATTCTTCGGATCTTGTTATTGCAAATGTAAAACAAAACAACTACCACCACCGGAATTGCGAACTTTCAAATTTTACAAATCAAGATATTTTCATACATGTTGTCCTCAAAGATGTTTCAAATTTCACCCTCTAGATCTTGCTCATTGTCAACGCACCAAGTCTCATCAAGATGATTTTTGTACACATATGATAAAAAGATGTAAATACAGATCAGATTGGTATTCCGATCCTGTAGAACTATCAAATGTGTAATTTCAGTTTTACACTCTTTTTTAAAACTTCATTTGGATGACCTTGAGATTTCCCCCACCACTAGTTCTAATTTTTATATAATATTAAATCATTCAACTTCCAACACTCTAACTAACAACATGGAAAACAAATTTATCAAGTTTGAACATATAATAACTGACAGGGAGGAGATGGAAGAATTGTTTCAAAACTTACTTTGTATCATTGACGAATATCCTATAAGATGGTTCAGAATTGTAGTTCAATATTTAAATCCTGGTGAATTGTTTTCTTCATCGAGTGAAGAGGATGAAACAACTACTTCGGTTCAAATAATTGAATTAAAAGACGAAGAAGAAGAACTAAACGTTTTATTTAATCATAAGCTCAAGGTCCCCTATATAAAAGCCCCCTCCCTAGACAGCCCCCCTCCCTAGAGCAGGCGCTCAAGGAGCTGGTGACCTTGAGCAGGCGCTCAAGGTCACCATTATACAAGCCCCCTCCCTAGGCACTGATCCTCATTCGATTGCCAACTCTCTAACGATGAACACCTCTCCATTGGCACGAATGAATGCTAGTTTTGAAATAAACTCAAAAGAAGATTTACAAGAAATATTTAATACTTTAAATGAAATTATAAATAAATTTAACACTATTACAATGAATTTGGAAATAACTTACGCTTGTCCTATTTGTGATAAAGTTGAAAGTTCTGATGAAGACAGTTTACTAAATATTACTCCTCTCACCCCTTTACAGTCGGATACAACTTCTGAGGCAAATGATGAGCAGCATCTTTCCCCCACCACTTCTATGTAACAACGCTCTTTCCCCCCACCACTTCTTTATTTAACCGACATTTCCCTCTTTAAATTCTCATTCCATCGTCGCCTCTTCAACTATCAACATCGCTTGTTTCAAAATTTCAAAAAACACAAACATGATGGATATGATGGATGAAGTTCCATTTGTAACAAGGATGGAAGAGGATAAATTGAAATTGGAAATCAAACGATTGGAAATGGAACGGGAAAACCAACTCGAGATGTTACGTTTGTTCAAACTTTTTAAGTACATCATCTGGGGACTCTGCGTTTACCTTCTCATCGTCGTCGGTGTTTGTATTTACAACTCTGTAGTTCATAACAAAACTTCAACTTGTTTAAACACTGCTGTCACACATTGATTGTATGTTTTTCACAAATAAAATTCACAAACCTAATTCTATACCTATCCCGCTATCACCAGAGTTAGTTCCACTCTCCGAACTATTACTCCGGTGGTAGCGGGATAGGGTTTTTTAAAACTTACTCTGGATGACCTTGACATACTTTCCATAACCCAATTGTCAAGTTCAATTTCAAATTTCAAATAACATCTGCTCCCCCACCGGAAGCTATATGGCATGGCATATGGCGGCAGCATCTGATTTGCCATCTGGCCGATGGCAGCTGGCTGGCAGCTGCTGGCAAATGGCACGACTTCCGTTTTGAAAGTAACCAAACCCCACTACTTGTAAGAGTGGTTTTTAAATCAATTATGATATCTAAAACAATACATACATACAATACATGTCTCTATTTAGATATAGATTCTCATTTCAAGTATAACTCGAGACACACCTTGCAATACAATGTTTCCGATATCAGTGGCTATATTTAGTTTGTCAATCGGCACCTCGAGCTGGTGACCTTGCAGACGAGACGTTGCAGTACATAGGTATGTCGACGGATATATCGGGGGCGCCGAAGGGGCAGGGATAGGGTTACATAGCTCGTGTCTTGCGGTCACCCCCCCCCCCCCCTCGCAAAGACCAAAAACCACAATGGCATCCTGTAAACGGTTGTACGTATGTGTGTCACCCACTGATTTGTTCCGCCGAGATCGCCTTCCCACTTGTCAAAACTATGTTCTAGGTTGTATTAAATATCTTGAATTTTACTATTTAACTTTTTGTTTAATTAGATAATAAATGGCTTTTGGAGGAGGGAGATCAGCAAGCAACTGGCAGTTCTGGCCTGAAAGGACTTTTTGTTTTCTATGTAGGTGGGTCCCTCATAGCCTTAACATGACTTCCGAAAGATGGGAGCGGCCGAACAATCTTTCTGTCCCTAAGCCGGGAGATTTTCGAAAGTATTAGACTTCAAATAAATACTATCTTTAAAAGTTAAAAACAAATAATATGTGTTAAATTCTTGATTAGGTTGAGGGTAACTAAAAAAATAAAAATCATTAACTTTTTAGAAAAACTTTTTAGTATCCGCAGCATATCAATGCTGCAATAGTAAAATTGAAAATATGAGGCATGTTTTCTTTCTTGAAATGTTTTAGTTTCATATTTAAAAATAGAAATCCAGATGCCAGACATGTTTTGAAACTTAATCATAAAGCTATACAAACTTAATTCTGAATTCCAACTTATTTTGTCAGATATTCAGCAAACTCAACAATGATTGTAAAAACGTGACGTTCTTGGGATTTAACTGTAATGTTTACAAATATTAATTAAATATTTTATATTCACATAAGTTTCAAATGAAATAGATTTTTCCTAGTTGGAGACTATCGAGGGAAAGACATGCCAAAGTTTTGCCAAGGGCCTAATTTAGTACTCTGGGTATGTTTTAGATGCTTATGTTATAAGACTAGGTTATGTGACTAACATGGACAATCAGTTGGGTTGCCAGTAAGAATTGAAATCTTAAATTAAAATATCGATTCATAAGCAGGTTTTGCAAAGATACATTGAGAAAGTAGTATAAAAATGACATTTCATTCTTATCTTTCTTAGTAAATAAGTATAAAAACAACAAAGTTTACGCAATTTTCAATCATAGCTGATCAGTTTTTGCTATTTACAGTACATGAATTCACTTCAAAACCATCATCAAAGGAATGGAAAAATGGAATCGAGTAGGTTATGCGATGTAGAAATCAGTGGACTGCAACGGTAACTGATCGAACACAGACGGTCGCGTGGTGCGAGATCAAAGAAATTGTTGACATTAAAATGTTCGTGTCACGTGGGAATGCAGTGGTGGGGACGTAATGATGGTGAGGAAAGGCAACGGTTGGGGCGGCGCGGCGCGGCGAGGAGCACGCGACCTACCACCGCTAGCCGCCTCGCCGCCTCGCCGTAACTTATGTGTGATGAAACTTAGCCAAAATCCGTGTGGATATAAAAAAATGAACAGCCAAATTTTATCGGAGATGTTTTTTATTTTATCGCCTGAACTACCTCTAAAAAATCCCTTGAAATCCCAAGAGGGGGGACTATGACCAAAAATTAGGGTATGGCAGACGTGGAAATGGAACTAAATGTGGGCTAAAAGGTCTAAACTAGTAGAATTCAATGTCACACACCCGATCTAAAAAGGTTGCCTGAGTAAGAAATGACAGCCTATCAAACTTTGAATTAAAATCTAAATTAACCGTTCTAACTAACTTGACGTTCCAATCAAATCAAATCAGAGAAAAACAAAATATGTCAACTTACCATGCATATATGGTGTGCCAAAACGACGAAGTGTGCCAAATATATGTGTAATTTAAAATATTTTTACGAAATTTTGTATAGAATAGAAAAACTTTTAATTTTATCAATGTAGGTATATGCATGATAAGTTAACTTACTTTTTTTATTGAAAACATAAATTTACAATGAATTTTGGTTGAAAAGATGATTCCTTAGAATTTGAACTGAACTTTTCAGAACACTTGAAACTAATTACTTGAAACTATAATTTTGTCCATTGCCTTTGGTAGATTGAAAGTCCTTCGAAATTTCAAATAGTTTTTGTTTAGTGTTCCTCTGGAGCCGAAAAGAAGTCCAATAACAGATATATTTTGGATTTTGCATTTTTCCTGAAAATATGGTATGGTTGGGTCGTAGATAGTCTTTTTTTCTTGATCAACTTCCTCTGGTTGTTTAAGATTAGTTTCAAATCGGATAGTGGGGTCAATGATAAATGCTTTATTATTTCTTCTGTTGATCGCTAGAATATCTATTCTTCTTGTACTCCCACTATCCGAAATACAGTTTACTTCTTCATAAACTTCCCAGTTTTCTTTCTTTAATTCTTTGGCGATTATACTTCTTACTTCATGATGCCTTTTATTTACTAGGAGTTCACTGTGCCTGCAGGAACCCAACACATGAGCAAGGGATTCATACTCGTTACAATGCCTGCAACGGTTTGTGTTGGGTCCTCTGCAAGGCACAGTCCTCACTGCCGCAACATTACACGTCATTTTTAGGCAGTCTCGCCATTCCGAGGAAGATAGACCATTTTTATTATACACCCATGAATTCGCATTAGGGACTTCTTTATAAAGAATTACTCCTTTCCCTTTTTGAGAATGGTTGGCCCATACACTAAATTCTTTATCTTTCAAGAGTTTTCTTAAGTGTTTGCCATTAATTGTGCATTTCTTTATGGTTTCAAATTCTGAAATCTCTATGTTTAATTGTTTCAAAATTATGACTTTCTCATTTTCATAGGAATTTGGAATTAAATTTACTTTAGAGTTTTCTAAAAGACACAATGAATTAAATTGCTGGATGTATGCTTCCCATGCAATCCTCATTATTCCCAGTACCTTATATTTCCTATCAGAGTATAAAAACCCATTTGGAGTGTCACTTGGTAATTGTAATATTTCTTTAGTGGTACTTCTTATAAGTCTCCATCTTCAAGGAATTTCTTTGATATTGCTGTTTGAAGGGGGTAAATTAATGTGGGTGCTACGTATTAATTAATAATATTTAATTTTTGATCGGCACTTAGGAGGATGCTTCTACTTAGGTTGTTCAATTTATCTGATAGCTTCAGAAGAATTCCATTTGAATCGAATTTGAGTTCATCACATAAATTTACACCAAGATACTTGACTTTTTCCTCTTTTCCTATTGATTTAATCTCTTCATTATCCACCGTTAACTTAATTTTTGTGATCTGACCGTTTTCTATACAAATAGCATGTGACTTATTGAAATTTATATTCAGCCCTATTTCTTCAAATCTGCTTACTGCCATACCTGTCAACATTTCAGCTGATAACTTGCTATTAGCAATTAAGACAGTGTCGTCAGCAAACCCAAGTATGGAAACACAATTTTCGTTCTCGACTAGTCTGAATCCAAAAGCATTGGCGACTTCAGACTCTGACAGTTCTTGGAGAATAAAGTCTGTCGACATGTTGTACAACAGTGGGGATAATGGAGAGCCCTGAAAAACTCCTTTTGCAATTTTAACTGTTTTTGATTTGTTGAGACCGACTTGAACTGTGTCTCGTTGTTCAGTGCCAAATTTAAAACGAGCTTCTGGAGTGGGTTTGGCATAGCAGAGTTTTTAATAGTTTTTTCTAAATGTTTATGTCCCACACTGTCAAATGCTTTTTGTATGTCAAGGAATATTATTGTAACATCCTGTTTTTCTTTTTTTTGCCTTTTCAAGCGTTTCATCAATTATTTTAATATTAATTTGACATCCGGGTGTGTTTGTGAAACCTCTCTGGTTTTCATTTATATTAATATATTGACGCATTTCTTTCTCAATAACTCGTCTAATCACAGATGTAATTGAAATTGGTCTCCAATTATCTAAATTATTGGGATCGCCATTCTTGTAAATTAAAACTGTTCTAGCTTTTCTTAAAAACTTTGGAATGTGTCCCTTTTGCAGCATTCTGTTCAAAATTACTGCAAGTATTTCTGCCACTTTGTCATTTTTTATAGATCTCATTAGGACTCCATCTGGGCCTGCTGCGGTATCCATTCTCATTTTCTTTACAGCATTTTTAATATCTTCAGCCTTAAATATTCTTTTATAATTGTAATCTGCATCTAATCTCTGTTCAGTTGTCATAATATCTTCATACTCACTTCTGGTGCAGGAGTTTTCTATACTTAATTTGTTACTAAAGTATTGGTGAATATCTTTAATATCAATTGTACACTTAATTTGTTTGTCTACATTTAGGACTTTTCTCACAGCTTTCCTTCTTTGATTATAGTATAGAAACTGTGTCATCTTGTACTCATATTGAGCTTTTCTTTTCTCTTTTTCGTTTTTTGACTTTCTCACGGGATTCGAATTTACTTTATACCTCCTATTTTGAGGCCTTGGTAACCCTTTTCTTCTAGCCTCGTAATATAACTGGGCTGGATGTTTTGGCCCAGGTAATTTATGAATAGCATTCGCTAGGAATTGCTGGAATCCCTCTACATTCTTATCAAAATCCTCATCACACATCTGACCATTCGCAAATATCTTGACCCAATTTTCAAGGTCTACCTCAAATTCGGTTTGTGATATTTTATTATCAGTCTTCATATTGTTTCTTTTAGTCAGTGGAGAATCGGCTGTTGTAAAAGTTGAGGTGATATTTTCATCATGTTGATTACTTTGTGACGAGGTAGGCCTATCTTCAGTAGTATACTTTTTAACTATACGTTTTCTACTCTCTTCAGGATGTGCTTTAGCCAGGTGAATTTTCAAACCATTTTCTTTGTAGTAGCCTCCACATAATAGACATTTAATCAATGGTTTTTTTTTATATCTGGGTAGGACCTTGATTTGCCCTTGAATTTTTTACAGGCCATTAGTGTTGTTTACTTTATATTCTTCATCTGTAATATCTAGATAAGGCATTGAGTTATCTTTGATTGTAAATACACTATCTTCTTGATTTTGTGATAACATTTCAACCAGATCATTGTCTATATCACTGTCATTGTCATAAGTATAAACAGGTCGTAAATAGCGGGGATCTCTTCCTTTTGGAAACTGAATTCTATGCGGATTATATGTGGATGGTCCAGGTTGGAACATGTCATTGTCTTTTTCTTCAACTGAATTTGAGATATGTAATAGAGAATTGTTGATCATTTTACTAGTGGTATTCTTATTTGCAGGAATGGCCTCTAACTTGTGACTCTCCTCCGAAATGTCACACAGGTCACTTTCTTCAATAGTTGAGGTAAAATCTTTGTGTGAAGCTTTTATATGAGGTCTAAGCCGTGAAAACAATTTACTGCAAACTGGACACTGTTCTTTAAGTCCTATCTCACCACTAGTTGGACCAGGGTTCATTTCTACATCCCCTGAGAGAAGAACTAAAAGTAGCAAAACTGCTGCCATGACCTGCATTTTAAAACTTCCGGATTTCAGTTCATGACACCATTGTTTATGTCTCTTTTTTCGTCGTGATAATAAAAGTATTTGATTCATTCTCTACTGTAATTTTGAGAATTGAAAATTTATGTATTGAAATCTCATTTTATTCAAACAAGCTTTAGATGAATTGGGTAGATTGTAATCTCCATTTAGGTTACCCAAGAAAAACATTGTGATTTTAGAGACATTCAAAATCATAATAAACAAAAATAACGGCATATTTTTTCTTGTTTTTAATGAAGACAGTAGCATAGTTAAAGGTTAGGTTGTTCATAAACTGTTTAAACAAACAATTTTTTCTGAACAAGAGTATAAGACTTATTACTTACTCATATTCTTCGGACAAAAAAAAACTTCATTTGAATATAAAATTGTAACAAACTATGGAAATATTATAGCAATTAATTTAAATTTCAACTTAAATTAAATTAATTTAAATTAACTTAATGTTCTAAATACTCTACCTTTTGATACCCAGTTTACTGACAACGTTTGCTATTAACATTATCTTTAAAGTTACGGATAACCTGGAATATGTGGATCATACATCAATCTCCTACGTGGATGGGAGAATGTTTAATAAAAGAGAATGTTTTTGAAAATGATTTCTTAGACCAATAAGGTGATGTTATACACAATGTTATAGGGGTTTTTTTAGGAGATTTCATACAGACTCAAACCACATCTTTAATCTCCAAATAGATTAGAAGCCTGTGTAGGCGGTTGTAGTCGTGCTTGAAATCGCTCCAACGTTTTTTGTGAAATTAGTGTGTAATAGTGGTTGGCAGTTGCTGTAAGTTATACAGAAGTGTGTGCTAGTGTCGTGATTGCTACTCTGAAAAGTAAGATTTCCCAGGGAGAGTGCAACAAGTGTGTTAAACCGATAAACTAGGAATCGTTGCGTGCACGCGGGATCGCCGGTACACCGAGCGGGTAGCGTTGCGATTCAGTGCTGCCAGCGACGCGGTGGGAAAGAAATTTCCCCGCCATGGGAATTTCTACAGATGCTTGGAGGGCCAGAATTGGTTGTTATATAGGATCATTTTTACCAAAGAACTATTCTCATAGTGGAAAACATTATGCTAGTGTGAAGTACGTAGTATTTATAGCATATCTGCTTCTTATCGGTGGCGTTGAGCCCAACCCTGGTCCTGTAACACTTGAAGATGTTTACGAGCTAGTAACGGAATCCAAACAAACGATGGTCACTAACTTCAAAGAGGTAAATGAGAAAATAAATACGTTGGAAAAAGGGTTACGAGAACAACTAAATGATCAACGCAAGGAAATAGATAGCTTAAAGCATGAAAACACGGTTTTGAAAGAAGAGCTGAGGAAGCTGGAAAGGAAACAGGATGATTTAGAAAACAGGAGTAGAAGAGAAAATTTAATTTTCTATGGCGTGAGTGAAGGAGCAGAAAATGAATCGTGGACAGGCTGTAAAAGAAAAGTAATAGAAACTGTTTTACAAAAAATGGGTGTTACCATCGTTGAAAATGACATTGCTCGTGCTCATAGACTCGGACATCGACGCGGTAATCGGCCAATAATAGTTAAGTTTGCCCATTACGGTATCAAAGAAAAGGTCTTAGAAGCTAGAGCTCAACTCAAAGGCTCGAATATATTTCTAAGTGAAGATTATTCTCAGAGGATAAGGCAGGAGCGAAGCTATCTATTAGAGGAAATGAAAGCAGCAAGAGAAAAAGGTTTAAGGGCTTCAGTGTCTTATAACAAGCTTAAAGTAGACGGCAGGCTGTTCAAGTTTAGTTGGGAAGAAGAGAAAATTGTGGAGGTCGGGACTAAACAGATTAATGACGAAGTTGAAGATACGTGCTCTGGAGAAGAGGTTGAGGAAGGTAATGGGCGAATAAAAACACGGCAGGAAACGAGAAAGAACAGAATTGAGACGATCCGTGGGGATGGCAACAACTCCGGCGAGGGCAGCGGCGGAGGTGGCGGTGGCGGAAGCGGGTCAGGCAGAGGTGGCGGCGGTATCGACGAGTGGCTGAAGAAGAACCGAGGAGGCGGCAGAGGCGGCGCGGGAAGAGGAGGTCGACGCGGCAGCGGCAGATAGGATCGGCGAAGGTGCGGCATCAGTAAGATAGAAGTTAATATAAACAATAAGAATGATAAAGCAGATTTTTTCTTAGATATAATTTTTTGGAATGTGGAGGGATTAAATAGTTTAATGAATGACTGTTTAGTTTTAGATCAAATCAAGCAGTATGATATAATAGGTTTAGCAGAAACATGGTGTAATAAAGTAGGGGAATTTGATTTTGAAGGGTTTAACTGTTTTAGCAAAGTAAGGCAAAGGAGGGGCCAGAGAGGTCGCACACCTGGGGGTATTTCTGTATTTGTTAAAAAACATCTTGATGTCTGTTTAATAGATAATGAACTAGAAGAAGTAATTTGGTTGCATTTAAAACCCGAAAATGTTTGTATCGGAATTTTGTACAACCATCCCCAAACATCCCCTTATGTAAATAACAATTTTTACTCATATTTACAGGATGAAATGGAAAACATCATAGTTAATATTGAAATTGATGATTTTATATTGCTTGGTGATTTCAATTCTAGGATAGGGGAGCTAAATGAATTAAATTTTGAAGAGAGTAGTTTTAATTTTTTGCCAGATTATTTAAATTATGGTCCAAATAGTGCTAGCATTAACGTAAATGAAATTTGTGGAGAGGAAAGAAAGAGTAACGACCTTGTAGTGAATGAAAGGGGCAAGGAGCTGATAAGGATGTGTAGGGTCCATTCACTTGTAGTTATGAATGGGCGAGGTAAAGATAAGCCTGGAATGTTTACTTTTATTTCTGAGAATGGTTGTTCAGTAATAGATTTTTGCTTAGTTTCTCAGACGATTGTCAACAGAGTTAGTGAGTTTAATGTTGATTCGAGTTATATCAAATCTAGTCATTTACCAATTATGTTTAAATTTAAGAAAATCGAAGAAACTCCTATTGTACGATATGATATTGATGACTGTCCTTCCCTTATATCCATAAACCAATACAGGTGGAGGGAGATAGAGGGGGTGGCATTTAAAAATAAAATTACGTCTGACCCAGTAGTTAAGTTAATTTTAATAGGTTTGAAGGAAGCTTTAGACCGAGTAGATACTGAGAGGGCAAACTATCTGCTTAACGAAATGTTTTGCATTATAGGAAAAGAATTTAAGGTTGGTGATTTAAAAGCTAGTTGTAATAAGAATGCATGGTTTGATAGGGATTGTAGGTTGATGAAAAAGGAAACTGTCAGATGTTTGAGAAAATTTAGGAAAACCCGATCCGACCTAAGCTGTTTTGAATATTTAGACAGTAAGAGGAAATATAAAAAGCTATGCAAAAGCAAAAAAAATAAGTGGGAAGAAAATTGGGGTAAAAACATGGAACGTTTATTTAATGAAGGAAATATTAAAGAAGCTTGGAAACAAATAAGAAAGTTAAAAAACAAACCCAGTACCATAGTGAGCATTCCGGTTAATTCCCTCCTGGTACACTACACCGAGCTATTTGGGCAGAACGATTCTTGGACACTAGGAACTAGAGAACTTCCGGATGTCCCCATTCTGGTGAATGAACTAGACTGTGATATAAGTAGATCGGAGATAATTAAAGTACTAAGTGGATTGAAAAATGGTAAGGCAGGTGGAGTAGATGGATTATGCCCGGAGTTCTTTAAAAGTTGTGTGAAAAATTATGAGTTGGTAAATAGTATACATGAGTTATTCAAGAAAGTATTTGATGGGGGTAAGGTACCAGCTATTTGGGGCAGAGGTATGATTCAGAGTTTGTACAAAGGCAGCGGAGGTAGAGATGATCCGAACTCGTATAGAGCAATCACACTGTTGCCGGTATTGGGAAAGTGTTACGCCAAGTTATTGACTAACAGGATTAAGAATTGGACCGAAAGGTATGAAAGGTTATCGGAAATGCAATGTGGTTTTAAGCGAGGCTACTCTACAGTCGACAATGTTTTTGTATTAAGATCACTTATTGATCGAGAATTGAACAAAAAGAGAGGCAAGCTGCACTGTTGTTTCGTTGACTTAAACAAAGCTTTCGATTCCATCTCCAGAGAAGCGCTATGGTATAAATTAAAAGTTAAGGGAATGAGCGCTAAAATGATTCAAAGAATCCAGTCAATGTATAGTGATGTCAGTTTTTGTGTTAAGGGAGAAAGAAGACAAGTCACAGAAAATGTGGCATTAAATACAGGTTTACGCCAGGGTTGTCAATGTTCCCCAATATTGTTTAACCTCTTCATTGACGACATTGTAGATTTCATGCAGACAGTAGATACACATCCCCCGTACATAAAGAGGAAACCATTGAGTATTTTGCTGTATGCAGATGATATGGTAATTTTAAGTCTATCTCGCATAGGATTGCAAAGGGCGCTAGATACATTGAACCGATATTGTGAAGAATGGGGATTAAAAGTCAATGCAAAGAAAACCAAAATAATGACATTTCAGAATGGAAACAAAGAAAGCAAACAGTTTAATTGGAAAATTGGAAATGATACGCTTGAGACAGTTAATAGCTTTAAATATTTGGGAATTACGTTGGTCAAGAATGGAAGATGGAATAAACACCAAAGGCTCATGGCAAAAAAAGCAGAAATATCAAGAATTGTTCTTAGTAAAAGTAAAATTAGGTTTAACGATATTTCACCTAAGTTATTAAACAGAATGTTTGATGTATTAGTGCAACCAATTTTACTGTACGGTGCGGAAATATGGGGAGATCAGTGTGATTGCAGAATTATAGATAGGAGTGGGATAGCGCATTGTAAAAGAGTATTAGGAGTGGGGAGTTCGGCATCGAATGTAGGAGCATTGTTGGAAGCGGGGAGAGTGACAACATCAGCCCTAGCAGTAGAAAGACTATTATGTTATTGGATAAAGTTAAATACTTACAAAAATAAACCCCTACAGTTAGAATGTGTAGAAATGTTAAAGGAATGTAAAAGAAAAAATAGCTGGATTGAAGGTGTTTTATTGCATTTAAACAAAATTGGAATGGTCGAAATATCGGAGGAAAGAAACTGTAGTACAAAAATAATAAAAATTGTGAAAGAGAGAGTTAGAGATTTATTTTTTAAAGAAATGAAGGAGGAAGCTTTAAAATTAAAGAGTTTAAAGATAATGAGTAGTACATTCGTAGGTAGGATGGGTGCCGACTACGTAAACAAGCTGAAGGCAGAGCAAAGGTCACTGATAGCGCGGTACAGGTTGGGAACGTGGCTGTGGCGATGCAAGAAAGATGATAACGGCAACCGGCTGTGTGAGCTGTGTGGCGAAGTCGAAGACGGCAGGCACGCTTTCAGATATTGCCATAGGTTGCCGATTATTACAGAGTTTAGAGAGTTGCATGCTGTGGAGAATATACGCAATTTTTTTAGCATGTTAGATTTAGCTTGGAAAGCGAGGTCCGAGGCAACGGTGCAGCGTCAGCCCGCCCCCGCTCCCATCTTACCTTCCTAATTACCATTGTCATTATCCCATCCACTTTGTTAAAAAATGTAATGCATAGATATCTCTTCTATTTTTCCATAAGTATTTATGAAACTGTTAATGTTTTGGGTTAATTTATGAAATTGTTGAATTTTTAAAGTCTATTTTTGTTACATTAGGCTATTTATTTTAATTTTAAGGTATTTATTAATTCTTTCTTAGGGCACTTTTACCTTGGAAGACAACCAACCTACCAGGCATATCAGTCAAAATATTATAATAACTATAATTGCATGTAATTGTGCTTTTAGTTTATATTTTGTTTAGCTCGATTATTAATTAGGATGCATGTTTTGTATTGCGTGTAAATTGCTTGATAAGCCCATTGGGCAATTGTCAATAAAGAAATTGAATTGAATT
>CM061533.1:242964745-243056895 GCA_030545055.2 Neoaliturus tenellus | reverse complement strand
CCGAGCTTAAGCTCGGTAAAATATTACTTTCGTTCTCACGCAAAGCTCGTTCGCTCCGCTCACTCGCCAGGCGAAGGGTGGTGCACTTTGGTATAATTTGCCTTTAAAGATATAACACATTGGTTTTATCTACAGTTATCAGCTGATTTTTGTTCAATTCAAAAACCTCCATAAGGATAACATGGGAAATTTGAAGGGCTCTTGGGCGAAAACCGGATTTTTCCCAGCTATGCGGCCAACCAATAACTATCGTAGGCCCCGAGGCAACGCCAATCGATTCCTGGTGGCCAAAACTCCCATAATCAACCAAAAAAAATAAAAAATCCTTGGAGCGAAAAGAAAGTTTGCCCGTACAAACGGAGCTTGTTTTAGAGTATAAGATATGTAGCATAAACGTAAAAAAGACTAATAATTATATTCATTTATGTATTATTTGTTAGTATAAAAAGGTGTTTAGATTAAATGTTGTTTAGATTAAACAGCTTTTGAACATTTAATGTACATCTCTTAAGATGATTATTTTACGTTATAAATCCTATACTATAATACGAGGAATGTCTGAAGGGATGTGTGTTCCACGATATCGAAATCTAGCTGTCAGGTTTTGCTTAAACTTTGCAATTAAAAGTGTATTGGCCCAAAAATAAGTTTAAAAAAGGCCTCCATCCCAGGAAAAATCGAATTTTGTCAGAATTTAAGTTTAAAAATCGTAATTTTTAACATTGGTCTTATGGGTTGCTATTTTGGTAACGAAATAACAACGAAAGGTATACAAAAATAAAGGAACATTAATATTAAGCAGACTTTTTCAAACAGCTGTTAACTGTGAAGAGGTATAGTGGGTTGTTGGGGGAAATTTAATAGCTCTAACGACACTATATCAAAACTGAATTAAAACCAACGAGCAAGGCTCGGTTAACCTGGTACTTCTTACTTTAAATAACATGCCTTAAACATACCTTACGATGGGACAGGGTATGGCGCAAGAAAGTAGCTTAAGTAACGCAACCGACAGAAACAATGGATCGGGAGATACAAACAGATGCGCAGCCCCGTAAACAGTCGTTATAGTGCCATAAATACACCGTGTGCTTCCCCCTAACGCCGGCTGCTCGAATTAACATTTTAATTCATCTCTGTTTGGTGGCATATTTAAGGCGCGATGTCGTTAACGGTGCCGCCGCTGGACGCTCCCCAGGGCGCCTGCGCCGTGTGGCCGGTGCCTCCCTGCGCATGCGCAGCAGCAGCGCAGCATCACCGCGCGACCGCGCTGCACCTGACTGCGATTAGCCCAAAACAAACGCCAAGCGAGTTTGGTGGTTTATCGTTTTGCTGTAATACAAAGCTATAGAATACAGGATATTTCATATTGAAATAATTTTACTACGCCACCTGTTCTGTGTCAAAGTTAATTAATAGTCATCTTCATATCACCCTGCAAGTTAGAACCAAGAGAGTCTTGTATGCTTTTAAGGAACTTGAACTGTTGATTTTACCCTGCCTCTACATCCATCAGGTTGAGTTGTTCTGCCGTACAAATTGTACTCTCCTTCAGGGCAGACAAATTCACGACCACAACACTAGAGGTAGGGATAATTACCGCACATACCAACACAGGACTTTTGAACATGGCTTTTGAACACCTTCCTTCCCAGTCGGGTGTAGATTCCTCAATAAGTTCCCTGAAGAAATCAAGCAAATCAGAAGCCAAAATCAATTCAAAACTCAACTCAAGCGCTTTTTAGTGTCCACATCGCTCTACTTGATTGACGAATTTATGATGAACCGCTGGGGAAACTAAATTGTTAGTTTTTTCGCGAATAAATTCAGAATTGGTGTCAAAGAAAAGTGAACAAAAGTGAAAAGCGAAGTATAATGGTTATGGAGCGACAGTTGGAAAAAGACTAAAAAACTTTTTAAATAATTGATTTCATACATCATTAATTGGTGTTGACGATTGTAATGCAATGTATTTGGTCTAAATGCAATAAAGATAATTATTATTATTACTACCCAATTTCAGCAGCAATACCCCAAGGCTTGATATTGGGGCCTTTATTATCCAAAATATTAATGAATGATATCCCCATTCCACAAAATGCTACGATGGTGGGCCAATACATACTAATACAACCATAATAACTCAAAAGAGCGACAGTCTCCAAGCATAACACATGCTTCAAAATTCTGTCAATTAATTGATTCAATGGTCCAACGAATGGAACTTTTCCTTGAATCCTACAAAATCAGGGGCGAAAATTTTCATCCCAAGTAAGCAAAAAGGAATTTTACTAATGCCATCTGAATTCGTCTTAAATAATTCTTTTACAAATTGAAATCAACCTGAACAAGCAGTGAAATACTTAGGAGTGTTATTGGACAAAAGTTAAACTTCAATATTCGTGTATATTCTAAACTCACACAAGCGTATTCTTGGCTCTTGATCCTTTTTCCTCTCCCGTCAATAGAATATCTACAATAGAAGATCTACATTCAAGACAGCAATCGCATCATTGATTAATAGAACAAATAACTAGTTTGTATGCCTGTGAGGCCTTTCAATTCGTCAAAAAAAATTTTAAAAATCCAAGTTTTTCGGAACTACGTTTTTCGAATGGCAGTTAATTCGATATGGTATGTAATCTACATAATTCTTGGATTAATAGAGAACTTGTAATAGAAACTATAGGCGATTTTGTCAATAAATCTACATTAAAGTTCTCCCATCGTCTAATTGACGTTACAGGAGCACATCATTTCAAAATGAGATTACCTCTTCAAAATAGAAGACTACGCCGAAGACATTTCCAAGATATTTACAATTATAAATATCTTTCTTACGCATTCCAAATTCATATTTTCAATCACCCGGTCCAAATTTATATACAAATTTCATTTAATTAGGGTACAAGAATATTTTTAATGTATTTTCACCAAACTACTAAAGTTTCAACAACTTACCAAGTCTTGATTTGAACTGGGAAAAAGTTGATTACGGATTGCAAAGACCAACGAGGTTAAAAACATGGAGGTACTACATATGGAGTGATAAACACATGTTAATGTTTTGTCCACTGTTGCTTTACGCCATTTTACCCACAGTTCCCACCGTTTCTTTGGCAACCATCCCACACATTACCTAAATTTCTTTGGTTACCAATTTTAGCTATTCGGATTGGTCGCAACAAGCTTTAAAAAAAATCACAGATTATACCCTTTAAAACATGTAGGCTATATTTGTCGTATTGTTGTTTGCCTTTAAAATCACTTTGATTTGATGGTCTTTGAATGGGCTAATCAGATTGTTTACCAAAACACGTCGGGTACGTTTGGGTAAAGTGGCAAATAACATATTGAAGTGTAAACAAAGTACTGGTTACCAGGAAATGGCACAAATGATTGCCAATCGTGGGTAAAATTCCAATCACCTTCCCTATCTTTGTAGCACTCTATATCTAGTTTAACCTCATTAGGAAGCTAGTATGTAATGAAATTTAGCGGGTTCCAGGTGTTTCTAAGGATCATTGATGTAATCCCTTCCGAAGGTAAAGTAGGTTAGTGACTTGCATCAGATGTAAAATAAATATTTGCTCAAAATTAGAGGATGGACTTTTTGAGTAGTTTGATGAAAAATATCGTACTTTAACTCGCCGAGAATGTGTTTGCCGGATTCGCATGATAATCCGGCACTCAATCTAATAAACTATACAGCCCTATGTGTAACTGACTGACTGACTGACTCACTTGTATGGGATACGAATTTCTGACGTAACTATTTAAGCTAGAGACTTGAAATTTGGCATACGTCTAGCCTGAGCGGTCAATGCTAAGTGTAAAATCTTAAACTTGCAAATTTTTAGTTTTAACCTACTAAAAAAAATTCAAAATGGCGGATTTACGAAATTGTATTTTTAATTTTTTGGCTCTAGCGGCCAAACGCTTCGTCCTATCTAAAATCTGAGAACTTAATTTATATCGTAATATTACGATAGGGAATTTAATTTTCTACAATTTCGGTCCTTTGACTTTTTATCGTATCTCGCACCGTTAAGCCTCCAGAGCGTTTCTAATGAAATGCCGTTTTCGGTTTTCGGGCTCTAGTGACTGAACCGATGGTGGTAAAAATTTTTTTAAGGTTCATTTCGATAGATCTTTTTAATATCTACAATTTCTTCTCTTGTATATTTTGCCGTATCTCTACTCGTTTACTCACAAAATTCATTTTTTACTTTTTCCGGATTTTGTTAACGTAAGTAGTGGGAAAATACCGGTTCTGGTCCACTAGAGAAATCGTAATTTTAGTTTTTTAGCTCTAGTGGTCTAACGGTTAGTCTTATCTGAAATATGAGAGTGTATTACGATAGGGAAATGGATGATCTACAATTTTGGTCCTTTGACTTTTTGTCGTGCATCGCACCGTTAACCCTCCAATCTGATTTTTGTGAAATTTATATTTATATTTAGGGCCCTAGCGACTAAACGGTTTGTCCTACAAAAATATTTAAATGACAACTTTTATAGGTCTTTTTAATATCTACAATTTTGATTCTAACATACTTTGCCGTATCTCTTTCCGTTTACTCTCAAAATACATTTTTCACCTTTTCCCAGTTTTGTGATAAATAAGTAGTGGCTTTTGGCCAACTAGAGAAATCGTAATTTTAAAATATTTCAACTCTAGCGGCTAAATGGTTAGGCCTTTCATAGATTTGAGACTACTACGGTACTGAATTACGATAGGGACATGGATGAACTACGATTTTGGTCCTGTGACTTTTTTTCGTACATCGCACCAATTGCGTAAATCTCCAGACTAATTTTTGTGCAATCGCGTTTTCAGTTTTCCACTCTACTGACAAAACGATTGATCCTATCGAAAAATGTTGCTGAATATGACTGAAATATTTTATTAATGGCTTACAGTTTTCAGAACATTTTGCCGTATCTCTACACATTAGCTCTCAAAACAGATTTATTGCAGGACCAGAATAGTTACCGAAAACTTGAAATTGGGGACCTTACCTTCTTTTAAGAGACAATTAAAAATATGAATTCAGCTATTGTCGGGGCTGGTCAGGGAGTGCGGCATGGATGCAGGGATCGGACTCTGCATTGCCACGGTGCGACCCCCAGCACGTCCGGCACATTTTGTGTATCGGTGCTGGGCAAACGGAGGTTCGGGCCCCGGAGTCCCGGGGTAGGGGTGTCTTATCTCCTACGGGGGGTAGACCTCCGAGGGTGTACCCGCTCTCGGCCGATGAAGGGCCGCCTCTTGCCGCACGATGCGCTGGTTACATAACAGCATGGATTGTCAACTGCAAAACACGAATCTTGGAAAGGAGAACGAACAGGCTGCTTTTAGGCGCAGCTCACTTGTGCAGAGGTCTCCGACCTCAAAGACTGGGACGCCGACGGTTGGAATTAAAACCTCCCCTCCGCCGGCCCCGTTCAAGGCTGCTGGTGTCGCTGGATCATCGGCCGTAACCGGAAAGGAGAAAGATGAGGTTGATCTGGGTATGGGTGTGACCGAGCCGGTAACACCTCTAGCCAGGATACAAGGAATCCCTCCCAGGAAGAGCCCTCTTCGTGTGGCATTCGAGCTGCAAATGCTTCGGCAGCAGCAGGACGACGCCCACGAGGAGGAAGACTCATGTCTGAAGAAGATGAAGGTTCTTTTGAAGGAGATGGCCAAGGTCCTCCTAATTCAAAAGAACATAAACAAGGCGATAAAAGAGGGGATCCCGAAACTCGAAGATGCTCTAGAAGAAATCGAGGAATGCCGGAAAATCAGGCTAAAGGCAGTGAAGCAGGAGCGCGATGTCACGAACCGAGTCATCTCTGCTTCACCTCAAGCTCATCTGGCTGAGTCCCAGACTCAAGCCAGAAAGCGAAAGAAGAGGCAGAGCGGTTCTTCGCCGGGAAGCCCTGAGCTTGTTGAGGTGGACTCAGTGCCGAGACCGGTTTTTGTCACTGCGGCATCGCAGACATCTCCTGTCCAGGCTACTGAATCCGCACCGGGCGCTGCCGTGATTCCAGCGGCTACTCCTGCAGAGGTTCCTGCTCCGGCGGCTAATCCTGCCTTGGCAGCAAACTCTGCCTCAACACCTTTGGGGGGCTGGAAGACGCGCCTGTCTAAGAAAGAAAGGAGGAGGCAGAAGCAAGCGGAGGCAGCTTCGAAAAGTGCGTCGAGGGTGGAGCGGACGCAAGTCTCAAACCCGGTTGGGGAGGCCTCTGGCAAGTCTGTCAGAAAGCCTAAACAACCCAGGCCTAAGAAGCCCAGGACGGAGGCAATCTTGATCAAGCCCTTAGGGGGGCGATCTTTTGCCGATGTTCTGGGTCAGATTAGATCGCAGGCCAAACCGGAAGAGACCGACACCGTTATCAAGTCTATTCGGCGAACCCAGAACGGGGATGTCCTCCTCGAACTGGGGAAGTCGAGTGACAAGATCGGTTTTGCCGCTTCCCTCAAGACTGCACTTGGGGACAAAGGCTCCATCAAGGCCCTGGAACCGAAGTGTTCGGTCGAGATTCGGGACCTTGATGTCCTCTCCACCGAAGATGAGGTGACCCGTGCGATCCAGGTGGCACTCCCGGAGATACCGGCCGATGGAGTGAGGGTATGGCTGACAAAGCCTAACCGAAGTCAACTCCGGATGGCTGTTGCTGAGATGAGCGAAAAGCACGCCAATAAGCTGCTTAGCCTTCAGCACCTCAGAGTCGGTTGGGTCAGTTGCAGGCTCAAACGGAGGGTGGTAGTTTCGAGATGCTTCCGCTGTCTCGGTTTCGGCCACTCCTCCCGAAACTGTAAAGGGCCCGACAGGAGTGCCAACTGCTTCCAGTGTGGAAGCCAGGGCCACAAACGTAAGGAATGTTCCTCGAGCCCCTCCTGCTTCCTCTGCAAGGATTCAGGCTCCAGTGCCCTCGGTCACTTACCCGGGTCTGGTCAGTGCGGTGCCTTCAGAGCCGCACTTGAACAGGCAAAAGGCAGCGGCCGGTAATTCGCATCCTCCAGGCCAACCTTCATAGATCCTGGGGAGCTGATAACCTTCTAGATCAGCTCGCCCGAGAACTTGGTGCTGATGCGCTCCTTATCAGTGAACAGTATCGGGACAGAGACCCAAACATTTGGATCTCGGACAGCCTCGGTACTGCTGCATTTTGGGCACGTAATACACGAGATGTTTTGGTGCGGAGTCACGGGCGCGGCCGAGGATTCGTCTGGGTTCGGTGTAGGGACGTGACTATCTTCAGTTGCTACCTCACACCCAACGAGGCCGTCCAGGACTTCCGCGACAAGATAGATAGCCTATAGGAGTGCGTTCTCGGCACCACCGGGCATGTCGTCGTTGGTGGCGATTTCAACGCCAGGGCCGTCGAGTGGGGAATGCCCTCTACCAGCTCCCGGGGGAAATACATCCTGGATTTCATCGCCAGGGCCGGTCTTGTCGTCCTCAACCAGGGCGACACACCTACTTTTCGGCGCCCCGGGCAGAGAGGCACGATCCCCGACGTCACCTTTGCGTCTGAGTCGCTCCTTCCGAGGATCTCTGGCTGGAGGGTTGTGGAGGACTACACGGGTAGCGACCACCAATACATCGTTTTTGACCTGCATGATCAGGCAAATCGTCGAGTTTCCGCATCTCGGGAAGGGCCACGTCGGTGGAACACCAACAAACTGGACGTGGTCAAGTTCACCGAAGTCATCTCTCGGGGAGCGCAGGGGAATCCTGGTGAGGCTGGGGCCGAGGCACTAGTAACATCCTCGATGGAACTGATCGTCTCGGCCTGCGACCAGTCTATGCCGCGAAGGAAACCCCGACGCGACAAACAACCCGTTTACTGGTGGACTGAAGAGATTGCGGAACTCAGAAGAACATGTTTAAGAACTAGACGAGCCGCCACAAGAGCGAGAATTCCCGCAGACAGAGTTCGTAAGTCGGAGGCCTATAAAGCTGCGAGAAAATCTCTCCGCCAGGCAATAAACAGGAGCAAGGCGAATAGCTGGAGGAGACTTCGTGACGACGTTGACTCCGACCCGTGGGGCCTGGGTTACAAACTTGTAACACAGAAACTCGGCGCCCGCTCTCCACCTTCCATCATGGAGGGCGCCACCATGGGGAGGATCGTCGCTGCGTTGTTTCCTGAACATCCACAGCGACCGCCGGTTGACTTCGGACGGGTAGAGGACGTTCCACTCTTCACTTTCGAGGAGCTGGAAACCTCCGTTCTCTCCCTGAAGAGCAACAAGGCTCCTGGCCCGGACGGGATTCCCAGTGAGGCTTTAAAGAAAGTATTTTCAATCAACGCTGACTTGTTGTTGAGAATGTACAATGCCTGTTTGGTAGAAGGGGTGTTTCCGGCTCCCTGGAAAACAGCCAGGCTTGTACTGATCAGCAAGGGCAAAGGTGATCCCGAACTGCCGTCGTCCCACAGGCCTCTCTGCATGTTGGACACGGCTGGGAAGCTGTTCGAGAAGCTGATCCGTTCCCGCCTGA
Organism: Neoaliturus tenellus; assembly: GCA_030545055.2. Taxonomy (NCBI): domain Eukaryota; kingdom Metazoa; phylum Arthropoda; class Insecta; order Hemiptera; family Cicadellidae; genus Neoaliturus; species Neoaliturus tenellus. Next base: position 243,048,400 of record CM061533.1, on the reverse strand, counting down.
CTTCTGCCGTGGAAGCTGCCGGGGACTTATGCCCCCGTCAGTACGGCTTCAGAAAGGGACGGTCAACGATCGACGCTGTCACCGAAGTTCAGAGAGCTGTGGAGAGAGCCGAGAGCCACAACCATTTCTCCCGCCGAGTAGTGCTTCTTGTTACGCTTGATGTCAAGAATGCCTTCAACTCGGCGAGGTGGGTCGATATGTTGGATGCGCTTCGCAACACCTTTCGTATTCCTGCATATCTGTTGCGGCTCATCGAGGATTATCTACGCTCTCGAAGCCTGATCTATGACACGAGGGACGGAACGCGGACGATGGAAGTCACTTCTGGTGCCGCACAAGGTTCAATACTCGGCCCTGATCTCTGGAACGTTGCCTATGACAGCCTCCTGAGGTCCGAGATGCCTGAGGAAACCACTTTGGTTGGGTACGCCGATGACGTCGCAGCTCTCATTGCTGCACGCAACGTTGAGCTGGCCCAACTAAAGTTGAACCGAGTTATGCGGGTTGTCAACAACTGGATGTCCGATCACGGTCTCTCGCTTGCTCTTAGTAAGACGGAGATCGTGATTCTCACGAAGAAGAGGATCGACACCGTCGTCCCGTTTCGAGTGGGAAGGGAGGTGGTCACATCAACTCGTGCCGCCAAATACCTTGGGGTTATGGTGGACACCAAGTTAAGCTGGAGGGATCAGATCTGCCGTACGGCGGACAAGGCCGCTAAGGTAGTTACTCACCTTAGTAGGCTGATGGCCAATGTCGGGGGTCCCCGATCCAGCAGAAGACGTCTGTTGATGTCCGCGGTCCAGTCCGTGCTCCTTTACGGGGCAGAGGTGTGGGCAGGCGCTCTAGATAAGGAGTGCTATAGGTTGCGACTCGCCCGGGTTCAGCGTCAAGCCGCGCTCAGGGTGTGTTCCGCCTACCGGACAGTGTCCGAGCCTGCCGTCCTGGTGGTCGCCGGAGTCATCCCTGTCAAGCTCTTGGCAGGGGAGAGGAAAGCGATTTATCAGAGACGTGGCGAGATCGGCAAGGACACGGCAAGAACAGAAGAGCGCTCCCGAACCTTCCAGCAGTGGCAACACAGCTGGGAGCACGACACCCGAGGACGATGGACTGCGCGACTTATCAAGCAGGTCCAACCATGGGTGGAACGGCGGCATGGGGAGGTGGACTACTACCTGACCCAATTTTTGACAGGTCACGGCTATTTTCGGTCGTACCTGAACCGGATGGGAAAGACCGGTTCACCGGACTGCATTTATTGCCCGGGTGTTCCCGACGATGCGGAACACACATTCTTCCGATGTCCCCGTTGGGAAGTGCCCCGCCTGGAGGCCACACAAATATTTGGTGCATTTTCGGTGGACTCGGTCTGCCAAAAGATTTTGGAGGATGAGGGCAACTGGGATTGTTTGTCACAGTTCGTCCGGGGCATCCTCCTGGAAAAGAAAACCGATCTGGACCGCGAAGTGGCCCAGATCCCTTGATAGAGCGGCTGGATAAGGAGCGAGCCCGACGGGCGTAAGCCAAATTTAGGCCTAGCCTGACGTAATGTGATAAACAATTCCAGGTTAGATTCCTAAAGAGTAGAGGAGGTTTTTTAGTGGGTAAACCCGTTTTTTAGGGGAGCCCCACACTACAGGCTGGCCACCTGTGTGCGTAATGCATTTTTCCGCCTCTCCCTCAAAAAAAAAAAAAAAAAAAAAAATTGTCGGGGCTGGTGTTACTAATTTAGATACTTTTAGTAAGTTCCCCCTCGGATTGTAGGGAATCTTTTTAAAACTTTGGAGTCTTTTGTGATTTCTATCTCGTTTATCAGATTTTATATTATTTCATTTTAATGTTATTTTATTGTTTTCACTGATTTATTGCAACAATTTTTGACGAATTTAAAAGCTTTAATTATTATTGATTGTGAGAAGTGTGCATTAGCCTTTTGTTACTGTCTTGTTTGTTCACTTCTTTGGTAAAGCTAACCTGTTTAACACTCGACTTTTTTATTTACAAACTAATTCAGCGAACACATTGGAGTTAATAACCCTCAACAAGCCCGTTCACTGCATCAAGTTTTTACAGAAATTGCGGAATTGTGGCAACAAATTATGGAGTGGACCCTCCATTCAGCATAACACCCAGAATAAATAATTATTATTTCACACTCAAAATATTTTAACAAATTTTAACTACGAAGAGTTATTAAAACCGATTCATAGGAGATTTTCAAAGCTTTTTTAACTATCGATTGTGAATTGTGTGTATTAAACGGTTTTGTTACTGTCTTGGCTGTTCAGTTCTTCCGTGGAACTAACCAATTTCATACTTGACTTTTTATTAATTTACGAATTTAGGGACACCCCTAAGGGGGCATGGGGGCGGAGCCCCCATCGAGCCGTAGGCGAGTTACATCTTATACGCGGGAACTATCACACTTGCCCGGTAAACACCTATTTACCGGATTTCGGATTTGTAATGTAATACACCATTATGTCACTATTATTTGTCTCTCTTTACAGGGTGTCTATAATTTAGATCAAACCCACCATGTTAGTTTACTGTTAAAATTTTGTATTTCAACCTTTCTGTGCAGGGTCGCCGAGAGAATTTTTATGGCCCGGGGCAGAGTTCTGGTGTGAGGCCCCCCCCCCCCCCCGGTCAGTGCATCCCTGCCCGTCGCCGTCTGTGTTAGAACCAGATGCAATATAGGCTACACATTTTTATTTGTATTTCTTTGGATATTTATTTTGTATCTATGCACACAATTTGCTTTCTTTTCTTAAGTGATTCGTAAATATTTTACTTTATTATTTTAAGATATAGATGGGACAAATATACTTAGGTTTACTGTAGGCCTACTTGAAATAATTTGATCAAACTTGCACTTTGGCTGGGTTCGAGATGGCTTATTGGAGATCTACCAAGTGGTTTTAGGCCTAACTTAGGTCTAAGTATTTTGAAATGGCTAAGCTTACAGGGAAAATTATAAAAATGCATTTTATTTTAGAACTGTTAATTAATTCCATTTTTTCTAAACGCTTTTTGAATTTATAATTAGTTTCTTTTGCTTTATAATTAATTTATAAAGTTGAAAGAATTACGCAAGGTTCTATTTACTTGATACTAACCCTCAACTTCACTCCTAAGCCCATTAAATAATTCAGTGTTGGTTTTAAAGCAAAACTACAAAAACTAACCAAAAACGTTCACTAAAACTAACCAACTCGCAAATGTTTCTTTCTTGCCTTCAATATGGCAAATTCATTTATGACATTATTAAAAGACAATTTTATCTTTTATCTCTTTTATCTTATAAACTGGGACCAACAAATGCAGACACGACAATATTAGTTGAAGCCGTGAAGGATCTGTTGCAAAAAATAATATTTTTGCAATGGTATGGCTGTCAAATACCGGCACAGCACGAGGCGGCGGGCGCGGCGCCGCGGCGTCTGTTCTCCGACACAGAGCTAAAACCACGGAGACATAATACAGGCCTGATATCTAAGGCCATTTTATATACAGATATATACTGATATATACAGGTCATTTGATAGGCCTGTATTAAGGTCATAGGCTATACTTTGTTACGGTTTGAAGATTTTTATAGGTCATAATTTTGCTACCATAAAATAGAAAAAAAAACAAAAAAACGCCTGAAGATGAGGCCCCCTGTCTCTTGAGGCCCGGGGCAAACTGCCCCCCCTGCCCCCCCCCCCTCTCGGCGGCCCTGTTTCTGTGCATTTCACTTTGCTTATAAAACGGAAATAAATGTTGTAAAAATACTTGATGCAACTGAGTTGTACTTGATTTAATAATTATTCCTACCTCTTTATGATGTAAGCTGTAATATAATTATTTTATCTTATTACATTGGCCATGGATAAATCTTTAAATTGTATTGCAACAATATAATAAAGTCGGTGTTGTACATAGCGTAACTTTGATGGTACCTATAGATTGATCATTTGAAGGAAATAAGGACACTAAAAAAAAAAAAATAAAAAAATAAAACAAATTTGGGTTTACAACACCTATACTTATATACGGTTAACTAAAGTTACTACTACTAAGTTACGAACTAAAGGTTAAAGTTCATATTCATACTCCAGAACAGACACCCATTTAAAATCATTGCAGATGAACCCTTTTTTATTTACAGGCTTTAAAAAATCTTCTTTATATAAATTAGGAGTTTGTCTGCTAAAAGTAATGAAGGCGCATTACATTTGTGTGATATCTTAAAGTATATTTTTATGTACCATTTGATTTTGTAATACCAGCGGATGAATGCGTGTCTCCTCTGTCCCTTTCAGCGGTTTAGCTTTTCCACGCGGCGACATGCATGAGTGTAAAGGTTTACGCTTAAACAAACTACCGTTAAAAATAGTTTTTTTACTATAAAATCCCAATTTTATAAAGACCAATTTAAGGGCTGTCCAGTTACTTTTCTAAAATGTTACTCTATTTTTATTAAAACAAATTTTAATTTAGTTATTTATATACCACGTGTTTCTACGTCAACCCAACGTAGAAACAACTTGATGTTTTGACTTTGTTTCAATAGTAGCTAGGAAGCTACTGTGCTGTTCTGAACGTGAAGTTTAGGGTACTCAGTTTAGTGATTCCTTTTCCTTTGGATTAGTTTTTGTATATTGAGTGTTGTAGGCGATTAAATTAAGGTGCCGTTTAACACTAACACTTCCAAACTCATTCATTGCACTGTTGCGACTTAATTTAAATTTGTTTTCTTGTTATCTAAGTACCAGCACAATATCCACTCTATTTTAAAACATAGTGTACTCGATGAATAATATTTTCATGATTTTTTTACATCGTTGTAAACTGTGATTACACATAATTATTGATAGTGAAAGAAAGAGGAGTTGTAATGAATCCAAACGACGTAGCCAAGCGTTTCTAATAAGACCTGATACAAAGGTTTCCACACCTTGATTTCGCATTGAAATCACCAAGACTTATTCTCTTGCTCCTAATTTATGAACTGCATTGCCGCTATTTTCGTCCCGTTGGAGTTTCATGAAAAATGGCTCCGAAGTTAAACTAGTGCCCGCGCGCTATTTGTGCATTCCTCGTCTCTCTTTGCTTTATTGTTTCAGATTCGCCGCCAACGACATGATTTATATTCAAATACGTCATAAATTCTGACTTACTCGGGGTTTCACATTTCGTTTTCTATAATTTTAAATAAATATAAATCCAGGGTTACACAAAGTTTAGCTGTACTCTTTGCAAGAAAAATTCACTTTTTGTACAGTTCAAGGCTAGTAAAGAATTTTATACGGCAATGGAACCATAAACAAAAATAAACATAATGTAGTATAAAGTTTTATGTAATACTAGCTTTTCTCGCGGTTTCGCCCGCGATACTCGCTGTGAGGTTTAGCTCGTTCGCTCGTCAAGCTTACCCACCATCAAGTTTAGCTCGTTCGCTACGCTCACTCGCCGTCACGTTCGCCCGCCATTAGGTTTAGCTCGTTCGCTACAGTTACTCGCCGCAATTCTATAAATCTCCTAGCTCTCAATAATTTATATGAGAACAGCTGTTTACAAAATTAATATTCCTTGATAAAACATTATGTTCTAATACAAAAATGTTGCTTCCATAAGAATAACGTGGTCACTTTGACCACATGTGAAACGGAGCCCTATGGAGGAATATGGATAAAAATTATTCTATGTTACTTATAATACCTCCCAGAATGTGTGTACAAAGTTTCATGATGATTCGGCGAGTAGTTTTTGCGTTAAAGCGTATTACAAACATCCACGCTTTCATATTTAGCTAAATATGATGAGCAAAATGGCGACATAACCATATATTATCTTACGGCCAAAAAATGGTCCCTGGATGTTCACTGGTATATCGTAAAGCTTCAACATTTCGAGCCTAAACATGGAATTTATTGTTTATACAATAAAAATATTGCTGAATATGCGTGATTTTGAAAGATTCAAATCTAATAATACTGAAAGGTAATAATTTGTTCACTAGGATAAAAAGTTCAGATTTAAAAAATATTTTGTAGAATAAATAAAACCGATCGCCAAGTGGAAAGAGAATGTTGTGATATTATTTCTTAATATAAGCCAAATTGACAAATTTTTTGTTTTATATATCCGATGTAAATATACGCATATTCCAGTAATTAAAACCATTTAGGACAACTATCTTTCATGTTTAAAAGTATTATTTACGTTAAATATTAAATTGCCAATTTTCTCCAGTTCCAAATAAATGTTTTATCAACATTTTTAGCATAATTTTAAGTACACGATTTTTGAACTTTTTTCCATTTTACATTTGTGTTCTATTATTTGTTATATTGTATGGTAAAACTAAGCTAAAAATCTGGCTGGAAATGAAAACATTTTGGATGGACAATTTTTGCTTAAATAAGTTCTATGTAATCCCCTGACTTCGTCAGAAAAGACCCCTGAAATCTCCAGTTTTAACTGCAATTAAGTTTTAGCTTAAATACTATAAAAGATACAATATCGTAATTATTCGATCTTTAAATGCTGGGCTTTGCGATAAACAATTTCTTTTATTATAGTTATAATAATTGTTCACATGATGTCTTCTAATTCATGGGCTAAAGTTCAATTTTAATAGCTCGGTTTTTCTTGTTTACGAGTTCTTATTTTAATGTAAATAATATCATTGTAGTTCGCAGGGTAGTAAAATTATTATGATATATCTTTTAATGTTGCCATGACTTAGAGAAGAGAACAATTACACAAAACTAGATTAGATACGTAGTTAATTAATAATTAATGTGTTTACATGAATCATTTGATTTCTTTAAGTTCTATACCATCTGTATAAAATTGACCCGTACACAATTAACATGTATAAACCTTGTATACGACCTAGATGGTTAAAGATATAAAGAGATGCATGATAGATTTGCAATGTACTCCTTGGAGTGTATTTGTCTTTTATTTAAGGGCAGAGCTGGGTTTATTTTGAAACATTAAACCAAACTGAACAGTTTTAAATAATGATCAAATCATATTTCACCAATAGTCGAGCAACTGATTTGACTGCAGTAAAAATAATTCTGGTCATATAAGATCTGCAAAAACAAAAGTGCAATATTTGTATAACAGCACTTATTGCATAAAAATATGATAAAATGCATCAGCATGTTTCTATTTGAAATCTATTTTTAGTTCTAGACACGCGCTTTGAATAGTTAAAAACGTAAATATACAAATATAGAAAGCTGAAACGGAGCCAGAATAAAAATGATGGATGCCAAACATCCAGCTAATATATGACGTTATGTGCGACTAGGAGTTTAATTGTAACGTACAAAGATATTAATATTCATATTAGGTGTCCCCACTGCCGATTTATTAACTCTTCAAGAAAGATCGTTTTGCATCGGAAATTACAACGCATTATTTCCTCTTTCAATCATAACGCCAGGCGCCTACAAATACGAGTAGAAAAGCACGTTCGTGGCATCACGATCAGTTCATCAGTTGATTTGTTGATATGTTACTCCGTATGTTGTTACTATGTTGCTCCGTACGTTGTTACTTTGTAGCTCCGTGTGTTGTTACTATGTTGCTCCGTACGTTGTTACTTTGTAGCTCCGTATGTTGTTACTATGTTGCTCCGTACGTTGTTACTTTGTAGCTCCGTATGCTGTTACTATGTTGTTCCGTATGGATACCCAACACTTTTGTTTTAGTGTCACTCTCTACGTTCAGTAAAGAAAACACCACATATTTGCTGCATCATACAGAGTGTCTCCGGTGTCCTTAAAATACCGACAAAAACTTAGCCAGGTTTTTCCTTAGGTGTAAGCAAACAAAATACATTTAATGAACGTTCTGCATCTTGCTTCCCAACCGTCTATCAATTTCTTTTTTTGATAAACATGTATTATCACTTTTATCGGTGAATCTATAATATCCTACTAATTTCGTAATGAATTTCTTGTGAGCAGCATAACTTTTTTATGAACCAATTTTTTTTTATTGAGGTGTCAGCTTAAAGGGAATTTTCCGTAAACATCATGGAATAATTTTTGTCTTCCCCAGTTCAATGTGAATCGCCCCATTGTCCATGTATTTTAAACATAAGTCTAAATTTAGTAAGTTTTTATTAACAAATGATTCATTTTATAAAAAAACAATAGCTGTCTTCATAAAAAAATAACCTGTCTCCCTTTTATCATTTTAATTTATTTAGTTTTCCTGTTTACTTATGAGTTTACATTCAAATTCAAATACAACGATGACTGACGAAATGGGATAGTGTTTATTAACATGCATTTTGCATTCAGGGTATTAGGGAGTTTTATTTAGTTTATTTAATTATGTGATTGTATTTTAAAATGTAGTTTATATTATTAACTGGAAACAATTAGTCTATCTTACTAAGTCCCTAAGGAATTTCTTGTGAGCAGAAAAACTCTTTTATTTATGAACCAATTTTGATGACTGAGGTGTCAAAATAAATGAAATTCTTCGTAGAAGTCTTGGAATAATGTTTGTCACCCTCAGTTCAATGTGCTAGTAGCATCTTAATAGTACTATGTTCGCTAGTAGCATCTTAATAGTACTATGTTTGCTAGTAGCATTTTAATTGAAAGTTTCAAAAAAATTTCACGTTAATGGTGGTAATTAAATATTTTACAGTAAATATATAAAAAGGTAAATATTACAAAATGTCTAAACAACTAAATGATGTAAGATTTAAATAGAAGTTTGGTTACTTAAATATCAATACAAAGATTATAATAATTGGACAACAAATAATCTTTAAAATGAGAGTTTTATGAACGAAAACATGCTACTTTTTAAATAAATTAGCATAAATTAAGAGTGTTCAATTCTATTACACTTTACACTCATTAATCGTTGACCATTATTTTGAAACCAGAAAGAATATAATTTTGAATTTTTCAGTTAAAATGTAATGGACTTGCATACAAACCCCCATTAACAACGATCAATTTGATATCTTCACCGATAACGTAGATCATTAATATTAATATTTTTGTTAAAAAAAGTATACAAACAGTCAGACGGAACACTAAGGAAGATATGACGATACATCACGTAATATTTTTGGTTTCTTTCAACTCAAGGAAAACTTGGGCTTTGTGATCTTTGTGGCAACTAAAGCCGAGTCCGCACTCGCCGAACAAAGTTCTTCCGAACTTTTGTTTATTCGTTGCTAACCTTTTAGAATGTAAATTATATGGCCGGTAATAAATTGTTCGTTAGGAATGTTTGTTGATTTTTTTGTTTTCGCCGAACAAGTTCGCCACGAATGTTCGGCCAGTGCGGACGCGGCTTAAGGAACACTCAGCTGTGATCGAAACTACTCCATTCTCGATAGGGTGGTTTAACCCTTTCAGTGCTAAAATAGTATATTTCATCACAAGGGCCAAAAGTGGCGTTTTGACGGCCCCGAGATCGTGTTTCAAGTTCGAGACGAAGTCGAGAACTTGAAACGATCGAGGGTTGGCAAAACGCTTTCGGCCCGAGTTACGAACGATATTTTTCATCACACTACACAATTCAATTAATTCTAAACAAGTGAAAAAATTACTTTTTCGTTCATAACGAACAAAACATAACCTCAAATAAACTAACGAGATGTACTGTTTGTGTTTCTGGTTGCTAGGCAACCACTTCACATCAGCTAAGGCCACCAAAACTAGAATACTCTAACGGCGGAGTGACAACTACAGCTGATTCCAAGGGAAAAACACTATTTTTCCATCTACGTCATATATATTTAAGAGTTAGTTGCTATCAACTGAATTACCAACTTCGTCACAGATTTGTTATTTGTTGTTGGTGTTGTCACTTACTTTCTTGTATTCTAGATTTCTCTTCTACCGTTTCTATTACCGCTCTAGGCCGGCAAAAGAGGTGTTTCGTCGGTAGAAGTGAGGGTCGAAAACCGGTGATATCGATGTAGTGTGATGAAAAGAATAAAAGATAACTTTTGAAAAGTGCTGGGGAATTATACATATAACTTCCAAAAAATGCTACGGTTCCCAAGGAAGTGAATGCAGAGTTAAAAATTCAGCAAACTAATGTTTTTTACCCAAAAGTGCTAGACAACGATATTTACAATCACGTTTAAATGGAGAGTCGAATGAAATCTTCGGTGTTTCCAAATAACAATCGAGACAACCAATATTCCCATTTAAGAGTCTTCATCACCCCTGCGAAAAACGTCAAAAACATGCGTTCGTAGTCCCCTGTTTCGGACGACATTTATGAACCGATTTTATTGGAATTGGTCTCAAACTGGTCAGAAAGAATGCCTGCGTGGTTCTTGTACCTCATAATAATAAAAAACGTACTCGGTAGTACTTAAAAATACAGTTAAAAAAGGAGAAAATTACTAGATATTTAACATTTTTTTTAAATACTTTTAAGAAACATTATCGAACTATCGAGGTACAAGAACCACGCAGGCACTCTTTCTGAACAAAGGTGATGAAGACTCTTAAGTCCGTCGTATCGATATATGGGCGGCGCGACGATATATCGTTGCCTCGTGATTTAAAAAGAAAGGCGAGGCACGAAATATCGTTGCTTTGTATTTTTGTCGAAAAAACTATGACCGATGAAAGAGTTAAACAGCCCCTAAAATAATAGTTTTCAGAAGTATGTTTTGTTTGTTACTAAAAAAGTAAATTATTTTTTGCGATTTTTCCTAGGGAATATTATTTCTAACAACAGCAGAAAACGGTTCAAACGTAAGATAAATAAATAACAACGAAAGAGGGGGTATATATGTCAAAATGTATCAACTTATTAAAACTGCATCTATCTTCTTAATTCTATAAGGGTTTCGTCTGTTACGTCCCTTTTTCTCTCGACCTACTGAACCGATTTTTAAGAATGAGGTGTCATTTTAATTCTTAGGATATAGCGCAGTGACGAATCTTAACTAAAAAGGTCATATCATTTCGGGCTTCACCCCCTCGCTTTTGATTTATTTATAGAGGGCGATTTAAAATGTTGACCAACTTTTATTGCAAGCTTTTTAATGTGAATTGTAATTTAAGGCCGGTTCCTACGTGGGCGACAGATGCGACACGACGAGAGCAACAAAATTTCAAACAAATGTATAAGCATTAGAGCGTTCTTAGTGGGCGACAGGAGCGACAACAATTTACAATGTATAACATTATGGCGATGCAAGCTTGTCGCTGGCATCGCTTCTGTCGCTCTCGTCGCGTCGCATCTGTCGCCCACGTAGGAAGGAACCGGCCTTAAAGGTGGTATGATGAGAAGTACTGTTCGTAACTCGTCCGAAAGTGGTGTACCCTCGATCTAATTCGAGTATTTAGTTTTGCCTCGCCGATCACACGATCTTGCACCGGTAACGACCACTTTCCGGACTATTGATGAAGTTTAGGCCTGATGAGACTCAATGCATTGTTGCCAGATTTATTCTAAAACACATTTGTATACTATACTGTATTACACATGGTAAACATAATCACAAATGACAACATTGCAGGGGGAGAGGGGGTGAGGGGGGACACAGCTGTTAAAATTTCCATCGGACTATTTTCGTGCATCTTACTATAGTAACAAGCTCTAACGTATAGAAAGCGCAAAAATTTCTTGGCCGACTAAGAGTCTCTAGATGTGAAGTTCAACTTAACTTTGGCTTATGAGAAATGTTTCTAAAATAGTAATGCTGATTGATTAGCGAGAGATTAGCACAGATGTAATGTTGGTAATGCTAGGCACCGTTGGTTGAACTCGTGTATATGTTTTACCAGTTATTCGTCCCCCCACTTTCTCTACTCAGCATTTGGACGGTTTATACGAGATGCTTGTCGATGACGATCACGAAGTTGCGTAACCGGCGCGTAGTGTGGCCGGGAGCAGTCGCAGCGTAGCGTTATAGCGTAGCGTGCCACTCTGTAATATGTAGAGTGCACCTTGTAGCCCGGCAAGATTAATCTGTTTTGGACATTGATGCATTTCGTTCGAACCTATGATTGACAGCCTCTATTTGTTCGAACATATTATACATTCAGTTTGAGGTCAACGCTTGACGACGTGTAAGTTCCTCATGGTTTGTCTCACCAGACCGCCTGTCCCTGGATGCCATCTGAATTGTTGATATTTACCGGCTGAATTTCAATTAGACGCTGCCCTTTGTGCCTTCCGATACTCGACATTTTTCATGGTCCTGCAAGTTGAATATTTTATATCGTGAGTAACTCTGAATTTTCGTTGCAAAATGAATATAATAAATGGATAAAAAATTATAAAACTACTCACTTGTTAATTGAAATTAATTGTTAAAGAAATCATTTGACTAAATTGATTCAATTGGACGGTTTTCCTTTGGGTCATAGTCATAGTCATAGTCATTTATTTTCTGAATAGATACAATTAACAATATTGCATATCTCAGTCGTCAATTTTACAAAATTTATGTATACAAAATTATTTACAAATGAATAAATAAACTAAAATGGATCATACAATACAAAATTAAAAATATTTATTCAAGCAGACAGGAATTCATTAACAGTGTAAAGCTCTTTATTTATAAGAAATTGTTTAGTCTTATTTTTAAATGTAACAAAACTTTTGCAACCTCTCAAATTACTGGGGAGATTATTGTAAAATTTTATGCCGGAATGAAGCGCCTCTCTTTCAGATAAGGATAGGTGAATTTGGGCAGGGAGGAGATTAGCACCATGTCGGGTGGGGTACCGATGATTTTCCCCTACAGTTTGGAGGGAACTAAGATTTTGTTTTACCAATAAGGTTACTTTGAGAATGTACAGTGAGGAAAGGGTCAGAATGTTGAGTTGTCTGAAAACCCCTCTACAGGAGTGGGATGGCGGAAGTCCAGAAATTATACGAACTGCTCTTTTTTGTTCCAAAAATGCCTTATTGGTATGAGCAGAACCACCCCAAACTTCAATCCCGTATGACATAATTGATTGAAAACAACCGTGGTACACTGCCAACAGATCCTCACGCTCCAGCAATGGAAACAATGTCCTCAAAGCAAAGCTTACCCTACTAAGCTTCTTACAAATATCAGAAATGTGGGGGGTTCCATGTTAATTGGGAATCCATCCTCACTCCAAGAAACTTGATATTTGAAACCTCTTTTATAGAAGATTGTGGGAAACTTAAATCCTGAGCACGCTTATTTCTAGTAAGAAATTGGACATAGTTGGTCTTGTCCTGATTCAGAAGCAAGTTATTACGCAACAGCCAATTCTCAAACTCAGATACTGAAAGAGCAATGTCATCTTGGATATTTTCGGGAGGGCCAGTAAACAACATTGTGGTGTCGTCAGCGTACAGTGTCAGGGAAGGTGATTGAACATGAGCTCCAACGTCATTAATATAAAGAATGAATAGCAAGGGCCCAAGAATTGACCCCTGAGGGACACCAAACTTAATTTCAGATAAATCAGAAAATGAATCAGTGTCAGCCTGCACATATTGTTTCCGACCAACCAGATATGGCCTAAACCAGAGAAGAGGAACACCATGAATGCCGAAAGACTCCAGTTTATCACAAAGAATAGAATGGTCAACGCGGTCGAAAGCTTTCGACAAATCGCAGAATAAACCAACTGCGGGACCACCATTTTCAAGGCTAGAAATTACTTTGGAGGTGAAATCCACCAAGGCATCAGTAGTGGACAAATTGGTTCTGAATCCAAATTGATAGGGAACTATTAAATCGTATTTCGCAAGGAAAGACACAAGCTTATCGTAAACTAGTTTTTCAAGGACTTTGGAGAACGTAGGCAACAAGGCGATGGGGCGATAGTTATCAACATTTCCTCTGTCACCCTTTTTGAAGACGGGGATGATCTTAGAAACTTTGAATAGGTCTGGGAATATGCCTGATTGAAGAGATGAGTTAAATAGGTCTGTAATGACTGGCAAGATGTGTTTGTAAGATTTTTTCAAAAGAGAACTTGAGATACCATCGATACCAGATGATGTTTTAGTTTTGAGGGATAAAATGGCCCTTTAAACTTCTACCTGAGATACAGGTCCAAAAAACATCGAGTTACTATCATGAACATTGGACACATTTTTACTGACGGGAGTTACTCCCTTAGTCAAAGAAGAACTGTTGATACTAGAAAAGTGATCACTGAAGACTTTAGCGACTTCCCTCGGAGAAGAAATTAGTTCGCCATTCTTTACCAGCGGAGGAATTTTAACACTACAAGAAGACCCATCCGTTTCCCTCCGAACTACGTTTCAGACCACTTTTTGAGGACAGTTACTCTCAACAATTTCCCGACTAATTTTAGCTTTCTTTTCAGCAATAACGAGTTTGCGAAACTGTTTTTGCCTGGTTTTGAAGAGAGCCTTGAGTGCTGGGTCCTGAAAATCACGAGCCAGTATTCCAATATCGACATTTTTATTTGCATAATCTTTCAACTCCCTGCTGATGGAAAACTTTCCATTATTGGATTGACTATCACGAACCCACTTCAAAGGAAAAGCAGCAGAAAAACAACGATTAATAGAGTCAGAAAATAATCTAAAACTTTTGTTAATATCACTCGTCTGATGAACAAAGTCCCAATCAACACTTTCAATGAGGGAATTATAAAACTGAATGTTGCGCTGGGTGAAAAGACGTTTCCTGACATAAGGTATTGCCGATGGCAGAGGTAATTTTATGGAAATAAATTGAGCTTCGTGGTCAGAGAGAGGGTTAAAAGAAGAGAAACATTCCAGGAAATCTGAGTTGAAGTTAGAAACTACATTGTCCAGAAGAGATAAATTCCTTGTGGGTCTGCTGACATATTCCATTAAATTAAATGCAGGGAAAATATTCCGAAGAGCCCTAATAGTTGAGTTCTCAGAGTCCATAAAATTTGTATTCCAGTCACCACAGATAACCATCCTATTATTTAGCTTGAAAACGTCGTGAACAAGACTTTCAAAACGTTTCAGAAAATCTATCTCATTATTTTGTGGTGGACGGTAAATACAAACCACAGAAAATTTGGGAAGTTTGTGAACATTATTTTTAGGAATACAAGATACTATGACACATTCAAAGCAACTGGTGTTGGAGTACTTAATTTCCAATGCATTTTTGGGCAGAACTAAATAACTGGAGGCAATGCGGTCGTTAACGAATATTGCAACTCCTCCACCTGGAGATTTTCGACAGAATCTAGAAACACAAGAAAAACCTGGGTTAGTAAACAAATAAATTATATAGTCCATAGCAACTTTAATCGACTGGGTAGGTCAGTGTTTATAGCGCTTGACTAATTCAAAGGGTTCTGATTTTATCCTGAGAGAAGATAGAAGTTTAGTCAAGGTTCAAAACTGGAAATAGCTGCCTTAAGTAATTAAATGGACTTTAAATGATCCTAACAATGAATCGGCTGGTATTTGTTAGTAACAAATACACTTTATCTGATCCATCACATTGAAAATTGAGTCATATTCACCTTATACTTACTAATGGTCTGTGTATTAAAAAATGTACCTTACATTTTTAGAAATTAGGAAGTTTAGTACAGTATTTCGAACAACCTACGTATTTCTCATATAAAAGTATACCTACCTAATGTACGTTTCAATTTTTCTTAGGAAAATCTGGTATCAACGTCCTTAATTTTAGCCTTGTAAGGTTTCGAGGGTACATATAAATGTAGTATTTATTAATTTTATTACTAAAAAATACTGCACTGATGTTTATATTTTAACTCCTCCCTTTTAATCAAACCACAGGTGTAGTCGCATTTCTTCAACCTACAGAGGCCTATTTTTACCTATCATTCTTTGCAAAGCTGACATAGGAGATGCTTTATACCTCAATTTTAAGTAACTATATATATTTTAACTATATACCTAAATTAATAATCGATAACTGTATTTTAAAATTAAATTTGTTTTTGGATCATTGCTTGTATTATGACTGTAAACATTTCTCAATAAAACCTATTCAAACATTCAAAGTGATATAACGCCGCAGAGCAAGAGCGCCGCCGGCCGTCTGTAGAGGACGGGAGCACGCCACCGGATGATTGGCTGCAGATTGGCGCGCTAATAAAACAAAATGGTGGTTGTAAAACAAGCGGAAGTCGCCGGAAGTTTGCGATGTTTACCATGCTGTCAGCTGATTGTGAGGCCACGTGGTCCGCATCACGTCCGCACTCGCGCATATCCGCACGTGCGCGTGTTGACGCCTTTCTTTATTGCGGTACTGGCAACAATCATTCAAAATTTACTTTAAAATATTACAAAGGAAAATCGATTTACTTTGCGACACCACAAAGAGTAATATTTGATAAATTTTAAAAAGTTTTAGCTATGAGGGACCTACTATAACTATTCAACCAAACACTTTGCAAGTTGAAAGAAAATCTGTTGAAAACTGCGTCCGAAACAGGGGAATAAAATACCATGCTTTGCAAAAAAGCCGTATGGTTCACATTGCCGACTGCGCAACAATGGGCTACCAGCTAAAAGGTGGAGATGACTCTTGTGTGCAATTATTGTACTAGGACTTTAAGCAACTTTGTGAGATATCAGAACACTCGCTTTGATGCGCATAGACATGTGGTCGTTAAGTTACATTTCACTCACACCTTAAAGGCGATCTTGCAATTTGGAAGCAAGTAACGTAACCTGAGGCAATTAAACTGCACGACCACAATTTAAAATTATACAGTAATACTGTAAATAATTCTGTGAAATTTCAGAAGTTCCTGAATGTTCTTTTTAGATGTGTGGGTAGCTTACTTACTTTTATCAATAATTTAGCTAGAATTTAAAATGCTAGAATTAATTCGATTGAGGGGTTTTTTAACGTTATTCCTAACTGATTGTCTAAGTCTGATGGGTTGTCGGCTCTTGAGAAGACAGTAGAAATTCCTAAATGAAAGCATGTCGATATGTAAATCAAATTAAAAGCCCAGAATGAAATTAAATTGAATCAAAACCGACCTCAAATGGAGTACCTTTATAACCCACCTAGAATGCTGATCGTTCAAATATAAACAATATGCTAAAACTATGACTAATACAAGTTAAATATATTTAATGCAATGCCATAAAATTACAAAGCGCTGATAAACACAGCGAAGGAATTCTAGTTTCGATCGAACGGCAAGGGGAAGTCGAAGAAAAGGGTGCCAAAAAGCAAAATACGAGCCATTGTTTCGAAATAAAGAAGTTTTCCTTCGATGCAGTGTTTTTCGAAAACGGCTCTTTAAGCGGCTCTTTTCTTCGGAAGGAATTTATTACTACGGAAGATATTCGATTTTGAAATACAAAAACATGATTAGAGAACGCTACTAAAATTGAAAGTAAAAGATTTTTAAGGTTGATTATTCAAATATTCTGTCCAGGAATGGAAGGTTCAGTTACAGACATAGGACATTTCTCGAAAAAAATTTCTTTAGCTGTAATAATGTTTTGGAAGTAAAACCGGCAAAAAATGAGAATGGATTTTAGTCAGCCAATCTATACATATTTTATACGCGAAAAATCATTTTTACAAGGAACTCTACCTACAGTTTTTAACCGATTTTAATTATTGTATAGAGCTCTGCGGGAAACACAAGAAATAGGTTCTAAAGTAAACTGGTAGATATCCATTAAAACGGAAGATCAGCTATTTATCCCTATAAGCAGATAAATTTCATAATTTCTCCATTTTGATTAACATTGCTATGGAAATAGTTTAATAGCTGTAAACATTATACATGCAGTATACAAGTGAGAGCATCTATTTATTCCTAACACAGAGGTTATGTAAAACCTAGGAAAATAGGCGACACCGCTTAACAATCTGTACGAAGGCGAAAAAATATGAAGCAAAATGGAGAGCATTTCAAACGTCGTAGAATAATGGGAGTTTTCTACAATTGAAGGTATCGGTCACTGGACTAGGGTCACATAGCGACAAGTGTCAGAAAAGTTAAGAGGAGGTGGGATGTATAGTAAAACGTTTACCTTTCTTCTTAAGAGGGGACTAATGGGCCCCTCTCAGAACGCCATGTATAGAGCTTCACCTGCACACATTTTCCGCATTTATTTTAAGTCCGATAAGGGTCTTGAGGAGTTTTGAATGAAAGACAAAGACTTGGCTATTTTATTCACCTTTGAATTTTGTTATACTTTGAATTCATATTAAGCTATGGTAGTTTAAAGTTGATCACATTTTGATCAACCTTAGACCATCATAGAATATGAATTCAATACATAAAAAAAACGATCAAATAGCTAGTCTTTATCTTTCATTTAAAGCCCCTCCCACTTTTATCGAACTTAAAATAAAGGCGAAACATGGGTTCAGGTGAAGCACTGAACAATGATTTTTTGATCCGTGAGACCCCGATACCAACAGCCTCTAACGGTAGCCGTTAAATCTGATGGGCGCGCAGGCTATAGACGTAGTAAATAAAAAGCACTTATTAATTAAAAGGCCTACTTTCCGTGGCCAAATCTCCCCTCTCATCATCTAACAGAGTCTTGCTTCTCAAATGTGCTGAAGTGTAGAAGCGTTTCTTTAGCCACAGTGCTTTAAACCTAGTAATGCGTATTTTATCTGGCCCTCTGTATGGCTGTAAATAATGCAAAACGTATTCAGGCAGTTTCCGCAGTGGCCACTTGACTGTATAGGCAAAATAATGGCTATATACCTTTAGCCCCCTTCTAAGAATAGCATAAGGATTCGAAAAACGTCTACTTCGTTTACATTGAAATATTTGTTCGGGTTCGATTTTAAAACTAAAGCCACATGATGTCAATGAGTGAAAAAGATCTATTAAGAAGTCTGGCGTTGCTATATTGAATTTGGCGAGGCTGCCTTCGCGTTGCAGGCCGTCCGGCAAGGCATGGGAATTCACAATAAAAATAACTGACGTCAAGGAGAGAGGAGAGAGGCAACCCGCGAAGTGACAGAATATTGGCAAAACAAAATCGAAAAAGGGGAAAATTATCTTTATTTTAATCGCATGACGGAGGGGCGCAAACAAGTAGGATGGAAGCGTTTACTAAAGATTTTCGGTCGCGCAGACGAGTTAGGGCCGCAGATCGGGTTTTAACTGAGCTCGTAACTCGGTGGAAACTCGGTGAAACACAAATAAAAGCGACAGTAATATTATCTGAGAGCAGAACGAACCAGTGGAGAAGAAAACAAGGGCTGGGGTTGGACTAGGGCCAAGACTTGTCTTCATAACTAGAGATTCTCTATGACGTCATCGGAGGTTCTCCCCTCTCGGGGTGCTTTGCTCCTAAACGGCGACCTCTTTGACCATTTGATACATCATTAGTTATGTTATATCGTTAGAAAAGTTAAAAATAATCAAAATAAAAAAGGCGGGAGATGGTTTAAAACACCATGGTGGAAAGAGTTGCTTTGCGAAATGCAACCATTTACGACCTTATCTTGCGTAGTTCTTATGACTTGGCCTCGTATGAAAACCCGGCATTTTAGACCTAGTGATGAAATATAATATTACATACAATACCGTATTCAAATTTTGATTGGTTTATAAATCAGCGCAAAGCTCACATTGTATATTCAAAGGATTGATATCAGATAAATTGTTCGTAGAAAAATGTATTTTCTTTTTCTGACCTCAAACTCAATTTTGTTTATATTTCTTATTCATCCTCCGATGAAGTTACTATCAAGGAATGAATACTTCATATAACATTTTATTTGTGAAACATATAATAAGATTTATTCGGTATCTAGTTTGTTTATAGTTCTATACAAATTATGAGTATAACGATAAATAAAAATAAAAAATAATAAAAATATTTTTAACCCACTTTTTTATCTGTTGAGAGGTTTGTTACATCTGCTTTTTAATTGTCTTGTTGCTTGTGACCAAATAATAAAAAAATTATATACACTGCAGCTCGATTAGAAAAATAAATAAAATGTACCTACTAAATTTGACTTGTTCTGAGCTAATAGCATCGTTTGCATCGTATAGGAACAAAGTTTTTAAAGTCTTTAAACAGATAAAAGAGGTAATGTAAACCTTGAAAACTGAATATTAAATGTAAAAGTTTGTGAGATAATGAAAACGCCGGTTTGCGGGTGGAGAACAGAGCTGTCACGCAATTCCCAACCGTTTTACAACCAGATATTCCCTGGTCTAAAGTTGCAGTAAAACATTATTCTTTTGTAGTTTTCGAATTCCCCATTACGGTAATAGTCACGTGGATACCTGATCAAGAGACCGTAATTCTTTTAATGTTATCACTTCAACTACGTGGCTTCAAACTGTATAACTATATCTTTCGTAATCGGGCGATAATTGTCTATTATAAAACTATAGAACTGGTATAAATTTTCATTAAACATTATAAAGAAGGTACTTGAAATCTATCTTTTTCTTAGAATAATTGTATCTGCTATTTTTAAAGAAATGTCTGCATCGCCTACACAGAAGTCCGCCATTTAAATTGAAACTACCATTTCTGAAAACGGCGAACACAAAAGATTATGTAGAAAATATTTATCCATTGTGAGAAACCACAGGAAATGTGTATTACTGAATTTAACTACATTCGTTTTGAGATTAGGCCGAGTATGTGCATGTTTCTAAAGGTACTTTGTCATCGATGTGTTACCGTATGTTGTGTGTGTGTTTTTTTTTTAATTTTTGATTTTTTTTATCATCCAACGAAGTCAATACGACTAATTATTTTAACTGGCGTCCCTGAATAAATGGATATGCCTATAGCCCAGTAGGGTCCGAAACCCGGGTCATTCGACAATGGCCAAGGTGGAACTGCGACGGATATTTGGTATGTACCATGCAACAGAATACTCCAGTGACAGCAATTCTACACTCTCAAATTCAAGTCCATGGTGATTTTATGGTGAAAAGGAAAAATATCAAATTTCATTGGAAATTTATTGAGTATGCAAGTATGCTGCGACGGGAGTATTGATTATTTTTATAGCTCTTACCATTAAGAGGGGGTGAAAGGACTCCTCTCTGAACGTCATGCAATACTCCCCCTATGCATTACTCGCTCCATCTATTGTCTTCATTTAAAGCCTGATAAAATAATAATAAAAGTTGTTTTAAATAAAAATTAAAGACTTGGTATATTTGATTCGCTTTTGGATTTTTTTTATTTTCGGAATGCATATTAAGAAAAATGGCTCAAAGTTGACAAAATTTATTCCATTACAGCTTGATAATGATTAACAATTTTTGTAAGCCAAAAGCGAATTAAATCGATCAACTCTTTATCGTTTATTTGAAACAGGGACCCTCTTTGAGACAGGGAGCTCTTTATCACTTTGGGAGCAGGCTAAGCACTGCAGGATAAACTTCTGTCCCACCAGACCCCTGATACTAACAGCCTCTAACGGCATTCGTTGGAACTGCTGGGGGTGCAGGCTATGAACTTTGAACGTAGTCATTGAATAGCATTTTAATTCAAAGTCATCTATTCCTTTGCCCTTTCTTAACAATTAAACGAATACATTTTTGACCTGTGTGACATACTAATTTGCATGCTGTTTTGTGTTATAGAACTGGATCAACTACTCTTACCTTACTCCGAGGTCTTCTCCGCCTCCACCGATGCGACCCTCCTACGCTCCTCAGTTCCTCCGCCTCCCCGTCGCCGCTCCTCGCCCTCGCCCCTCGCAGCTCTCTCCCTCGCTCCTCACCCCTCGCCCTCGCCACCTAGCTGCAACCCACCTATCCCTAGCCTACAGTCAGGGCGGCGTATTACCTGGTTCGGCAAACGTGATGATCTCCCTCGTCCGTCCGTAGAAGTCGTCGGGCTCGGAGAGGTCCTGTGGCAGTCTCGTGGTGGGCGGCGGCGTCTCCTCGTCCTCGCCCTCCGCCGTGTCCGCCCTCTCTATCGTGTCCTGCACCACCTGCCGCGACACGGTCAGGGTCACGTTGGGCCGCGCCGCCAGCCCCAGCTTGGACAGTATCTGCGCCTTGATGGCCTCGAGGCGCGGCGACAGCGGAGCGGTGGCGGCGGCGGCGGCGGGGCGGCGGTGGTGCTTGGCGTGGTGCGAGTGCGCGTGCGGCACGCAGTTGGGGCACGTCTGGTCACCCTCTGCAACAAACCGACAAACCATCGTTAGTTGACATAATCATCTTGAGAAACGGTAACAATTAACTGAGTAGATCGTCCGTAACCTTTGAATTACTTGTACCTTTACAAATAGCACAGAATATCTTGGCCTCTGGCATACTCCACTACTGGATTCAAATTGGTAAACATATGGTACTAAAACAGCGTGCATCGTTGTGGTACTCAAATTGTTTAGGCTGTAAACGGCCACCACAGGCCAAGAAATTCCGCGTTAACTTTACCTTAATGCTCCCTATATCTTGTCTATACTTGTCTGAGTATATATTCCTTTGTATACGGTCATTTGTGAGCATGTCTGTAAAGTTTTGTATTTTTATAACTGTGGTAAATGTTTACAATCTTAAAAAACCTGCAATAGTGAAAAGGGTGACGATAACACTACCACTATCAGCTTTCAAATACCATTGAAATCAAAGTATTAGAACTAGGAGGAATTATGACCTTCCCTCAAATCCCATATTCTCCAGCAGGCCAAAAAGTCATCCCTCAACTGGAGTTTTCTATGACAAAACTTTAAAAGAAATCGTGTTTGATTGTTGGTTAATTGAAGGCATTCAACGTATTTAACCTTTTACTAATTTTAATTACTTTAGAAGACAGTAAAATGAGTAAGAGAACCTAAGAAACAATACACAATTTAGCATTACAAAATTTATTTCTCCAAAGGTCTCTACAACTACAAATACTGAGAGACAAATTGAATTCTATCCAATAATATTGTTATAAAAATCTATAAAATTTAATAAAGCTATGACTGGATCGTTTCATGCACTTTCCTTAGTTGCTATTCAATAAGTCATCCTACCTACCAACTGCTTCATAACAAAATCTATAACTATAAATAAAAATTATAACTTATACATAGTAAATCCGATGTATAGAAGTAATTCAGTTTTACTTCACCTTAAGAGTGCCTCAAATCAAGGACACACATTTTTCATTAATAACGATCTATTATGTTTTAAAAGTATAAAAATCTAAGAATGTAACAAAAATGTAGGAGGTTTGAAGAATTGTTTTCGAGGGAAAGTAAAAACCAGTTGATCGTGAAATGGTAAGCTTAAACGTAATATCGGAACGATCAGAGTTGCGTGAGACGTCAGAGATGATGGCAGATATTAGCATCAAGCTACATGTGGAGCAATCCGCCGCGTCCAGGGCCGGCAACGTAACGGAGGGAACGTCTGTGCATTCACTTGGGTAGATCGGGGGAAAACCTTTATTTATTTTATTTACCAATATTTAATTGCGTTATTTACTTGTCATTAGTGGCCTTTTTTCTAAATAATTATCTTCACTAAGCATCCAAGGTGATAAAAATTCTGTACGTTGAAAGTACAGGTAAAAAATATAGGATGTCATGCCATTAGTTGTCTGTACAATGTAATATATGGGTAGTTTCTAAAGGGATCATGTACTATTATATATATAATAAAAGAAATAAAAAGTTTTTTGTGTAAATTTTGTTGTTACATTTGTTACATTATGTTTCGTAAAATATAGTTTTACCACTTTGATAGGTTATTCAAAGAAAAAGTTGAAAATAAAGCGTAAAATAAGTAATTGTAATTATGCCTATTTTAACCAAATAAATAAAAGTTTTATTTTCTATTAACTTAAACTATTCAAATTCAATAAATACATTAATTGAAGAAAAACAATATAAGTTAACAAGAGGCATGTTTTTTCGCGTTCTGAGTTATTATAGATACGATTACTAGAAAAACGAATTTCAGCAAGTTAGCGATGAAATAAATTTACAAGAATTCGAGGTTGTTGAGGTTATATTTTTAGGACAATATTTAACCAAACGTGTAGTACAAAACTTAAAAGTCATTACTTATATTAATTGTTATTACTTTATAAATAACTGATAGAGAAAGATGTACTTAACCATTGTAGAATTTTCCAAGAAAGAAATTCATTAGGAACAAAATAAAAAGGAAACCTTATATGAAACCAAATAAAACAAAATTTACCTTCTAATAAAAGCTTCTGTATTTCCGTAGTGCACGAATTCGATTGTATATTTTATTATATAGTAGCTTATATTCAGGTTTTCTACCCAGACAAATATATAAATAATCCAATATTTGTAGTACCTAAAATATGTTTCGCTCTGAGATATGTCTTTGTTTATCCAATTCATACTATAAGACAAACAATGGCCGGGGCGATGTATTCTCTACGATCTCTAGATATAGCGGGTAGATTTGCATTTAAGAGTGTTTTTGCAAACAAAAATAATAATAATAATGTTTATAAACTGCCTCAACCCCAGAAAAAATCTACGTTTGTCCAAAATTAAGTTTTAAAATAGTAATTTTAACATTGGCCGTATTGGTTTCCATTTTTTGTAAGAAATGGACCAAAACAACTACAAAACGGTCTTATGGTCCGGCAATTTGGGATGGGGGCGGTCTTATGGTGGAGGTTTTTATGGTTTTTTTAACACCAAAGGTTAAAAAAAAACTTTTAAGCATTTTTTTCAGCTGTTAACTGTGAAGAGAGTTAGGTGTTGGTGTAAACTTAATAGCTTGCTATTAAGTTTACATTTATTATTAATGTATTATAAGTTTACGTTTATTAAGTTATTAAGTGGGGTGAGGATGTAGGCAACCAAAAGACTTTTGACACGTGTCTCAAAATATTTTATGAACAAGCATCGTAACACCAAGACTATAATATAATATGAACGCATACAATAAATAAAACAAATAGTTACAATATTTTGATTTTCGTTCACATAAAAGATTAACATAACGCTAGTGATGTGTCATCATTCTGCAACAAGAATTAACAAATAGTAAACATAAAAAATCTAAATATGGTAATAAATCGCACACATACATTTTTTAAATCGAAGAGTCTTCTTCTAAGACTTCTTTAAAAATCCTTTTTCCTGACTGAATTCTTGACCATCTAACTAGGATGGGTGGTAAAATGTAGTGTGAGAGACAAAACAATGTTTTATAATAAAATTAAAATGAATATCATAATTGGGACTAGTAAAAAAGATAAAGATCTTGCGTGATAGGTTAATAAGACTTATATATTTTTTATTTCATCCACCTTAATATATTACCTCGTATATGGTATACTAATCCATGATATGAATCGATCTTCTACTTCTATTTAGTAAAGGGTTCGATTTTGCAGAATGGTCAGAAAACTTTAAAGGGGTTGGACAACTTTCCTGTAAAAGCTATGAGTTACTTGTTACAATCTTCAAGTGAAAATGTATTGGCGTACATGAAAAAGACCCCCCTATGAAGTACAAAACGTCGTTTTGTGCTTTTAATGTAAGTTTTTTGTGTTTTGTGTTTTTGGTCATGAAAAATTAATTGGCAAAAGTTTATTTGAATAATTGTAACTAAATATGTGAAATATATATAAGATTGGACAGAATTAGCTTTGCAATTTAATTAATTTAGAGTTTTAATTCAAAATAACGATTCATTTTATACGGAATTAAAAAAAAGGAGACATTACGTTTAAACCGTCAACAAAAAAGTAACTGTGACAACCTTTGACTTTATTTCTCAAGCTAGAATTGACAACCTAAATAAAACCACAGGATAAAGTAAGGGGTACACAGGGCACAAAATAGGCTACACGAGTGGTACACAGGGGTTACACAGAAGGCACAGTAAGAGGCACAGGGTATTTCTCTAATTTTTTTTTGAGGTATATTTCTGAATTGACGTAGAGTAAGACTACATATGGAGAGATACTTTTATGGAAGAAGTGGAATTTCCTAGCTCGGCCTACTAATTAAACTCTATACGAAAGTAGACTTCTCCATCATCGGTTTTAAGTTTGAAATTACTATAGGACTAAAAAGAATATATTTATTTATTCTGCTACTTAAAAAAATAAATTACTTAATGGTGATTAAAATAAATAAAATTGTATTATGTTGAAAGTTCATGTAGGAGATTTCAGACACATTATTGTATTACATTTGGCTGAAGACTGAGCTACGGCGCGGCGCTTCTGAGTGTACACGACATATCTTTATCTCCAACCGTGTAAACTAACCATGACTCTCAGGATTTATTTTACACCCGAAGGATCACACAACAACACTAAAAAAAAAATGCCTTTTCACACACCTAGGACTGCAATGAATAAATGAAATCATTAGCAGCCGACCCCATTTGAAAATAAATTACTTCGTAGACACACACTTTTGAAAATGTAAATGCATCTGGATCGTAAGTCTAGGGATTGTAAATGGGTTAACACCTTTGACATTTTGAGCCGTGGGGGCGGATATAACAAATGAAACCGAGGGTCGACATCAAGTCCCAGTGGCGTCCATTAGAAGCCTGATGTCAACCATCATTCACCGCTAGGTTTCTTTGTTTTAGGCCGCAAACTACGAAAGCCGCCTTATAGGGATGAAAAATGCTTTACTATTTATGTATGTTATTAAATACTCACAGAATTTTGTTGTGTGTGTTTTTTTAGTTTATTGAATGCAGATTTTGAAAGTTCAAAATAATTTAGTTTTGTAGTTTTATGACCTCGAAACAAATTGCCTATATATTTAAACTACTAGTTATGGCAAATATGGTTACTTTGTACAATTTTTATTCCAGAGCCTGGGGTATTTTTAAGGGGATCAGTCCAAACTCCGGTCGTGTTACTATGTAATGACAACCTGTTGTCGGAATAATTAACAAATTGCAACTAAGTACAGAAAATTTTTCAAAAATCTCTTAACTTTTCTAAGGATTAGACCGGCGTTTATAAAATCAAAGACAAGTGCTAAAACTTCTTAGCTACCCA
The DNA here is from genome assembly GCA_030545055.2 of Neoaliturus tenellus. Lineage (NCBI taxonomy): Eukaryota > Metazoa > Arthropoda > Insecta > Hemiptera > Cicadellidae > Neoaliturus > Neoaliturus tenellus. The sequence goes on along the minus strand of CM061533.1, from coordinate 243,021,484 downwards.
GGCAGTATACAAAAGAACTAAAAAAATGTTACTAAAAGATTTAAAGAGATAATTATGTTGGTTTTGTATTGGAAGTTGTATGTTATTTAACTATGACTATGAGCCAATAAGACAATATAAATTTAAATCAAATCGTTGAGTAGTTCCAGGAGAAATCGCGTTGCATCGCGTCGCTGCTATTGTGTTAAGATCAAGCTCATTACATGGACTTGATTCAATCGCGTCGCTCTCTGTACGTTCGTGCACTTATTTGTGTTGATTTCGATATTAAATCGATCAAAGAGAGGCAGGAATGCTTTTTATTTTGACTAAAATTAAAAACTACACTTTTGACTAAAAACTAAAAACTAATCTTTTTAAACGCCGAGGAGTTGAGCAAGGAGAAAATCTAAAATCCGGAAAAAAATACTCACAAGATCTGCCCTATTTAATTTGAATTGTAAACTGTTATTGGCCAATGCGATAACAGTTTTAGATATTAAAATTTTGAGACTTCATTCTCTTGGCACTTAAGGGTGAATGAATTCACAAGCGGCAAAAGGTAGCCGCCGAGCCCGACCGGTGAATGAAATTCTCTTGTGGTAGCAAATCTTGTGTACATTTTGTGCACGGATTTCAGATTTTCTCCTTGGTCACGTTAAAAGAGACCTCGATCAAAATCCAAAGCATCCCTGCTTCTCTTTTATCGATTTCACACTGAAATGAACACAAATTAGTATACATGCCCTTCGGATGTGTTTATTGAGAAATGGTCCACTAGATTAAGGGAGCCTCCCCCAAACTAGTGGTGAATGATGTCTGACATCATGCCCTAATGGACGCGACATGGACTTGATGTCGGCCCTCGATTTCATTTGTTATATCCGCCCCCGAGACTCGGCGTTCAAAATTTCAAAGGTGTTAACCCATTTACAACCCCTAGACTTACAATTCAGATTAATTTACATTTTCAAAACTATGTCTTCGAAGTAATTTCTTTCGGTTGTGTTCCTTTACCTTTACCTTTACCTTTCGGCTGCTACTGATTAAATTTATTCATTGCAATCATAAGCAATGTGAAAAAATATTTTCATCACACTACATCGATATCACCTGTTTTCGATCCTCACTTCTACCGACGAAACAGCTGTTTTGCCGGCCTAGGCCGGCAAAATTTTCCAGCCTAGGGCGGTAATGGAAACGGTAGCAGAGAAATCTAGAATATTAGAAGGTATTTAACAACAACAACAACAAAAAATAACAAATCAGTGACGTAGTTAGTAGTTCAGCTGATAGCAACAGTTAAATATGTATGACGTAATTGGGAAAATAGTGCTTTTCCCTTGGAATCAGCTGTAGTCACTTACCGTTAGAGTAATAGTTTGGGTGGCCTTAGCTGATGTGAAGTTGTTGCCTAGCAACCATTTACTCAAGCAGTACATCTCGCTAGGTTAGTTGAAGTTGAGGTTATGTTTTGTTTGTTATGAACGAAAAAGTAATGTTTTCACTTGTTTTGAATTTATTGAATTGTGTAGTGTGGTGAAAAATATCGTTCATAACTCGGGCCGAAAGCGTTTTGCCAACCCTCGATCGTTTCAAGTTCTCGATTTCGTCTCGAACTTGAAACACGATCTCGGGGCCGGCAAAACGCCACTTTCGGCCCTTGTGACGAAATATACTATTTCAGTAGCTAGGAAAGCTTTCGTTAGCCTGTGTAATGGATCGGTTCAAAGTTTTGTGACCTTCCCGGAAACTGAACCATTCACTGAATAGAAGTATACCATCGATTCAATTACATTATGGATTAGTACCATTTACTAGTTGGCCTTATACGGTGAATGAAATAAAAATATACTAGGTATATACAATGCAGTTGTCTACTTGCAATATTGAGCGGAGCGACTATTTATTAAATCAATAATAGCAAATATTTTATAGGTAATTCAAGTGAGCTCAATCGCTGCACGCACTCGTCGCCAGCAGATTTAGGTTGTTCGCTGCGCTTACTCGCCCCAAGTCTGTAATACTTTAATAATTTTGAGTTTGCAGGTTTGCTGCGACGGGGTATTATATGTTTACAATATATTAAATGGTGCGTCGTCCAAGATTTGCACCTCCTCTCCGTAAACCAATACCTCCTAGAATAATAAGAGAAGGCCAAACGACTGAAATTCGTTACGTCATATAAGTAGGCCGATGTGTTATGTTTTTAAGTAAGAAAACAGCTGTGCTACTGTTAGTCAACGGGGTTTCATCTGTCATGACTAACTTGTTTGTTTACAAACAACGAAAAATCAAAACAACATTTAGATGTTTTACCGTTTTTAGGGTACAACCAGCACCCTCTAAAGCATGAGTTGGAACTAATGATTTAACACATCAGCCTACTTATATGACGTAATGATCTTCAGTTGTCTGGCCTTCTCTTATTACTCTAGGAGGTGTTGCGTAAACTCGGCATTTCATTCACGTACAAAGGTAAACAAACCACTAAAATAAACAAAACAACAATTTCACATAAAACTACTGTATTCACAAACAGCTGATAGTTACAGTCTGCAGTTAAATTTGATCCTTATAACAGCTGTATAATCAACACACAGTAAACAAACCAAATAAAATATTTCTCCTATTAAAAAAACATGGTAACTTTAAAGGGCCGTAGGGCAGAACTCTAATGTCCCATTTGGACCTTTTCAGATTTATACCTTTCCATAGATGGTTACTATCACCGAGCAAATTTTTGTGAGGGTCACTCCAGCCGTTCAGGAGGAGTACGTGTAAAATAAAGGTAAAGTATAGGAGCTCCGCTCGCTTCGCTCTCTCCGCTCAAAAAAGTCTTTATTTACCGATCACGCCTTGTCGGAACTTGACTCGATGTTTGACTTTTGAGCCATGGAGCATATAACGGCCGTCCCAGACCACCCATACCCTCCTTTTAAAATTTACAGAATAAGTTTTGAACTAATACCAATTGTGATATAAAATTATTGTTTGACAGTAATTTCAATGTACTGTACATCAGTGTGTACCAGATGTCAACTTTCCAGACCAGAAGCCCTTAATTTCAATACAAACTCTTATTTTTTATTACAATTTTAGATTTTACACATAATTTGAAAACAACTTTACAATACAATTTGTACAGGTATTTTATGACACTAGGATTAAGGAATCCTAACGGTTTAGGAGATAATGTTGGTTGAAATTGAGAAATTTCCCTTAGAACAATATGGAAAAAATTTTCAACTCCGTTATCTCTGAACATTTTACGTTAAACCAAACCAAAGCATGAAAATGTCTTAGAACCTCATTTAAAATAATATTCCATCGTAAAATATTGATCATCACTAATAAAGTTTTACTTTTCAATGCAGTTTTAATAATCTCCGCCATATTGTAAATTTGAAGGAAAAATAAAACAAATTGTGACAAAACTAATAATGCATTATGGAAAACAAATTGTGACAAAACTAATAATGCATTATGGAAAATTATTTGAAAGAACAGTCTAAGACATTTTTGTTCAGGTATGTTTGTTTAACCGAACATGTTTAGAGATGATAGAGTTGAAGATTTGTTCTATTTTATTGTTATGGGAAAAATTTAAATTTAAATCGTCATTATTTGTTAAACCGTTAGGATTATCAGTACAATAAATTGTCGAGTTGTCTTAAAATTACGTGTAGAATCAAAAAATGCAATAAAACATGTGGGTTTGTATCTAAAATTAGTGACTTCCGGTCTGGAAATATGACTTCTGGTATACTCTGTACATTGAAATTATTTTCAATCGATAGAGCGTAACCTGTTTACTTATAATGGCATAATTATTTTTTATAATTAATTCTGTAAATTTTAAAAGGCGTGTAAGCGTGGTCTGGGACACAAAGTACAATGTTTAAAACAATATAATACTTGGAAATACCCTCTTATGAATGATACTATTTATTGTTGTCTCTTGATAAAACTAGTTATAATATGCCTATGAAAGAGCTGATTTTTTTTTGATTTTTTTTATTGCCATGTACGATTCTAAATCTAAGACAATACCAATTGACAAAATAATCTGAAGAACTATAAATATTGTTTTTTTCTTCAACAAGTCTTTTGATCATGCATTTAAAACAAACCTAATCTTCAATATTCTTTATATATGACAAACACAAATTGTTAAAGCTTAATTTTTACTGTTAGATTTAACCAATTCTCTATTGATAGGGTAAAAACAAGTTTTACATCTTCCTACGCAAATACTCTTGTAGGCCCTAATTGACTTAACATGAAACCTTATCAGTTGAACCGTTATTTCCACCCTCAACTATCAACTAGCAACCAACAACTATTTTTATGACCACTTATCAAAAATACCTACTATTCTGTATTCATTAAGCTTCCAGTCTTGTTCAATCGAGGCCTGGTTTGGAACATTTGATTTCAGGTGCCGCCACGAAAATAATTTGTAAATTCTATAACATTTTTCCAGTGATTTAAATAATCAATAAATAACTAATTTCCGCCATACTCCCGTTACACCATAATGTATTAGAAGTGGATAACTTGTTAAAAAACGATTTTCGAAATCGAAATGCAAAACTGATCTATAAAAATACTATAGCAAAATTAAATATCAGCCAGTTAAACTGTAAAATACTTAATTTAACAAATGTGGATACATTTCTAATGTTTCAAACATAAGAAAAAACAAACTCCATACCGATACGTGGCGCGAGTAGTCCTTGGATCACTAATTGGTTATCGCCTTATCGTCACGATAGATAAACATTTATAATATTATGGATTTTTAAAATTTTCTACATCTATACTTATTTAATACACTAGGACTTTTTGCTAGAGAACTCCTCCTACAATCCTCAACCAATTTTCAAGTTTTGGATGTCATTGGATAGGGTTTAGTCTGTAAGTTAGTTGTATCCCCCAAAGATAAATGAGAATCGCCGGACTTAAAATAAAGGCGCTATCCAAAAATTAAATTTGAAATTTTCCCCTTAGAATAACAATGGGATAAGTGTAGTTTTTGGTCACTACTGATATTCACAATATCAGACTGGTTGGATAGCATTGATTTAGAACTAAATGTAACTATTGTATTGTATCAAAATCAATTACTCGATTTCGAGCAACAAGTACACTAGTTTTACATTAAATATTCTTTGAACTATCTAATATGTTGAACAACCAGCATGAGATTATAGTAGTGGAAAAGTAAGGCTGCTGGCTCACTTCAAGGTCACCCGAGCGATGACGTCATCGAGGTCAATGACCCCACCGATGACGTCATCGATGACGTCATCGATGACGCAATCGATGACGTCATCACCAATGACGTCACATCCATGACGTCACACCCATGACGTCACAGAAATGACGTGCTGATGACGTCATCGCCCCTTACGTCACCGAGATGACGTCATCGATGTCACAAAGGTCAAGGTCACGCTGAAACCTAAAATTTTTTGGCACTTTTGCTGTTTCTCGCACTACGCTCCGAGTTTCAGTCCGGTTCCCATGACCTTGACGACTTGGAGCGAAATTAGACGAGAAACAGCAAAAGTGCTGAGGAAACTTGAAGTTTGCAACGTGACTCTGCCTAAACCGTCATGTGACACCGCTCAGGTGACCTTGAACTGGCCCAGCTGCCTTACTTTAACCATTACTGCAACCGCGATGCGCACCCTACGACAGACACCGAGCGACTGACTGTCCGGCCCCGCGCACTCTAGGTATACGGGAAATGGTGGGGGAACTGCGATGACCTTGGGAAACTTGAAAATGTCAAGCTAGGTAGCACCGTTTTGGTGCTACCTTAAAGTTACATATCAAAGTGTGATGACCTTGAGTGAAAACATAGAAATATTATAAGTTGATGTCATCCCAAAGTTAAAGTGCGATGACCTTGAGTCAAAACACTGAAATAATACAAGTTGATGCAGTCTCAGAGTTAAAGTGTGGTGACCTTGAGTTAAAATACTGAAGTACTACAAGTCGATATTGCCCCAGAGTTAAAGTGTGATGACCTTGAGTCAAAACATAAAAATACTACAAGTTGATACCATCCCAGAGTTTAAGTGAGATGACCTTGAGTTAAAACACAGAAATAATACAAGTTGATGCAGTCCCAGAGTTAAAGTGTGATGACCTTGAAGTTGTAGAAGTGTGGTGACTTTGAACTACCCCAAATTGTCAGGAATTGGAGTAGCAACCGCGATGTGCACCCTACGACGGACACCGAGCGACTGACTGTCCAGCCCTGCGCACTCTAGGTATATGGGAAGTGGTGGGGGAAATCTCAAGGTCACCCAAATTGGGTTTTAAAAAAATAAGAAACTCTAAACTTCATGCTTCTCTTCTTCCTTTTCCGCCTCATTTGTAGTATATATGGTTGACGATGGTAAATTTGACAAATACTCCGGTGATTGTTGATCGTCTTGCTGCAGTACAACTTCAGACCAATCATAATCTAAAGTGACCTTGAGCTTTATTCCCGGGTTGTTGAGGAGAATAGACTTCATCCAATCGCAGATAGTTTCTAAATAATGCACGTTGTCGATTGTCAATTTCCAATTTGTAGTGGGTACATCTTCGGTGGAAGACATGGCATCGCAAGCAGGTGTGTCCGCCATGGTTGTTGGAGGAGGAATAATGTTTGTTGCAGCGAGCAATGCTGGTATTACAGAGTGGTGGGGGAAATTTCAAGGTCATCCAAATGGAGTTTTAAAAAAAGGAAACTTTTTCTATTTACTTATAACATAACCACTTAAAACTAAAAGGATTGGGATCAACCGTACGTTTAATCATCATATTCGTTATATTCTTCTTGTTTCTCAGTTTTCACCTCCGCCTGGATAGTACCTCCACTCTTTAGCTCCTTTTCGGCTTCTTCTAGTTGCTGGGTAATCGCCATCTGACATTGAAGTTCAAAATCATCACGCGGCACAGATCCGCAAATATCCATCTGAGCCAACCAGAGCTGTCTGAGGTTCTTTTCCTTTTCCTCGACAGCTTCGACGGCTGCATGTAATTCCTTTTCTGTAATAGAGGAGTCCCACAATTGTTGATCATTGGTTTTGTTGACAACCTCCTTTTCGGACTCCTTGTACAAATTGTTCAGCTCCTGCTGAGTCTTAATGGTTACCTCCTCGTAACTAGCACAACTTACATTGAGAGACATCTTGATGTTGTACGGTTGACCGTCGGAGTTGAAATGAAGCTGAGGCACAGCGCTTGGGGGTACTATGAAAAAGTGGTGGGGGTGTTTGCATCGAAGCAGGTTTGACCTTTAGCTTGGTGGTGAGGGTAACTGTGAAATGCAAAGGTCAAAGGTCAAGGTCACCCGCGAAGTTTAAAAAAATGCAACATATCAATATGTGACAAACCTCACATATTGATATGTTGCATTTTTTTGTCTTTTTTATTTTTTTGTCTTTTATGGTTTATTTATAAAACATTACAATAACATATGTACTTCAGTAAAACTTAAATCTAACACTGCTGCTTGTCGGTGATGTGGATAGTCAACTCGGTGGAATTGCTACCCGTGCAACCGTGGGAAACCAGATAGAGACAGCCGGGTTGGATGGAGCGCAGATCCTCGTTCTGGAGGAGATGGACGAATCGTTTCGGCAGGTAGACTTGGAACTTGGGCTCATCCCCCGGAGTGAACGGTGCCTCGCTAAGACTGCAGCAGATGGCCTCTCCAACTGTAGTCTCCATCTTTTTCATGGTGTGGATAATGTAGTGCTTCTCATCTTTAAGTTCGGAACACTTCTTAACAGGTAGTATGGTGGATTTGGAGTGAGCATTGAACTGCTCAACCAAAGTTTGCAGGAACTGGTGAGATGCCATGGTTGAGTTAAAGATTGTCTTCTTCGTCTTCTTGCTGGGAGATGTTGTCGTCTCGAAATCTCGAGTAATACTCATGCCAGGTCCCGGTCTGCTCCTCACTTATATAACCCCCGTCACCCCCACCACTCCCCACTTCCCCACTTTGAAGGTAAGATGCGAGTTTATAGGCGTTTTTTAAAGCGCAATGTCTATATTTTTCATGTTCTGGACTTTTAGTACAAATACAAACATTTTCCATCGTATACTTGTAGTTTTTATTCAAGTCCACATCATTAACCGGAACATGAGTAATTTCTTCGATCCATCTCTTCTTTTCCAGTCCTTTTGTATAAATATTGGTAAACCTGTTTGAAAACTGATGCATGATGTGATACAAGTCTGTGCAAAACCATCATACCAATCGATATGATGGAAATATTTTGAAATCCACCTGTTGGTAGTAGCGGCTTTGCTAGTTAATGATGAATAAGAACATGGTGGTTTGAACAAAAATGTATATGAAACACTTGTATTGATGTCGAAAAACACAAGTTCTTTTATGATAAATCTATCGTCATTACCCCGAAACGCTTGGAACTCAATTATACCAGGTTTGGACTTTACTTGTTCTTCTTCCTTGTCCTTTGCGAAGGCCACTCGTCTGCTCATGACGAAGTCCAAAGATCAACTGATTTCCACACCACGGTAGGTACGACTTTTATACCAGGCCGTACAGTTGTTGGCGCGTTGGTGTATATTTAACGTGGGCACCGTACCCGGTAGGCCTAACCCCACAAAGTGTTTGATATTGTTTTAAAAACCAACCATTGTCATCTAAGTTTCCATCTTTACATTTTCCTTGTTTTCATTTTCATCACTAACACTTGATTCTTCTCCTCCTTCTTCCTCTTCTTCCTGTTTTACTGATTTCTTATGTAGTTGAGCGTATTTTTCCAATTGTCTCCACATTTGTACTTCATGAGGAACTCTATTAAATATAGAAGTATCCACAGGTCCGTACAATATAGGTGCGTCCGGTTGTTTGTCCGAAGTGTCTTCCAAATAATCTTAAAGTACCAGGTTAACCGAGCCTTGCTCGTTGGTTTTAATTCAGTTTTGATATAGTGTCATTAGAGCTATTAAATTTCCCCCAACAACCAACTATACCTCTTCACAGTTAACAGCTGTTTCAAAAAGTCTGCTTAATATTAATGTTCCTTTATTTTTGTATACCTTTCGTTGTTATTTCGTTACCAAAATAGCAACCCATAAGACCAATGTTAAAAATTACGATTTTTAAACTTAAATTCTGACAAAATTCGATTTTTCCTGGGATGGAGGCCTTTTCTAAACTTATTTTTGGGCCAATACACTTTTAATTGCAAAGTTTAAGCAAAATCTGACAGCTAGATTTCGAGATCGTGGAACACACATCCCTTCAGACATTCCTCGTATTATTAATCTTAAATAATAGGATTTGAAAACACTAGTTGTTTCAAGTATCTTGTTATTGGTTCAGTTGCACAGGTTAGAATAAAAAACTCTTCTCGATTAAGTTGAATCTTGTTATCATGTCTTGTTGTGTCTCTAAACCGCAATTGATGGTCTCCACGATTCTTTATAATATCAATTTCCACATTTGAATCCAAAAGTCCTACTCTTGTCTTTCTTCCATACATGTTACTGGTTAAATAGCATTCTAGCAGATGCAAGTGTTTCATAAAAGATTCCCAAGCACTATCGGTGAACAAAATCATCTTGGGTCCATGAGTCAAAATTACAGTAGGTGAATAATCAGTCGATTTCATAACACCGATTAAAACACTTTTGTCCAAACTGGATGAGATTGGATAAAATATTCGCAAGAATACCTCACTCAATATGTTAGGAGAAATATTATCTTCAATATCCCTTTTCTTCTTCTGTGCATTCTTTCTTCTGTGCATTCTTTCTTCTTTTACCTTTTTCCTCAACATTATTACTGGCGTGGAGTTGTCCGCAAGTGTTGTGTTCATCTCCTTCCGGTTGACCTTGAAGATCTAAAAAGTCGGATATCTCCTTCTCAATATCTACTACATTTTCTGGTGTACCACTAGGAGAAGCCATATTGAATAAGATGCTACCCATACAACAACAGGCAACAAACTGATGAGGAGCGATCTGAACGCTCTGCTTTTATACTCGCGGAATGCATTGGAATGTAACAAAACCGGTTTTTTACAATACATTTTTAACAATTCCAGTTAAAGGTGTGTATGTTACGATTTTATCATGTAGAATTAAACAGTATGCAGTTGTATTAGCCGGTATAGCCGCGTTGAATTCCATTTCTATTTTTATATCTACACTTGATGATTTTACCGATTCATTTTGTTTAGAACAATCGATTACAACTATAGGGTAACCATCTAAGTATTTTTCTGGTGATAGTAAAGGTGCATTCGTTTTACCGTAATATGAACTTTGGAATCTTGCATACATATCGTACAATATGCTGTACTTTTTGTTAGCGAATGACACATTTAAATTGTCATGTGGAAAAAATTGTGAATTTAAATAAACTTTAATATTTTTTAAGTTACAATGATCAAATCGGCCTGCATGTTTGGTGATGGTGTCCCTTCTGCCTGTTTGTAAACTAAATATAACATACCTGGCTCGTTCCACATAATTAGATGTTTTAACAGTCCAAGTGTGACGATCCGTAGTTGGCAAGCTGGGATGTTCATGGAATTCCCAACTTCTAAAAGGAATTACAATATCACGATCGGCCTTTAACTTTCTTAATAGTAGCATTCTATGCTCGTCAGCTAATTTAACATGTGGAACTCTCCATACAATTTTGTCTAATGTTAATTTCCATTCTAGGTCCGCATCCGTTGTACCATCTGGAGCTTTAATAATGTCTTTATCGTTAGAAGATCTCAACAAAACTAATTCTTGTTTAACATTTAATATTATTTTTCTATAATCTTCAGCAAATCCAAGCAACAAACGTAATGGAATATGGAAATCAAAATATCCCTTTGTATTTGGAGTGATTGTGTCATGTTCAGGTAAAACCCATCCTGCAGGTTGTATTTAATTGGTTTCATTAGGTGATATAGATGTTAATCCCTTTAAAGTTGTTGCAATACCTACTTTTTTAGTGGAATCAACTGTTACACCTGATATTTCTTATCTACTTTCATCAAACAGGAAAGCCATGGGATTATTTATAAATGGAACTGTTGTACCAGTAGTAGTACCGTCCTTTTTAGTAACTTTTCCTTCAATATACAAGCAACTTTCACATGGTAGTGTGTAAATGTCTTGATTTTGTATGGGAATACGAATTTCATCGTTATTGTTTAATTTTGATGAAGTGTAAGGGTTGTGGGTGTGATATTCTTTTTCCCATAGGGTTTCGTCGAATGTTGGACCCTGAGCTATATCCAGTATATCCATAATCGGTTAATTTTAATCCAATTCTCTCTAAGAAACGAATGTTCTCTCGTGTTAACTCCTCCACAGCTGAAGGAGCTGTTAAACCCATGATTTCGTATTAAAGTGTCGATTTTAAATGTTATCTAACCGTAATAGGCTCTTCTCGGAAATCTATCAAGTTACCGTCTTGATCCAATACGTTCAACACGATGTCTGAAATGAAAGTGGGTGTTCAATGGTAGATATACCAGGTTTTGTGGCTTTTCAACAATTTTAAATCCAGGCGGTACACTGGGGTAAAAAGTATGTATTATATGAGTATTTGCTCCATCTCTGTAAGCTCCTTGTATAATGTTACAAGTTATGTCTATACTATTGACTTTTAATATCGTTACAGTTTGTTTACCGGAATGTGTTTTATTTGGTTCTAAAATTGCTCCATCTTTGGGAAATCCTAATAAATCACCAATTGAGTTTGGCTTAGTGAAATCGATATAATATTTTGAAGTAAGCTCAGCTTTCATTGTATTGTTATTACCTTTTAGCGATATATTGTCTTTTCCCATTTTATTTTGCAAAAATTCATTAATATGATCAATTTCATAAGAACCTGTGGGTAAACTGCACTCTTCTAAGTCTGTGAACTTCCTACTGGCATCTTTTCCTTTATAATAATGCAATAAGTTATTTTTACCTTCCGTAACATTGGGAATAGAGTTGTAAGTTGTAAAATCTAACAGTACTGCCTCCCAAAATCTTCCTTTTTGCAAGCGTAACGCTGGAAAAAGTACACTTCGTAAAGTGGACGATTTTCCTGTTAATGATACCGTATAGGAAGACATCTCAATAGTGACTGATACTTTTAGCTAGGAATTCCAAACATAAATGGCCGCATATTGAAGTATTATCAGGTTGTTCTCTTTTATAGTTGTAATATATGTTTTTAGCAGATTTAAAGTAACGTTCAAGTTCTTTAGGTGGTGGCAAATTTCCAAAACTATCAAAATAATATACATTGCTATTTAGTTTCTTATAACACACCCAATGGGTGCCGGGCCCTTCAGTATTATCCAAATTTACGATTCCAGTCTCATTTTTCCATATTTTGTTTGGTAAACTGTCCTTCATGAATACTCCACGAAAAAATGGTATTTTTAAACAGGAAATATATCTAAATAATTCAACATTAGTCAACGCTTTATGTGGTATAACTAATTGATTTCTTTTATTTAATATGCACGATACGGTCTTAGGTATAGACCTGCCCCGTTTTTTACCATTGACCATATTGTCGGTTTTTTATTATTTTTCTTCGTAGAACCTCTTTTTAGTCTAATATTACCACCATGTTTCCTCATGACTGATCCTTTTTTATTCTTACCCCTCCTTTTACCACCTCCTACCGCCGTTTTAGCCTTCATACCTGCTGTTACCGCTAAAGCTGCTGCTTTTTCTGCAATACTAGCGTCACTGGACTTTACTCGTTGCCAAGCTATATTCGCTAGCTTTTTATCAGCGATTGACCTATTTTTTGAATCGGTAAACGTGGAATATGCAATATCGTGTTCTTTACAAGCCTGATCTAACTTATTTATACCTGGATCACCTCTTTCCAGTCGTTTTTTCAATTTAGTTCCTGGTCCGCAATACTGATAACCTCCCGGTATGTGAAATTCGTATGGTAAAGCGTCTATTGCTCTATTTACGATGGATCCTACTGGAATACGATTTAAAGCTTTACTTAACAGAGAAACCGCTGTGGACTTGATACCGCCTCCTTTCCGTATAGTGTCTCGATATGGACTGGTGTAATGAAACGCCATGATTGTCTTTTATATTTGAAAAGCGTAACCTATGTGTTACCTCTATGACAGGTTGCACATAAATGATGTAATTTATGATGTTATTTAATTAAATATCAAAAGTACCCCAATCTGATGATCTAAACTTTTGTGTGTTATGATTAAAAAAGTATTTATAAAGAATTTCTTGTTTAATCAATGTATTTCTCATTTTTTCATCAATAGGTTTATGTTGTCCAGCTGCAATATAATTATGCATATCAAATAATAAATTACCTATTACTTTAACAAGAAAATTAACAGTTAGAGCGTTATCAGCATAATCAGGGTCTGCAACATTTGTTAATCGTTTGTTATCACAATTCCACCATTTTTTTCCATTTGACTCTAATTGTATTATTTGTTCATAAGTAACAGCATCACCAGGCTTTTCACCAATACCTAAATTTGTCAATAACTTTCCTTTACCATCCCAAACATTATTGTTTTCTTCAAGTAAAGTAAACTTTTTATTTCCTTGTGCAAATACATCTCCTTGTCGTGTTACTACTTGGTTTTGTTTCACAAAACCAGATGTTTCTCGTTTTAAAGTTTCCTTCATTTGACCCACCGTTGCACCATCTGATGATGCAGAACCATCTTTTACATTCACTAAACAATTACCAAGGCAATCAATAACTCCTACATCACGGGTAATACAATGATCTTTGATGTATTTTAAATTTACAGCATCATTTTCATTTTTTGGATAACCTATATCATTAATAACAAATTTATAAAAAGAAAACCCATCTTTTGTCTTTTCAGGTATTATAGAATGTAAATAACGTCTATTTATGCTGTCTTTTTCATCTACAGGGTCTGCTACGTTAGATATACGTCGACTTTCAGCATTATACGTTTTTCCATCGAATTTTAACGTATTTTTCAATTCCGATGATAAATAACCTCTGTTTATTGCATCAGCGTTTTGATTTGGCTTACCGACGTTGGAAATTCTATGATTACCCACGTTATATGTGTTTTTGTCTAGTTTCAGTGTTGGTAATATCTCTTTTTTTAATACTTTTAAATTTATTGCATCATTTTCATCTGTGGGATCATTAATGTTTTTTAACCGTTTATTACTAATATAATAATCTCCATCAGGTGTTTGTGGTAAGCCAACACCTCTTTTTAAAGTATTAAAGTAATATAATCCATCCGAGGAATATCGTCCGAACTTGTCAACACTCATGGTGCAACTGAATAACATTCTAGAGTGTAACCCATTTTTATAATATTAGTCTCGATTTCTAACCCGTATCAGTTTTTATACAAATTCTTAGTCTTCATCAGTTACATTTTTGTCATTCCCAGGACATTTAAAATATTTTAAATCTGCACTAATTAATGATCTGTCTGCTTCATTTCTAAATACATGATTTTTATGAATAAATTCTTCACCAGACAATTTTCTAAATCCGCTAAATGAATTTGGATCTGCAATTAATATATTTTGATAATCATTTACATCCATTAATTTAAATCTTTTGGTAATATAAATAAACTCTTGATTTGCACTATCATATTGTAATGTTTGTCCTACAGTTGCAGCATCCTTTGGATCTGTTCCTTGTGCCAAATTACCTATTTTCTTATTTTTCGCATTGAAAGTACTACCTCTTGGTTTGTCTAATATTAAAGATTGTCTTACTACAACACAATCGTTATCATCGATACCTAGAAATATGTTAATTATTCTTCTATTTGTACCCAACCAATCTCTATGATAATTGTTTGGATTAGTATGTAAAACTTGTGATAAAATCGGAACATCATGAGCATCTGTAGCTACTTGCGCATTTGATAATTTCATGTCTTTGCAATCCCAAACATTATTTTTTTGTTCAAGTAAAATAAACTTTTCATTTCCTTGTACAAACACATCACCCGACCGTGATACTAATTGACCTTGTTTTACAAATCCAGATGTTTCTTGCTTTAAAGTTTCCTTCATTTGACCCACTGTTGCACCATCTGATGGTGTCGAACCATCTTTAACATTCGCTAAACAATTACCTAGACAATCAATAACTCCTACATCACGTGTAATACAATGATCTTTTATATATTTTAAATTTACAGCATCATTTTCATTTTTCGGATAACCTATATCGTTAATAACAAATTTATAAAAAGAAAAACCATCTTTTGTCTTTTCAGGTATTAAGGAATGTAAATAGCGTCTATTTACGCTGTCTTTTGCATCTTTAGGTTCATCTACGTTGGATATACGTTTATTTTCAGCAGTATACGTTTTTCCAATGAATTTTAACGTATTTTTTAATTCTGATGATAAATAACCTTTGTTTATTGCATCAGCGTTTTGATTTGGCTTACCAACATTGACAATTCTATGATTACCTGCGTCATATGTGTTTTTCTGTAGTCTTAATGTTGGTGATATCTTTTCTTTTAATACAGTACTTTTAAATTTATTGCATCGTTTTCATCTGTGGGATCTTTTATGTTTTTTAACCTTTTATTAGTTATATCATAATCCCCATCAGGTGTTTGTGGTAAACCAGCACCTCTTTTAAATTATTTGCGTAATATAACCCATCCGAGGAGTAACGTCCGAACTTGTCGACACTCATGGTGCAACTGAATAGTAATCTAGGGAGTAACGCATTTTTATGAGATTACCCCACGGTTTCGGAGTTCATCCACTAAAGCCACTCATTCGTTTTCCAATCCAGTATGACCCGCTTCTTTAGCTTCATGTATTAGTTTCATTCTATCCACCAATTTATTGATATTATTGTAATAAATCACATTTGTGTTATATAGTTTCTTCATTAAACCTGTACCTGTAAAAGATTTGTTTCTTTTTCTTGGTTCTGCAGCACTTATATCCAAAGTGGATGACACAAACCTTCGTTTTACAGATTTTCTTGGCATTATCGGCATTGGTTGTCTTCTCGTTGTTGGTATTAACTTGGATACAAATACTCTATATTTTAAAGACCTAGATCTAAAAACTGGTTGGTCAGCTAAATATTTTCTCCTGTATGCATTGGTGTGTTCCAAAATCTGTTTATATGCTTCCATGTCTTCTTCTTTAACTAACAATTCTAAAGGCTTTTTTTCAAATAATAATTCAAATAATCCTCTTGTGCCCTTATATCTTTGATTACCAACAATAATATTATCATGTTCATCAATGTTTACCGGGCTATTACCAACCATTAAACCTTCTTCTGTTAATCTTACTCTATAACTATGGTAGTTTTTATTAGGATTTATTCCAGCTAACATTTTTATCATGTATTTCCTTCCTAAAGGTCCTTTGTTATGAATGTTTTCACCCAACAAGCTTATGTTTGACGGACCTTCCCTTGCTTCTTCTTCTTTTTCCTCTTCACTAGCGGTTGATACATCTTCATGTCCTCTTTTAGCTTTTACTTCATATAATTCTCTTATACCACTATAGTCTGGTGATTCTAGCTCTCTTTCGGGTTCTCCACCGGTAAAACCACTATATGTAGAGGATTCCGGGTCTTCATCACTAAAATCTTCTGATTTTACATTTTCTCTTTCAAACTTTGTAATAGGTGCAATTGCATCTCCTTCCAAAACGGGTTTAGCAAATTTTTTGTTTAATTGTTTCAAGGGTTCAGTAATAGGTTTAAAAGTAGATTCAAGAAATTTCTCCCTTTCGCTAATACCTAATTTTAATGCTCTGTTTTTATCCCGAATAGAATCACTAAGTGATTTTATTTCCTTTATTAACTTTTCTTGGTTAACCATGTTTGTAGCAAGACGTGTTGTACAACAATGAATGTTTTACATCATGATCAGTGTATTAGTATAAATTTATCAAATCCTATCCTGTATCGACCATTGTTTAACGGTTGTTCCTTCATAACTGTTAAAAACCCATACTTTTCAGCCCAAGCCTTTCCACACAACTCTTTAAATCGTTCAAATGACATATCCGCACTTACATGGTCATAATATATGTGTTTTAGGTTGGTTTCATCCTGTTTAAATACAATTAGCATGTTTGCATTGTCTCTAATGAGCTGTTTCGGTATTTTGCTGTAAGTTTGACCAATATAAATGCTATCTATGTTGTTATGTCGACCCATGGCGAAGTAATTCCTTATTGTATTTTGATTTTCACAAGATACATCGTCAAATATAAATACTGAGAATGGTTTAGCCTCTTGCGGTTGCATAACACTCTCGCTTGCGTTAAATTTTAAATATTTAACTTCAGGCACATTAATGAGTATTTCTTCCAATAACTGATATTTTGGTTGTTGCAGTGACTTTGAAAATACATATAAATGATTAAAACGTAATCCTTTAGGGTTAGTAATCAAATTGAATACTACATTTGTTTTTCCACAATTGGAAGGACTGGTAACGAGACAACGTACCGTGTTTGGCAACAAAGCACCGTGTTTCCCAGTGTTAAATTGAGAACATTCCACTATAAGTTCATCTATATTATTAATAGTAAAATTGTCTTTTTGCGGTATTATCTCCATCCTTTGTAATGGTTCAACCCAAAATGATTCTCTATCGTTATATTAGATCCTTTTTAGGTATCCAAGAATCTTCCGTCTTATTAAATCCTAACCATCGTACTTTAACCTTATCTTTTTTCCGTTGCAACACCTTTTCAACTAGATATACATCACCTACTGTTGATTTTAACATTTCATGTCCATAAAAACCTCCTTCAAGCAATTGTCCTTTATTATCTTTTAAAATGTAAGTTTCTGGTACTGTAGGTTGCACCTTAAATACGGTAAATACCTCATTTGTCCAGTTCGGAAGATATCTTTTACTGAATACACCTTTGTATTTGCTTATTCGCACTTTATCACCAACATTAAACCTTTTAGGCTTTAGTTTTTCAACTTTTGGTTTAGTATTCATTTTTATACGTTTTAATACAAGTTTTTCATTTTTATTAGTCACCTGGCTTGGTTTCATACCGATAGTTCTATGAAACTTGTTATTGTAATCGCTTATAAGTTTTGGTAACATATCAATCCATACGTGTGATCCTCTGTTGGAAAACATCTTATACATGGCACCTTTTAAAGTTCTGTTAAATCTTTCAATTATTGATGCTTTTACCTCTGAATTGGTTGAGTAATGGTTAATGTTGTGTTTTTTCATTAAATTTGCAAATTCCTTATTAAAATATTCTTTTCCATCATCAGTTTGTAAATTTTTATAGTATGTTTGTCTCTTTGTATAGCTGTTTCCATTGCTTTTGTAACACTTTTGCCACTTTTATCTTTTAGTGGTAAAGCATCTGCCATTTTTGAAAAACAATTAATAATAGTCAATATGTATTTAAATCCTCTATTTTGTTTACTGTAAGGAATCATTTCGATTAAATCCGCTTGATATAAATCATTTATTCCTTTTATCACTGTATTTCTTCGCGGAAACTTTCTTCTTGCAGGTTTATGAAGCTCGTTGACAATTTCTTGCTTCAAGTTCTTCATATTGCAGGTTTGAATGTTTCATGTATCACATGTATAATCACAATGAATGTTGTCTTAAATATTCACATCATTTATATAGGTCAAGGTCATCCAAACTTGTGTAAAAAATGGGGAACGCGGCGTTGGACTTGCCGTGTTCCCCATTTTTTTACGGAAGGAGAAAGGAATAAGGTCGAAGTTGTAGAAGGACGAAGAATAGGTTACTAGTTGATAGGGTTTAGAGAGTAGTGGCCGAAAGGGAGAGTATGGATTTTATCCGGCATAATATGCCTTTTATCATCTTGAGCTGATAGTGCTCTTTTGACTTTAGTGACACTGTAGACCTCATGTTTAAAGCTTCTGATAGTGTTGAACGTTGCAGACATTGTAGAATCTTCAAACAAGCAGGTCTTGTAATGGTCAAATGTCACATGTTTCTTTAAGTATGATGTTTTGACTCCTTTAGCTTTCTTCACTGTCGGTATGTCATTTTCCATATACATCTTGAAGGAATATAATTTGGACATCAGTGCAACTATTTCCTCCAAAGGCATCTTTAAATTTTCCAATTACTTTTTTATTCTTTTCATTATAATTTGGATGGTTCTTTGGATAGTCAGAGAAGTCAAAGTCGTCTTTGTATGGGAAACTCCTTAGATCTTCATACATGTCCAAAGTCTTTATCCAGTAGATGAACGCGTCGGTATCCATGTATGCAACTCCAATGTTGTCTCTTCCGTAGTGTTTAACCATTTTGTTGTAATGGAAATCATACATCAGAGTTTTACTTATATCCAAATTCGACATTCCAATGTATAACGGACGATCCATCACTATTGTTGTTTTCTTCATACTAACGGCGACTAGATCTTCGTTTATAATCATGGATGTTCCAAAATTTGGTTTTTGCACTAATTTTTCCAATTTCCTAGGATCACTTACTAATTTTACAATCTTGTGTTTTCTTTTGTTTTCTAAGGTCTTCCCGAAGATGGCGTTGTTCATCAATTTGTAAAAGTCCTTTTCAAATGCTGATGTTGCCGCTGCTCTTCTTGTAGTGTTAGAATCAATATATGGTTTCAACCAACAAGACTGGGTGAATTCAATTGCTCTATGAATTCTCACTACACGTAGACCCGATTCAAGAGCTTGTTGAACTACCCAGTAGTGAGCCACATACCGATCTTTATTCTCCAACGTCATCATCAATTTCGGCCATCTTCCTGTCGGTGAAACTTCAGTCTTGGCTACGAGAGGCAAGTCGTAGTGATGGTCATGAAGGTGCTCCGGATATTCGAAATCACAGTCCAAAATATAGCCTTTTGGACCATTCTTTGGAATCTGTGAGATGTCACCGATGGTGGCCGGGTCGATCCATTTGAAGTCAGCGTAGGGAAGCGGATTTGTCATTGCCCAACCATAGAGGTTGTTTGCGTCAAAGTAGCCTAGGTAGACCGGGTGTTGTCTCTCGTCGAAGCCTGGGATGTACTTGTTGTTAGCTTTGACATGACGTTTTACAGCTTGTGTCAAACCACCCCGTACACCATATTCTATCATGAGCACCATATCAATATCTGTTAGAAGTTCCAATCGACAGTTGGTTGACTTTAGCATAGCTTGCCATGCTAATCCTGGAGATGTGTACGAGTGTAGAGGGTCCAGTCCATAGGCGGAGAAGCAGGTGTTTCGAAATTCTTCCATCACATCGCACAGCAGAGTTACGTCCAATTTTATGTAAAAGTCGGAATATTCCCCTAAGGTTTGAATGTTTAGTTGGTTCCAAACATTACAAGCATGATTGTAGTCTTCAACGGTGATTGCACTTTCATTTAACTTGCTATTGAAGGCTTCAATCGGTGGCAGACTGGTTTCTTCAAATTTTTCTGCAGAAGTTATGTAATCATAGGGGAACACTCCTTTACGCATTACTAAGTCCAATTTATCTTCAGGTACAAATTTGCTGGTTTCTTTTAGATCTTCTCTTCTTAGGTTCTCAGACAATTTGCTCAAACTAGATGACATAAATCTATAAGAGTCTACGAAGCGAAGTTTAATTTTACCTACTGTTTTTGAGAAACTGATGTACTTCTCCAATGTTTCAGCTAATACTTCGATTTTCCCATCATCTCGTCCTAACTCTGGGATAATGAAGTGGGAGTCATAGCCGCTAAGATTGTGTAACACGACAGGGATAAAGTTTGGCAGTTTGTAATTTATATTGCATGAATTACAAGCAGCTCCTCTGTATAACCCTGTCAGGTGATCGTGATCTCTTACTTTTGGATTTTCTTCACTGAAGCTCTTTTTGCATAAATAACATCTTTATGCTGAATTGCATTCTTCTTGTTGATTTTGGTTCAAAGGTTCCATAGGTAAAACATTACCGAATAAGCGTTGCACCTTTTCAGCAATGTCATACAACTGGTCTACAAAATACTTAGCGGCTTCTTCCCCACGGTAGAGTATAGGAGTGGATGTTAAGCCATACTCTTGCAACTGTTCTTCAGGTAAAGTCGATTTCACCATTAAGCAAAAACTGTTAGGTTGATGCAGTTGATATTTGGTTCTTCTAGTCACCTCACCATCCGGAAGCTCCTGTGGTACTAACGTGGATTCGAAATCTGCGTAGACGGCTACTGGAATCCGATATTGGTGAACTGTTTTGTTGAATTGGATTAACGCTCGAGATGGCGGCGGCAGACTAATCTTCACTTCATAGTTGTCATTACAAAGTCTTTGGTGTTCCTTCAACCACTCCGATCCTCCACGTCTCAAATCTTTATTTGTAAAACAAAAGCATCTCTTACACACTGTCACTCTAATTTTATTTTTCGTTAATTGTCGTACAACCAATGCTTCAAAATCTTTTATCCACACATAATGTGAAATTTCGCCTTTAGTTATCAATAATAAATCAGTATGGTTTCTTTGCTCCACTTTTCCAACTCGTAGAGGATACACATTGTTCGAATCATCTAAGCCGAACACGTTAACAGAAACACCTGGATTTTGTTTCTCAAATTTTGCAATTTGATTAAGACTCACAGGATACGACATTCCTCGGAAGTTGTAGCGGTGTTCGTTTTCATAATATTCCCTACCAACTCTACAAGGATTATGTTTTACATACTTAGTTAGCATCGCATACTTAAAACATTCATTATCCCCGTTTGTAACATTTCTGCAAGAGTTGGTGTCTTTAATTTTCTTTGGTAGAGGGATAAAGCTGCTACCCCTCATATACCATATCCATGCTTGTGAACCCTCACATCCATACCTTCGATCGATGATAGCGTCCAGCCAGATCCTCTTCCTTCATGTTCTTGGAGTTTCATTAGCAGTTCATTCAAACATTCTTCTAGAATTTCGTTGATATCAGATGTGGTTGTAAGGGTTCGGTTTTTAGCAATGAATGCTCTCGGTGAGTTTTCACCACCGGTATTAGTAAACATAGCCTCCAACACCAATCCAAATTTAATAAAGTTCAATCTTGCCAATTCTTCCATCAATGTTTTTACAACTAGATTTTTAGCTTGGGTTATAAAGTTTTCCAATTCCAATTGCACATTATTAATTTTGAAATGAGTTACAACTGGTCCTGGCAAGGCTGTGGTGCGCAGTTGTCTTATATCTTCCACTTCTTCTGTATCCTCTTCTTCCATATCCTCTTCTTGGGTACGCAGTTGTCTTACATCTTCCACTTCTTCTTCCGTATCTTCTTCTTCCATTTCCTCTTCTTGAATAAATCCTCCAGCTGTAGATGGTCCAGCTCCGGCAAATTGAATAACACTTGGTCTTCCTCTTTGCATTAACTGTAAATAGCTACCCCAGTCCTCCTTCTGCTTCTGAGGTTTTTCCAAAAACCGATCAATCGCATCCAAGTCTTCTTCACTTACTACAATCTCTTCTTTTCTGTCCTCTTCATGATGCAATTCTCGGTGTAACTGTAGATAGCTATCCCAGTCGTCCATCTGCTTCTGGTAGTTTTCCAACAACCGATCAATTGCATCCAGGTTTTCTTCACTTACTACAATCTCTTCTTTTCTGTCCTCTTCATGATGCAATTCTCGGTGTAAAACAAAGATATCTTCGTCTTGGAAAAACTCACCACATATATCGCAAAGAGCCATTTTTTACAGTTTGGCTTTGAGTGTGCACTCGGTGAATGTCCACGCAATAATGAGCAGCGCGCTCAACCGGGTCCCTTTATACCCGAGGTTGAAGGGTGGGGGGAAGGTGACGTCATATACATCCGGTTTATCAATCATGTAGTAGATTTGGCTTTTAAACACCCATTTTCAATATATTCTTCAACAGGCTTGATAAACCAATGATGTTTGATCTAAATCCACTACTTTGTACAAGTTTTTCAAAGATGTCTGTTTGGGCAAGTTTATGTGGAACAAGGTCATTTGGAATTATTATTTTCAGCGGGGGATAGAGCACTGCAATGGAGCCATGGTATAGAAGTGGTGTATCCATCCAATTGGTTTGGCCTTTTTATACCTCCACAAACTATGCATTTATGTGGGTCAAGGTCGCGTAAAGATACCCTTTGAGCGGGGGATAAACCACTAAGCAGCATGCTAGTCCATTGCCGCAAAGTGATCTATCCCCCGCTCTGTTCTACAAAACCTCAATCAAGTCCAAGTTCAAGTCCTAGTTTAACACTTAGTTGGGAGAATTACATTAGTTTGATACTTATTTCTACCGTTACACTTGCTCCATTCTCAAAAAGATATAAATAATATAATCCTGGGTACTGTTCTTTTTCACGTCCTGCATGTTCCTTAATAAAGTCGAAGGCCAATCTTTTTGAATATTCATTATGAAACACTTCTCTTACACAAACAAGAATTTTTTTCTTCCAGAAATTTCACTTGAATTGTTGTTAGTTTGCTTACATCATCCTTGTCTATCAGGGGTAGCTTGTAGGTGAAAGTATTTGGCGGTAGTTTGTGCGTTCTATCAAGTAAACAACAAAATTTTTTATACAATTTCTGCTCATTGTCTGTAATACTATTAATACCAAACAGATTATAGTACGAAGGATCATAAGGTATACGACGATACATTTTCAGAACCGGTCAGCATGAGAGCTGGAGCTAAAATGAGAAATGCGTGCAACCCGGCCGCCTTACATCCCAACCGGGTGACCACGCCCAAGGTACCAGGAAGGGGGGGGGGCACTTCTCGTCCGGAGCAAACAACTTTTTGGTCAAGGTCAAAAATTTTTCCCAAAAAAAGTTCGGGGGGGGAGGGGGTGGGAGAGGGGGTGGGGGGGTCATTAGTATATTTAGGTCAAGGTCACGAAAAAACTTAAAAAAAATTAAGCCCCACCTGGGGCATTTAGGTTGCCATCGCTGTAGCCTCCTAAGAGACACAACTATGACAACAGGAAACATCCAATTTTGTCTGACCTTGACCCACAAAGGACTTTTAAACATTTACTGCATTGGTAACAAATAACTTTTAAAATAGCTAACAAAACATTTACATAATTTTGAGAGAGGTTGTCACTTTTCGTCGGGGGGAGGGGTCACTTTTCGTCGGGGGGGGGGTCACTTCTCGTCCGGAGCAAAAACTTTTTGGTCAAGGTCAAAAATTTTTCCGAAAAAAAAGTTCTCGGGGGGGAATCACTTCTCGTCCGGAGCAAAAAACTTTTTGGTCAAGGTCAAAAAATTTTCGAAAAAAAAGTTCTCGGGGGGGGGCTCGCTAAACTTTTGTCGGGGGGGGGGTCAAGTGGGTCAAGGTCACCCACAACACTTCTACTCTAAGTGTTGGATATACCCCCACCACAACTGAGTCCCTAGGCTGCACAACACCGCTTCGCCAGTATGTCTCCGGCTTCCATGCGGTGCTTCTCGCTGTTCTCTAACTCTATATGTAAGTATTTTTGCAAGTTTTGAATCTAGGTCACTAGACTTTAACTCTGGGACAATGGTCTAGTGGGTCAAGGTCACCCACAACACTTCTACTCTAAGTGTTGGCTATACCCCCACCACAACTGAGTCCCTAGGCTGCACAACACCGCTCCGCCAGTATGTCTCCGGCTTCCATGCGGTGCTTCTCGCTGTTCTCTAACTCTATATGTAAGTATTTTTGCAAGTTTTGAATCTAGGTCACTAGACTTTAACTCTGGGACAATATCAACTTGTACTATTTCAGTGTTTTGACTCAAGGTCATCACACTTTAACTCTAGCACGTCGGTTATCGTACCAGAGGTGCTCAATAACCTAACTTGTGATGTTTAGGGTGGCGTTTGTACGCCACGTAGTATCGCTATGAGTGTCCAGTCCGGATTTTAAGTTATATTAATTTTACTGTGATCTTTTCCATTTCCAATTCGTTTTGCCAAAGAATTAGATGTCTCTTTATAAATTGGTATTTCTTTAGAGTTATTGGAGATTGCAGAGATACAATCAGTTTATTTAGAAGACTTTTCATCTTGGAGTTTAACAAAACCTCCACTTTGACTTTGCTTCCACGCCCCTCACAGCCTAAGCTGTACAGGAATATTTCTTCTAGTGCCAACTCAGGCCAGGAGAACAGTGTGTTAACTGTAGGACAGCTCATGGAAAAGTGATGCGATACCGCAGCGTACAACCTCACCTTCCCCCACCACTGTGACCTTCCCCCATTCCTGCTGTTACCCCCCACCGCTTTTGCCTTGACTCATGCGCTACCAACAGTCTCTCAGTATTGTGCGGACTTTTGCGAGGGGAAGCCATGTCGCAAGACACTTTGGGTAAGAAACTTAGCCGTATTAAGTCTTTATTAGTTGCTCAGTGTCCACCGCTCAAAGTCAAGCGGGTTTCAACTTTAGCTAAGTGGCGTAAACTGTTGCGCGGACACCCTACGTTTTATACCAAACAGGCTAATGTAAGTTTTACTGATGAAGATTTGCTTAGAATATTGGAAGAAATGACTTTTCCTTGCAAAGTTCAGTTAGTTACTCCCATTCCTGACGGTTTAGAGTCTTAGTCTCTCAAGCTAATATACCTAGAGTGCGCGGGGTCGGACAGTCAGTCGCTCGGTGTCTGTCGTAGGGTGCGCATCGTGGTTGCAGTAATGGTTAAAGTAAGGCATCTAGTCCAGTTCAAGGTCACCTGAGCGGTGTCACATGACGGTTTAGGCAGAGTCACGTTGCAAACTTCAAGTTTCCTCAGCACTTTTGCTGTTTCTCGTCTAATTTCGCTCCAAGTCGTCAATGTCATGGGAACTGGACTGAAACTCGGAGCGTAGTGTGAGAAACAGCAAAAGTGCCGAAAAATTTTAGGTTTCGGCGTGACCTTGACCTTTGTGACATCGATGACGTCATCTTGGTGACGTAAGGGGTGATGACGTCATCAGAACGTCATTTCTGTGACGTCATGGGTGTGACGTCATGGAAGTGACGTCATTGGTGATGACGTCATCGATTGCGTCATCGATGACGTCATCGATGACGTCATCGGTGGGGTCATTGACCTCGATGACGTCATCGCTCGGGTGACCTTGAAGTGAGCCAGCAGCCTTACTTTTCCACTACTGATTATAATGTTTGCCCCTAACTTGTTTGCGATTTATGTACAATCAACTACTCTATGGTATGTAACTACTCTATGGTGATTACTAAGCTATTACTAGATTCCTTTAGCTGTCAATATTCACTGTACCTACTCAATCAAAATCATACCGCTGTAATAATCAAACATGTTAAGTTCATATTTGCTCTAATGCGCTGCGCTGTTTACAGGTAAACTTAGGGTACCTGTAACTGAACATAACTATAATGGTTTACAGAACTAAATTGAATTTATAGCCTTTATAATTAGTTAATTGTATATTTCAACTATTGGTTATTTTTTAAATGGTCGAAAAAAATTATAAACTTCTTGGAATGGCGTGCAAAATAAATAGTTAAGTAAATCAATTTGTAGTACAACTGAATGTTACTCTTTAGTAATTTTAACGATATAGAAAGTTAGGTTTTGGTTATAATGCACCATACTCACATTTTGCTATTCGTTATTTTTTTAATTCTGTGTATTACTTTATACTTTTGAGAAATTTTGTAAACTGGAATATTGAGTGAGGTGGTTTAATGCCTTAAGGGACAAAATATTGTCATTTTTAATGTCTACATGTTTATCAAGCATGAAAAATTAAATGATTTCACAATAATCTTTTGGTAAGTTATTGAAATTACTAAAATACAACACCAGTTTTGTAAACGTTTACATCCCTTGGACTGGTAAGTCAAGTGGTCATTTTTGCTAGTGTTGCCAACTTATTTCCAACGAGATCTAGCAAATGAGATCATACTTCTTTATATTCTTTGTTATAATGTCTGTAAAGCAACAAAAAAGGCCTACTCTAAACAGTGTATAATATAATGTGCGTTATTGGTTGCATTCTTTTAGTCCATGATTGCAGGAGTAAGCAGTAAAATTTATTAAATTGTATAGTATGGTAAAAAATACCGTTCGCGCCATAGCCAAAAAGATTTAACATATGATTTCCATGAAAAAGCCTAAGATGAGTAAAGAAAAAACGTCCCGGGTCGGCAAAACTCTTATTTCGGCCCTAGGTACAAAATATACTAATAACTAAGGTTCTATAAAGTTTTGTAGGTCCATATCAATATGAAACAACTCAAACGAAGTTCATCGGCTATTTTTTCGTTTTTAGAATTGATTATTTCATTAGTTTGAACAAAATCTTTTATCGTATAAAAGTTAAGGTGGCGTTCGTGATTAACAACTTGAAAGATATTTTAATTGTGTGAAATGTAAATTCGACCAATAGTTTGATTTACAGTAATTTCTAGTTTTTAACTTCGCTCATCATAAAATAGGCCATTAAAATAAACAAGACTACTTCACTCTAAAATAGATATAATTTTCTCCGTCAGGAAGTCGTCAGTTATCAACTGATACAGCCGTTACTCACTGAACCCCTCCCCCACCAATGTGGCTATGTGAGGCCTACGTGGTGATCGCAAGTCAACAATTTGACTCATTGAAATATTAGCTCATTGTATCCAAACCATTGCAATAAGCACAATTAATGAAATGACATGTAACGTTATGAAGGGATACGTTATTAAATCAAATAAAAAGCAGTTGCATAAAGTAAACTCTATGATACAGGAGTTACTTTATTATATAGTGTTTATACCATTGAGAGCTCGACCGGCTAAACAAAGGTAGTGTCGTAATAGAAATCACTCAATTCACACATCAACTGATTTATATTATATGATAAAGTTTTAGTTTGTTTATGTGCCTGTTAACCGTTTAGCAATATTAGATTAAACGGGATCGGGTGGTGTCACCTTTTGACGGGTGATCACCTAACCTATAACAGTCGACATGTTTATTAACTATTATTGCAGCGTTTTACCTCTTAAAACATTTGCTATTATTGATTTAAAAAATAGTCGCTCCGCTCAATATTCCAAGCCGACAACTGCATTGTATACCTAGTTAAAAAGGCAAATTGGTCTGGAGAAAAACTGCTAGTAGGGCAAGTTTGATATTTTATGGCTTAAAGTATGAGTTCTGATCAGTTTCTGATTCAATTTTGGTTTCCTTATAACCTTAAAAATACTTTTCAAGATGGCGAGTCCGATTAAAAATTATTCAGCATTTTTTTATAAAGATTGTATTATTAATTTTTGCTTGTTAAAGGTAAAATACCAGTACTACAGTAAGATTCACGAAAATAGTCCGATGAGAGTCGATACATTGTTGCAAATTTATTCTAAAACACATTTTTATAACATATTACACATGGTAAACACAACCACAAGTGACAACATTGCAGTGCGAGAGAAGATGAGGGGGGACACAGCTGTTAAATTTTCCATAGGACTATTTTCTTGCATCTTACTGTATTCATTGCTATGGTACTTGCTGTAGAATGACTACACTTTATAATGAAGGTTGGATAAATTGTGCCGATTTGTTTTAAGTGGGTAGGGCCAACACCTGCTACTGTAGGGCAGTTTAAAAATGGACTTCAACTGACAAACGCCGTTCTGGACGACCCAATTCGAAACCTAAACATCAGCAGGTATTGTCATGTTAGCACTGTTTTAAGGCATATTGGGTAGTTTATACATAAAACAGCCAATACTACTCAGATTAGCTTTAAAACAAGGTGAAGCCATAGTTCATGAGACAGAAACGGCGTGAATTTCTGACGAGAGATGTAATTCTCTAGCAAGAAAAAATCTCTTCCTCTTTAGATCTAACTAACCTGTGAAACCATGGACAAAATGAGCTAGGAAGTGCTGCTTCATCCCCAGTACTGCTTTTGAAGTAGTAGGAAGTACTGCTTAAGTCTTGATTTAGCGTTCAGAGATCTTGATTGGTTTGGTTCTCGGAAGGTGGCATGAGAAGAGGTTCTAAGAATAGATACTTGTGCTTCTAGGGACTAAAGTACAACTTTTTCTCCCTGGAGAAAACTGTTGACGACATTTTCCCTGAGAGAGAAAATGTACTTTAGTCCCTAAATGCACAAATTTTTCCTCCACCTACACAAATAACAAAAAACTAGGTCTATAACAATAAAAATTTCACGTTCATATGATCCTTTGTCCCGACAAGCTGGATTAGTCACATTAACTTACACACACAGTCACAAGGTAGGATATATCAGTATATTATCACTTAAAGAAAACATAAAACACATAACAACCTAGTCCCATTTTTTATAATACCGAATTTTTGTCTTTATTATTCATTATTGAGCGGAGCGAGCGAAACGAGCGAAGCTCCTATACTACACTCTGGCTTTTTATTTACACGTACTCCTCCTGAACGGCTAGAGTGATCCTCACGAAATTTTGCTCGGTCATAGTAACCATCTATGGGAAGGTATAAATCTGAAATGGTCCAAATCGGACATAAGGGTTCTGCCCTACGGCCCTTTAAAGTTACCGTGTTATTTTAATAGAAGAAATATTTTATTTGGTTTGTTTACTGTGTGTTGACTATACAGCTGTTTTTAGGACCAAATTTAACTGCAGACTGTTAAGCCCGGTTCACACGAGCGCCAAACTCTCTGCGTGCACGCTGCGTCGACGCGGCCGTGCTGCAAATAGTCAGTTCACACGTAGGGTTGGTTTGGCGTTGAATTAAGCGTTTAGCAACATATGTTTATGAATTGCCATAATAGTCATGAGGATTTCTTATTTGATATTTTCCGTATATTCATGTTATTGAAATATTGATTTGTACTCAGGTAAAATAATGGAGGAAAATAAAAGGAAATTGTAGTTTTTGTATTATTAGTTTATAATTATATCCTAACTATAAAGAATAGAAGCACTGGGTACATCCTTTGGTGAGTTCCCTTTTACGAAAAGGAGTGTTAGTCTTTTTTGTGACCTCCGAAGTGGAATTATAAAGTTTTATAATTAGGCCTACTTTACCGGTGCCGTAAATACATTGAGTACAATAATTATTACAATGATTTACAATGAGTACAATGAATACAAAAGTACAATAATTACAATTAGTACCAGAGGTCCACAAAAGCACGAGTTCAACCGGGCTTCGATACAGCTCCTTCAATGAGGAGGCGGAGGCAAAGTATTTGTAAGGAGGATGACGGCCTTCATTGTTTGGTGTGGTCGGCGAGGTAGTTTTAAAACTTCAATTTGACAAACAAGGCTCTAAGGTGGCTTTATTAAAGTATTTTTTGAAGTTGAAATTGAAAATGGAAAGGCATCAACAATGACAACGCTAACGCAAGGTAGCCTACCGTGCCAAACATACTTTAGGCCGTGAATTCTGAACCGCCAATAGCTGTAGGCCTATAGAGCCACCGTAACGTATACAGCAAATATGGGAAGGGGGATATAAACTATAGCCTAGGGGCACCAACCCCTTCAAT
Organism: Neoaliturus tenellus; assembly: GCA_030545055.2. Classification (NCBI taxonomy): domain Eukaryota; kingdom Metazoa; phylum Arthropoda; class Insecta; order Hemiptera; family Cicadellidae; genus Neoaliturus; species Neoaliturus tenellus. Next base: position 242,991,053 of record CM061533.1, on the reverse strand, counting down.
CTGTTTCTGCATGACAGATCATTGCCAGGCTAATTAACTGTTATTTTTGCGTCAGGTAAAAAAAAGCTTACTACAACAGTCAAAAACGTAAAATTGTCGGACTATACCGAGAGTCTGCAGCTGCAAAATACAATTTTGAACTATTTATTAAACATAATACATAATTGGAATTTAAGTGAGGTCTCATTGTAAAGAGTAAATAGTATTCCTTATATTATGCAGTCTCTTTAAGTATTATTATTGCTTTAATAATGAATTTGAAGGTGTCCCTTGATTCGAAGTGTTTATAATTAAAGTAAATAAGTTTCAAGATAACATATTTATCCTTTAGCTATAAATAAATCAAACGTTTTTTATTTGAAAACTTTTGTACTGAGTTTTTAACGAACTTTGGCACGACAGAATCTTAAATTACCTAAAATCGTTATTCTTCATGATAAAAATTCATATTAAGAAATCAATTATTTTTATTAGTGTTATTTTTATTAGTGTAATATAAAAATATGGTGTTTTTATTTATGAACTTGTGGCAACACTGAGAGAAGAGGCAGTGCAGCTACGTTTGGGCAGTGACGCAAGTCTCGAATTTTGCAGCCACGTCTACGCAGATGTGCTGCTGCTGCACGCGTCTCGTGTGTACCGCACCATTTGATTACATACACTGCTCAAACGCCGCTGCAGAAGGAAGCTGCGTCGACGCAGGTGCAAAACGCTCGTGTGAACCGAGAACGCCGACGCGAGCGTGAAGCTTGCAGCCACATCGACGCAGCATCACGGCCGCTGCAACGCCGATGCTACGCCTCTCGTGTGAACCACTCCATTTGATCACATACACTGCTCAAACGCGGCATCAAGATGATGCTGCGTCGACGCAGACGCAAGACGCTCGTGTGTACCGGGCCTTACTATCAGTTGTTTGTGAATACATTAGCTTTTTTTTTTATAAATATCTTTATTTACAGGATCAACACTTTCGTATTTTACACTGTATCATGAACATAATAAAATTAACGAACAATATAAAATAACATGTTGAGGAAACACAATTGGCACCTCTTGACTAAAAAGAAACAAGTTTAAGTGAAAATGTAAAGTTTTTAAGTGCTAATTAATCCATGTTATTTAATGTATGAGGTCTTCTATGTTTCTTCGTTTTAATCTTCTATTTTCTAATAATTAATTGATCAAAAATTCCGGATATAGTTGGAAGATCAGATGCCACTGTGTTATTGTAAAATTTTGACGTTAATTTCTTCGTAAATTCTTCGATAGGTTCAATATCTAGATCTCTTTGCAATTGTGAGTTTCTAACAAACCAAGGGGCATTAACAGATAGGCGTAAAATTTTGTTTTGGAATGTCTGGATTTTCTTTAAGTGGGTTTTGCTGGCAGTTCCCCAAACTTGGCACCCGTAGGTAAGGATTGGTCTCAAAATAGATTTATAAAGTAACAACGTACATTTAGTTTTTAATTTAGAATTTCGATTTATCAGGGGGTAAAGTAAAGAGAGTCTGGCATGTGCTTGAGCTATTTTAGTGTTAATATGAATTTTCCAATTTAGCTTCATGTCTAGCTGAACACCAAGATATTTAACTGAATCATACCTAGAATTCCAAGGAATATTTACATTATTGACTACTAATTCCGGAACATCTTCAATTTTTCTGAGTGTAAATATTTTAGCTTGAGTTTTGGTGGGATTTAACGATAATTTCCATTTACTCATCCAATCATGAACAAGCTGCAGATCATTTTGAAGTTTATTTTGAGCCAAAATAGGGTCGGAATCCTGGGCAAGTAAAGCAGTGTCGTCTGCAAACATTGCAACTGCAGAGTCAATTGTTGGAAAATCGATTGTGAATATGTTGTAAAGGATTGGACTTAGTATGGAGCCTTGTGAAACACCAGATTTGATAGTTCTAATTGAAGAAAAAGTTCCATGGATGGAAACTTGGAAAGTTCGTTGGAATAAAAATGAATTAATAATTTTCAATAAATACATAGGCAGTCCAATTTTGAACAGTTTGAATAAAAGACCATTGTGCCATACCTTATCAAAAGCAGCAGAAATATCCAAGAAAACACCCAAGGTGTGTCTTTTTGCTTCAAAACCATTTTTAATTATTCTTGTAAGTCTTGACAGTTGATGAATAGTTGAATGTTTAGATCTAAATCCGTATTGGAAATTTGGAATGATGTTATTTTGGTTGACAAACGATGATAGTCTGTGGAGGATGATCTTTTCAAATAATTTAGAAATTGTTGGTAATAAACTGATAGGTCTGTAGCTTGCTGGAGAAGTTTGGTTTTTTCCTGGTTTGTGTATTGGCAAAATTAAGGCATGTTTCCAAGCTTGTGGAAAATACCCCAAATCCAAACAACTATTGAAAATTACAAGAAGATATGAAATAACTTTGCTTGGGAGATTTTTTAATATTAAATTTTTTATTTGGTCATGGCCTGGAGCTTTCTTGTTTGGAAGTTGGTTAATAAAGTACCAGATTTCGTCTTTGGAGGTGTATTCAATTGGTTTCTCAACAGTGGGGATTGTGTTATAGTTTGTATTATTTATGATGTCTTCAAATAAATTTGCTCCATTATCTTCGGGCGTAAACTGTTTTTCAAAATGGTCCGCTATGATATTTGTTTTTTATTTATCTGAACAAAATATTGAGTTATTGTGTTTCAATGGAGGAATGACTGTTGGTTGTTGAAGAATTCTTTTAGTCGCTCTCCACAAGGACGGGTCACCTGGGTTAATTTCTGATAGGTATTTCCTGTAAGAATCGTACCGATGTTCATCCAGTTCGTATTTGACTTTATGGGATAGAATATTAAGTTGTCTTTTGTAATCAGGAAGTCTGGTTCTTTGCCAAAGTCTTTTGATTTTGTTTTTTTCATGTATTAATCTTAAGACTTCTTGAGGTATTAATGCGGGGTAAGGTTTTCTACTATTTATCTTTCGATTAATATTGGTTGAGAATTTTATACAATTAGTTATACTTATTACTAACTCATTCACATACAAGTCTATTGTGGCGGAAGTGTCACGAGATTCAGGTATAGACAACTGATTTTCCAATTCCTGTTTAAACAATTCCCAATTGACTTTCCCATTGTATGGAATTAATCTAGGAATATAATGGCCTTTATATGAAATGTCAGAAGAAATTATAACAGGACAGTGGTCAGAATCTAGTTCACTCAAAACATTATGAAAGATAGGGAAAGAAAGTCTTTGTACATTACTATATCCAAAACATCTGGATTGTGGTCGAGTCTAGTAGGATAGAAGGTAGGTTCGTCAGGAGCAGAAATATTTATTGACAAATCAGTTGCGATTTGGTGTAGTCTTCTACCGTTAGGGTTATTGACTCTACAGTTCCAAACGGTATTCTTACTGTTTAAATCTCCTAGTACTAAGGTAGGACAACCGAAAGAAAACAAATATTCAATGTCTATGCGTTGAATTCTTTTGTTTGGTTGGAGGTAAGCACTAACAATTACTAATTCTGTGTCATTTAAAATAAGTTTAATGCGATAGCTTCAAGGGTTATCAGCGTTGGGAGTAAAATTTGAAAATGTTTAATGTTATTCCTAATACAGATAGCCACACCACCGGAAGCAATTGGAGAGTTTCGATCATTCTTATAGATAGCGTACCCAGGAATTTTAAATGGTTTGTTAGGGATCAAGTGGGTTTCACAGATGCATGCAATTTGGATGTTGTGTCTTGTTAAAAATTCTATGAATGTAGACCTTTTATTTTGTAGTCCGTTAGCATTCCAGTTCAAAATAAACTGACTGTTAAAAGAGAGATTCAATGAATTAGTCTGATGAAACATGGTCAAAAATATTTTTAAAGAGTTGCATAACAAACTTTTTGATTTTCGGAAGGAATGGCTTGATAAAATCCACTACTATTTCTACAATCTTTTCATCTTCATTGTCGGTCGTGTTGTCAGAGCAGTTGAAGTTTTCACTAGATGAGGGAGTGGGAGATGTCACTGAATTTCCTTTAATGGCGTCTGAATAGCTGGAATGAAGTTTAGCTGGAGCTGGGCGAGATTTATTTTCGGTAACAGCGTCCGTATTCCCGACAGCATTATTGCTTGGGTACTGTCCACCACTTGGCTTATTTGAGGATTTTGATATAAGTTTTAAGTTTTTAAAATAGTCACAACCTCTGTAGTTTGCAGAATGGTTACCACTACAGTTTACACAGACAGGGGCTTCGGATTTTGGTTTCTTACATTCAGAATAAAGGTGGTCACCAGGGCATTTCACGCATCGTGGATTTAGATTACAGAAATTTTTCGTGTGGCCAAAGCGTTGGCACCGGGTACATTGGGGAACGTCTTTTGGTTTCCGCCTGGGCTCCACTGAGATAACAGTGTAACATAGTTTTTCGAGGGAAAAAATCTCTTTAGCTTTTTGGTTGTTTTCAAGGTCTATTATGCATAAAGGGATTGGATTTTTCATACGATTTAGAAGGCGCACTACTTTTTTTACTGGGTAACCCAGGGTTTCTAGTTCACTTTTTATTTCAGTTTCGGTCAATGATAAGGGGAGATTTCTGATTACAACAGAGATTTCTTCGTTGGTGTTAAGTTTATTGAATGGTATTGAACACCATTTGTATCATAAAAAGCAGTCAGGGTTTTGAAGTCGTTGACATCGTCAAGTAGTACTTTAATTTTGTTTCCTTTGTTTTCCGTTAAGAAATTACAATTTACAACAGATTTTATGTCTGCAACTAGTTTTTGATAGTTTTCAGCTTGATAAACAAAAATGGGTGGGATTTTAGTTTTCTTATTCTGATCATTAGGGTTATTAGAGGAGCCTGAAGCCTCAATAGATTGATGTTCCATCTCGATGGTATTACTGTAAGAGTGATCATGCAAAGGGTTGAAACGATTTGAGACTTTCAAAGAATACCTGTCACTTGAATGTTGATTTGAAACCTTAGCTACTTTGCGCGGTGTTTGAAAATCTTGGGATTCATCTCTAACTTCACTTTCTGCATTGCTTAATGTAAGGTTGACGGGGTTGTTTACAATCGTATTGTTTTTGTTCATTTTTGATGTTAGCTTCCTAACGTTAGGAAGTTTTCTTTTGAAACTGGTCAAATTATTTCTCTGTAACTTACCCACTATCAAAGAAGGAGGAAATGACCTAACTAGGTGTATAAATGTACTAAAACAATGGAAAGGAAAACAAAAACTATTTAAAAGAAGCTAATAATACAGCAGAAAAATTGTAAAACCACGTTGTAAGAGATATCAACAGCTGATCCACATTAGCTTTATGTGAAATTGTTGTTTTGTTTATTTTAGTGGTTTATTTACCTTGGTACGTGAATGAAATGCCACGTTTACCGAGAGGAGGTGCAAATCTTGGACGACGCACCATTTACTGAATATTGTAAACATATAATACCCCGTCGCAGCAAACCTGCGTAATCAAAAATTATACTTGTAGTACTTGAGTACTTTGAGTACTTGTGGCGAGTAAGCGCAGCGAACAACCTGAATCTTGCGACGAGTGTGTGCAGCGATTTAGCCGACCCAAAAGGTGAGTGAGCGCAGCGAACGAACTAAATTGACGACGAGCGAGCGTAGCGAACGAGCTGGCCCAAATTGTGAGTGATCGCAGGGAACAAGCTAAACCCTGGCGGCGATTGAGTGTAGCGAACGAGCTCACTTGAATTACCTATAAAATATTTGCTATCATTGATTTAAAAAATAGTCGCTCCGCTCAATATTGCAAGCAGACATCTGCATTGTATACCTAGTCTATTCATTATTATTGAATAGCTCTCTAAATGAAATAAAATACATAAAAAAACTAATAATAAAATTTAAACAACTCTATGTACAAGATGCTTGGTAGTCAGTTCCAAACAAATTAAGGGGTTATTATGCTTGTTAAATGCAACAAAAATACGCAATTTATGCAGTTACACCGCTACACCTTCCAGTAACAGTCATTTTTAACTTTTTTCAAATTTCTCGACATACATCACAAAAATATCTATTTTCTCATCTTTTACCAACCATATTATCGCTTTTAATGGTATAATCAATGTACAATCAATGTTTTAATGGTATAATGGAATGTACAATATAATGTAAATTGGTGCAAACCGTTGGAAGCAAATAAATAAATAAATAAAATATAATCAGAAAGTACACTAAATTTTCTATTAGAATAAGTACAGTTTGTCCCAATTAAGCCCTCGTAAAGCCTTGAACAATCTACTTGAAAACAAATTTTTGGAAAGTAAAAAAGGACCTATATAACTTGCTGAAGACAATTTTTTTATTTGTTAAATTAAAAACTGTCAAATATCACCAAAACTTTCCCACATCCTAAGCTTTAAAATGATACTACCTTTCCTATTTGCCTAAGAGGCAAGAATCGGTACTAAACAAATTTAATTAATTTAATAATTATTTCATGCAAACCCGGTTAATAGTTATAACCGGACCCGATTAGTGATAATTATTTCATGTAAGCCCGGTTAATAATTATAGTCTAGTAAAATTTGCTTATATAATAACTAAACCCGGAAGTAATTGCAAACTAATAAATTTTGACCGATTCTTATGTAAAATTCCGTGAGGAAGACGATGGTGAAATGTCTACCACTCTCCGAAGCTGCCGGAGCATATGCCTGCTATGGCCAATTTTTCAAAGTGGAAAAATATATTGCATAGGAAAGAGAAGTGAGGCTGTGTAAAGGTAGCGTAGTGTCGCAGTGGACTAACGAGACCTCTATCCGTCTGTGCAAGGAGTCAGTCAGTTAACTTCGTTACCACTGAGTCTGTGTGCGCCTACTTCGGTAGCGCAATGTCTTATCAGTTTAATATCGAGACATATCCATCTGTCTGTTCTGCATCAGTTAACTTTGTTACCACTGAGTTTGTGTGCACCTACTTCGGTAGTGCAGTGTCTTATCAGTTTAATATCGAGACATATCCATCTGTCTGTTCTGCATCAGTTAACTTTGTTACCACTGAGTTTGTGTGCACCTACTTCGGTAGTGCAGTGTCTTATCAGTTTAATATCGAGACATATCCATCTGTCTGTTCTCCATCAGTTAACTTTTTTACCACTGAGTTTGTGTGCACCTACTTCGGTAGCGTAGTGTCTTATCAGTTTAATATCGAGACATATCCATGTTCTCCGTCAGTTAACTTTGTTACCACTGAGTCTGTGTGAACCTACTTCGGTAACGTAGTGTCTTATCAGTTTAATATCGAGACATATCCATGTTCTCCGTCAGTTAACTTTGTTACCACTGAGTCTGTGTGAACCTACTTCGGTAACGTAGTGTCTTATCAGTTTAATATCGAGACATATCCATGTTCTCCGTCAGTTAACTTTGTTACCACTGAGTCTGTGTGAACCTACTTCGGTAAAACGTAGTGTCTTATCAGTTTAATATCGAGACATATCCATGTTCTCCGTCAGTTAACTTTGTTACCACTGAGTCTGTGTGAACCTACTTCGGTAACGTAGTGTCTTATCAGTTTAATATCGAGACCGAGACATATCCATATTTCGGTTCTCTGTCAGTTAACTTTGTTACCACTGAGTTTGTGTGCACCTACTTCGGTAGCGTAGTGTCTTATCAGTTTAATATCGAGACATATCCATATTTCGGTTCTCCGTCAGTTAACTTTGTTACCACTGAGTTTGTGTCATTCTGCTGCGGTAGCGGAGGGACCTATCTATCTCTCTGTTTTCCGTATGTCCAGTTCGTTACCACTGAGTCTTTGTCTGAGGCTGCTGCCTTAGTGTAGTGTTGAAGTGGACTAACAACACCTGTCTATATGTCTTTTTTACAATATCGTACCACTGACGCTCTGTGAGGCTGTTGCCGTTGCGTGACATTATATGAAGTATTAGTCTTCACATTCCTTGATAAATTACCATCTTACATGATAACATTACCCATTAATTTATTGATACTTTGTAAGGATGGATTTGGTATTTAATAACTAATCGTGTCCGTGTTGAGCAAAGGTGATGCTGGTGTCGGAATGGTGCCAAAACTGAACCTTTGCGGTTAACCGCAGAGCCGGTGCCCTCTCTCGGCGGCGCCACTGCTATACAACACGTGGACACGAGGTGCGCACATCTGCATACAACAACATTTTTGTGTCGTATTTGGGCACACGTAGTTGCAAGATGACTGTAGTGCCAGGTGAGCTACATCCCATAAGAGCATAATGGTGTTAGTTTCTGCGACATCCGTGGATAACGCCACAGAGTTTTTGTTGGTTAAAAAACAGTTTATTCTTTGTTACCTGCAAGTGTTGCCAACGCTGAAGGAAACAACAATCGTTCTCGTTTGAGTTGGGGATTTTTTGTCTCAACTATTACAAAAATAAGAAATTTCAAATCAAACTAGGGTAGAATTTATGGTTTTAGATTTGGTCATTACCTAATGGTTTGTTATGAACTAAAAATCCAAATGTAAAATAGAGTAATATGGTGTCGTTACGATAAATATCGTAAATACCCGTGGCAAGACTGCTTCATTCTCCTTTTTCCAATCAGGTGTCTAATGGTAAATATTATAATGTAACTTGACTTCCGTTTTAGTTTTGACGCTTCTCCGGAACACAAAAAATAGCTATTCAGCTGACCTTAGGAAGAAGTTATGCTTTTTCCTCTACATACCTTGACGTGGTTGTGGATTTCATTACTACAACAGCAATACAACTTAATCTCATACTACAGAAAAATTATCACTTGATTCTGAGCACACCAATTGTAGATATCTCATAAGAAGAATTATTTCTTAGGAGAATAGGGATCTCTTGAACACACGCAAAAGGTGTAACAAATACTACTGACAAAAATATCAACATATAAAAACTGAAATATATTTTATATACAGTAACATATATTCTATTGTGTAGTTCAGTTTGAGCTTCTTTAGCTATATATTAACAAAATCAACTTCGCTTGGAAATAAAAATAAAATATTACTAAAATAATATAGACTGATGGAGTTTTAAAGTGTTGAATGATTATTTTAATTTAATATCATTCTAAATTAACATTAAAATATAGTAATAATTTCACATTATTTACTTAACAATTTAATTATTCTCGCAATTACTCGGTTAACTCATGGTAGTATTTGTAGGTATAATATCAGTCACAGACTGTATGCTAAATTGCCAAGCCCAAAAACGCTTGTTTATTTTAAGACAAGCTCGTTCGCTCCACTCACTTGCCTCCGCGATGAGCTCGTATGCTTCGGTTACTCGCCTTTCAGAACATGTTAGTGTAGACCTAAGAGTGCTGTTTTCTGGTTTAAATTTATGATATCGCCATTTTTACTAATTATTTGGTTTTAAATTGTATTGCAATACTACAAATTGCTTAGCTCTTTTATCCTTACACTTCTAACCTTTTTTATCTTAACATTTATACTCGTCAAAGTACAAGACCTGATAAATTGTTTTTTATTATTGTATGATTCAGTAAATCAGTAACTGGCTACAATGCAATACCACTTGTTTAAACTAAAGCACGTGCTGCGTAAATTGAGTTGTTTTCAACAATGAATTTGTTGTGATTTTCCACTCCATAAAAGTCTAAGTAAAATTTTTTGGATTTCATGCTAAACAGGGTGTTTAGCTTCAATCTTTAAACTTCAAGCTTCAAACTTTTCCAGGTTATTTAGTAAGCCAAAATAAACAAAAAAAATCATATAAACCCTCAAATGAAATGTATGTTCAATCACTAGCCACAATTTTGTTTTTCTTACTTAATAATTTTATTTCCGTAAGGGGTAACGATGGTTCGGTGTATCTGTGCTCATGGTTTTTGATAAATTTACTATAAAATTGACTTTATTCGCTTTTGGGCTTAGATCCAATGCAACATTTTTTATCTTTATGACGACCTAGATACAACAGACTAATGTTTTAGAAAAGTAACCCCACCCCGACTCTTGTCAATCCTCTTTATCGAAAGCCATGAGCATACACCGAGCCATAATGGTTGTATTGAGTTCATATTAGCAAGTATCTTGGTAATTATTTAGTTGAGCGTCGCCAGGCTCTAACTTTTTCCTACCTTGATTAAACGTTCTAATGTTGGTTTACAATTAAATATAAGCGTTATTAAAGTCTGCAAAAGCATATTTGTTGATAGTACAAACTTTAAATAAAATAACCAAACCTAACCAAAGTTTAGCTATTATACGTTTAACAGTGAAATTAAAGAACATCGTAAACTAAAATAAATTGCTTAACGAATTACTGACAAAACGATCTTAATCGTCGTCATCTGATGAGGAAGCAGACTCTGTTTCCACGTCAGGCTCTTCGGTGTCAGGTGTCAGGTGATGGTCTCGGCTGGTCCTGTACGGATTGGCGATCTTATCCACAAATGATGGGACCGGTATCGGAATCATAGTATCTCCGTTTAAAACAAAAACTCGGTAAGGTCGAAATGTCGTAAATGTTTTTTTTTTTTTTTTTTTTTTTTTTTTTGCACCGGGAGCGGAGACAGCAGCGGCCGCTTTTCGCCTTATCACGTAACCAGGCTACTTATCTTATACACCAGTTGTATACAGTTCATAGTTTTTATATCGTAATTCCAGGTATTAAAATGAATAATTATGAACAATATGATGTATATTTTGTGCTTTTCTATTAATTTAATAAACCAATTTCAATACACATTAAACCAAAACATTTATTCATAACATTTGGTTTGCATGGTCTGATTCTAACTTATATATTAAAAACACAATTTTTACAAGGTTTAATCAATATAGGAAAAAGTTAGAGCCTGGCAACGGTCAACTAATTACCGTATCTTTATTGCATCAATGCTCATTTTGAGCAAAGAATAATCTTTTTCTAATGTGTATTTTCTAAATGACGATCAAATTAACGCTTTAACTCAAATATCTACAAAATACAGTAAATTTTATCAAATTTGTACAAGAGCTATAAAGTTGATAGATTAAATTATCTAAAGATTGATACCAAGTTTGTAAATATCTGACAACAATTAACAGATTTAATGCAATTTTACTGCAAAAAATATTGATTTTGCATAAAAAATACAATATAAATTTAGGTTTTTTTACAGAAAAATCACAATGACTATGTTATTTGTTGTTCAATCTCTACGAGTTTGAAAGCATTATTTAGATAATTTCATCTGCCAACTTTTTAGTCTATTGTAAAAATTTTATAAAGTTAACTGTTTCAGAGATATTTGATTTATCAAATTTAAAACGACCGCCATTTTCGAAAATGCATTTAGGAAAAAACTTTCATTTTTCCTGAAAATGAGCACGGGTGAGATAAATATACATGTCAAATATGAACTCAATACAAATACCCGTTACAGAAATAAAACTTATAAAGTGTAAAACATAAAATGGAGACTAACGGCTTAGTAAAACATTTTAGGACAATTGATTATATGAACTTTTTTGTATATATAGGCAAACATAATTTTAAAGGGATTTGCATTCTGAGAAATTTGCCATATACCCGACCTCAAAAGGTCAAGTGCATCGGGAGTTATTGTATTTTTTGTTTCAGCAATATGATTTTAATGCAAAGTTTGATCACCTGCCATTTTTGAGTCAGTCATAGTTTTGAGGTCGGGTTTCCGGTATTGTTCTCTACTCTTAAAGACCTTTTTTTTAGGTACATATTGACCTATGCTTACATTTAAGATTTTCTTCTGACTTCTTGTAGACTGTCCCCCTTTGGAGGTCCAAGGACAACAAGTACTCAAAGAAGTAAAATTTGTTACTAAAAATCTATTTGTAAAATTTTAGAGTATAAACAAGTTAGGAAAAGTGTACTAAATTATATTAAAGAATGTTTGATATAATTTCTGGTAAATTTATTCTGTGATGAATAGATTGATGTTCCTATTTACAAATTTAAAATTATATTAAAAATAAATATTTCCATATTAATTCTTGATCTAATACTAATTCTGGACTGGAATAAATCTTATTTATGTTATATAAGTATTCACTTATGTGGGGTAGAATACTAGGTAGTTTGTTTAAATTGCAATTTCAAGCGTCTGTAGATGGGAAAAATATAACTAAAATAGTGGTACCTTTTTTTCTTTTGAGAATTTTGAATAAAATACTAAACGAAAATCGTTCTTTAAACAGTTGTTTATGAGACAGCGTAATGGCGAGTGTGGAACGACAGTGCGTCGCCGAAATCACGTTTGAGTTAAGCCTAATTGTGGGAGACAAAGTGAGAAAGTGTATAGGCGGTGTAAGTGCGGCATGCATTTTTGGGAATAGAGTTACCTTAAATATATTTAAGTATATTTAAGATAATTTAAGAAAGATGAGGTAAGATAAGAACTTATATTCAGCCCGTTGTGTTTTAAAGACTCACCTTTGCCTCTTACTTGTTTACAAGTACATTTAATTGTTTCTGTCAAACCTATAAACGATTGTTCTAAAGTAAAGTAAAGTAAATAAATAAATAATTATATTACAAATTATTAATTGTATTAAATGAGTCCCTACTGGAAATATCACTAGAGATCACTAAACATTTTTTTAGTGTAAGTAGTTGGCATTGGTACTACGTCTACCTAAACAAAATAACTAGACTGAGGTCACTAAACCGAGATCACTAAACCTAGATCACTAAAAGTTTAGTGATAGGCCTACGTAGTTGCCCGATCCCATCACTAAACCGAGATCACTAAACCTAGATCACTAAACCTAGATCACTAAAAGTTTAGTGATAGGCCTACGTAGTTGCCCGATCCCATCACTAAACTGAGATCACTAGACCTTATAGCTGGTATCCAAAAAATAATACATAGAATTTACTTTAAATGATTTTAATAAGATAAGCTAAATTTTAAAAATAACAATGTAAAAAATTAAGGTAAGTTTTTCAACTTAAGGTTAAAAGAAATATAGGCTGCATATCTAGATGTCGGGTTTCGCCACTCAATTCAACCTGGTGATGCAATAGGTTCTAACTTGGCTTCTTTTGTTTGATTAGGTTAGAAAATGCTAGTATAAGCAACTGCAACTGACGAAAAGTCACAAAATTTTTGAAACTAGGTTAGAACTTTTAACAACGACAAAGAACAACGCGCACCAGCGCCGCTAGCATTGGAACATCTCTCATTGGCTACTCAAACGAGAAGCGGAAAATGTATTAATTTGAATGTTATAACTTAAACTTGGCTTTAAAATATAATTTAAAACATTTTTAAATCTTTATTTTACCCCAGCAACTTTTAGTTCATGAAGTTATAAAATTAAAATAAAGAATTAAATAATTTTCATGCTTCTTAAACGCACAACAACAATACAAGGCACAGCAATGAACGGGGTTTGGATCGTTCCCAGCATCAAAACGTTATAAAATGCCTTTGGCATAGAAACAAATACAAAAAAGCAAATTAAACAGTTAATTAAAACCAAGCAAATTAAATGTAAACTTCATAACATTAGTTTTAAAAATAGAGACAACTTATACTTTAGATTTAATAAAAGAAAAAGTTACACCGTAAGATATAACTTTTTCATATACATGCTATCAATATAACATTTTAACTATATTTTAAAATCATATTTCTACCTAGTAGTTAGATTTGGCCACTTCTGGCTCAGGCCAGCTGCCCCGGAAGCCACGTGCCGGGGCACATAGCTTCCGGTCGTATATTAAATGAGGGGTGAGGAGGTGGGGTGAGCGTTTGAAGTAGATTTGCGCATAAATTAAAAGTTAGTTCAAGACTGAAATTCAACAATTTGGGGTTGAACAAAATGTGCGCATAAAATAACCGGGTTCAACTAAAACATCGCATAAATTAAAAGTTAGTTCAAAACTGAAATTCAACTTGATAATTGGGTTACGGAAAGTATGTCAAGGTCATCCCGAGTAAGTTTTAAAAAAGCCTATCCCGCTACCACAGGAAATAGTTCTGAGAGTTGAACTATCCGGTGATAGCGGGATAGGTAGATTTAAGTTTTGAACTTTATTCGTAAAAACAAATACAATCAATGTGCAAAAACAAATACAATCAATGTGCAATACAAGTTGAATTTTTGTGATGAAATACGGAGTTGTAAAAGCAAACGCCGACGACGAGGATAAGGTACAGGCAGAGTCCCCAGATGACATACTTGACAAGTTTGAAGAAACGTAATATTTCGAGTTGGTTTTCCCGTTCCAATTGCAAACGTTTAATTTCCAATTTCAATTTTTCTTCTTTCATCTTTTCCTCTTCCATCCTTGTGACGAAGGAAACTTCATCCATCATATCCATCTTTAGTGTTGTTTTTTGGTGTTTGAAATTTTGAAACAAGTGATGTTGATAGTTCAAATGTTGGAGACGGAATGAGAAGTGAAAGCGAGGAACGTTAGTTAAACGAAGAAGTGGTGGGGGGAAGTTGAATTACAAAGAGGTGGTGGGGGGAAGTTGAATCACAATGAAGTGGTGGGGGAAGGAGGTTGCTCACCATTTGCTTCCGTACTTGTTGTTGTCGTGTCTGATTGTAGAGGTGTAAGTGGAGTAAGATTAAGCAAACTATCTTCATCAGAACTGTCAACCTTATCACAAATAGGACAGGCGTAAGTTATTTCCAGATTCATTTTAACAGTGTTGAATTTACTAACAATTTCGTGTAAAGTATTAAATATTTCTTGCAAATCTTCTTTAGAATTTACTTCGAAACTAGAATTCATTCGTGCCAACGGAGAGTTGTTCATCGTGCGAGAGTCGGTGATTGAATGAAGATCGGTGCATAGGAAGGAGGCTTATTTGTCGGTGAGCATGAGCTTGTTATTAAATAAATAGCCAAGTTCCTCTTCTTCGTCTTTCAATTCAAATATTTTAGCTGAAGTAGTAGGCGTTGTTTCGTCTTCACTCGATGATGAAGAAAATTGAAATATCCTAGCTGAAGTAGTAGTCGTTGTTTCGTCTTCACTAGATGATGAAGAATCACGAGGACGTAAATAGTGAACATCAAGTCTGATCCATCTCATAGGATATCTATCCATGACAGAGAGCAAATTTTGAAATATTTCCTCCAATTCTTCTCTGTCAGTTATTATATGTTGAAACTTGACGAAAGGCGATCCCATGTTGTTAGTTAGAGTGTTGGAAGTGAAATAATACAAAGGCGGATTCAATAAGATACAAAACTTAAATTAATGGTGGGGGGAAGTCTAAAAACCAATGGTGGGGGAAATCTCAAGGTCATCCAATTGAAGTTTTAAAAAAGAGTGTAAAACTAAAATTACACATTCGATTGTTCTACAGGATCGGAATACCAATCTGACCTGTATTTACATCTTTTTATCATATGTGTACAAAAATCATCTTGATGAGACTTGGTGCGTTGACAATGAGCTAAATCGAGAGGATGAAATTTGAAACATCTTTGAGGACAGCATGTATGAAAATATCTTGATTTGTAAAATTTGAAAGTTCGCAATTCCGGCGGCGGTAGTTGTTTTGTTTTGCACTTGCAGTAACAAGATCCAAAAAATTCACATTTAGTGCAAGCTAACCCGTCCACCATCATTGGTCCTAAATCTGTACATTGTTGTTCACAACAGTAACGAGGTTCGTACTTGTACTTTTGTTCTTCCATGTTGACGCTGCTGAGTCCAGTGAAAGAATAAGAGTGTATAGTGTTGAATAGTCAGTTTTATGTATTACAAAAAGTGGTGGGGGTAATTTCAAGGTCATCCAAACGAAGTTTTAAAAAATTATACCTTACTAATGTAAGGAATGTTTATACTTAAGAAGTTCATTTCTGTTTATCTTCTTCAGACTTTGTCTGTTTCTGTTTGTTTTCTTCAGCCTTTTTCTCTCTCTCCGCTTTAGCCATAGCGATAAGTTCTTCAGTCGATAGTGGATGTACTTCAGGAAATTTTAAAATTAATTTAGCTTGATATCCTTCTTTAGTTAATATATTTAAATCTTCGGTCATTTGTTCAACAGTGTTGTAATCTTTTCCATAGATCTTTCCATCAAGTTCAATCATCATTCTGTATAACATCTTTAAAATTAGGTGTTCACGCAGCGAGAGTCGGGAAGCGAATGATTATTTATACAAGTATCATTCCCTTTTTATCAACTTGACATTGATCACGTGATTCTTTAATTTTACTTGTTAAAAGTTATTTAACATTGGTAATACTTGTGAAACTTGATGTTATGTTGACCAGTCGGCGATGAAGATGTTGTAGGTTGTGTAGAAAGAAATACTTCATCATCGCAGTATTTTGTTTTAGTAAACATCCTTATATTAGTAGCACTAACATCAACAGTTAAGTGATAACCACCGGTAAGTAAAACTCGCATTTCGTTGGTTAAATCTTCAAGTTGTTCAAAACTCGTAATGGTGTTGGTATCGTAAGATGCACACTTGACCTTTAGGGACATGTTGAAGTTTTGTATTTAGTTATAGAGAGCGAGATGTGTACGGTACGAAAGCTAGTCGTAGACTGATGAATTTCACAAGTTGATTTTCACTTTTATTATCACACAAAATTGGGTCAAGGTCATCCCGTGGAATTTTTAAAAAAAGCAACATATTGCTATGTACAAAGACATAACAATATGTTGCTTCTTTTATCTTTTTTTTTGTTTTATATCATCTTTATTGAGAAACCATTACAAACACATATATTTACAATGCTATGTACAAACTAGTTAGTAGAAGGTGTTACATGAATAGTTAGTTCAGTTGAGTTGTTTCCACTCGGTCCGTGTGAAACCAAATAGAGTGCGCCGGGTTGAATAACACGAAGATCTTCATTCTGTAAAAGTTGTACAAATCGTTTCGGTAGGAATATCTGAAACTTCGGTTCGTCACCAACTGTATACGGCGCCTCGCTCAATGTGCAATTAATAGCATCACCAACTGAAGTGTCCATCTTCTTGATTGTATGTATGATGTAATGTTTTTCTTCTTTTAGTTCAGAACATCTCTTCGTCGGTAAGATTGTTGATTTTGAATGAGCGTTGAATTGATCAACCAAATTTTGAAGAAAGTTCTGCGATGCCATCTTGATGTTATTGTTAATCTTCTTGTTAATCTTCTTGTTAATAATAATGTCCGTCGGAGATGTTGTCTCTTCGGAGGTTCGAGTAATACTCATGCTGCGTCATGGTAGCGCTCTCACTTTTATTACCGACATTACCCCCACCATTCTGTTGAAGGAAATTATTCAAGCGGTAGGCATTCTTCAAAGCGCACTGTGACCTTCGATGTTTAAAACTCTTTGATGAAATACAAAGTTCATTGAAATAGCATTGGAAATCTCTATCTATTATTGCATTTATCACTTCGTTGCTTGTAAATGATTGTATCCAATTAGCTTTTTCCAATCCTCTTGTGTAGATAGTTTTGAACTCTTTGCAGTAATGATTCATAATGTGCGGCATCATGTTATAATTAATAAAACCTTCATCCCATCTTAAGTTGTGAAAATGTTTGTACAACCATTTGTTTGTAACTTTCGCTTTAGTTGTTAGTCTATTGAATGGTAATGGAGGTTTGAATAAGTAATGATAAACTACAGATGTGTTCATATCCAAAATTACTAATTCTTTTATAATAAAATTTCCATCATTTCCTCGAAAAGCTTGAAATTCAATTATACCTTTTTTAACTTCCATTATATGTGGCGCATTAGAAAACGAAACCCGTTTGTTCATGATGAAGTCTCGTCAGCAACTGACTTGTATTACAAACACGATTGTTCTTCTTTAACTTCTTGCGCTTCTTCGTCGATATTAAAGTTGGTGTGATAGTTGTTCAATTGTCTCCACATATCCACTTCTTGAGGTATTCGATTAAAAATTGAAGTATCCACGGGACCGTATAAAATTGGAACGAAAGGTTGTCTGTCCAATGTATCGATTAGATAGTCTTTGATTATTGCACTTGAAAATATTAGTTGTTTCAAATATCTGGTGACGGGACCGGTAGTACAACTTAAAGTGTAAAATTCTTCTTTAGTCAAATGTAATTTTACATCATGTCTAGTTAAATCTCTGAAGCGAACCATTTGTCCCCCACGATGTTTCACTATATCAACTTCAATATTTGATTCCAATAAACTTAATCTTGTTCTTCTTCCAAATGTGTTGTTACTCAAATAACATTCCAAAAGATGTAAATGTTTCATAAATGATTCCCAAGAAGTTTCAGTGAATGTAACCATTTTATTTCCATGATTTAAAATAACAATCGGTGAATAATCCAATGATTTTAAAATTCCAACTGAAATACTTTTCGTCATGCATGATGAAATGGGGTAGAAAATCCGAAGAAATACTTCTGTTAAAATATTAGTTGTAATGTTAACTTCAACCTTTTTTCTTTTTACTTCTTTTTCAGCTTCTCCTTCTTCTTTTTCTTCTTCTCTCTTCTTATGTTTGTTAAACTTGAGGAACTCGTCCATTTCTCGTTCAACTTGTTTTTCTATATCTGAACTATTCTCATCCATTAGAGGTGTATTTTCTTCTCCGTTAGTAGAACTCATCTTGCGAACGATGTTTCCCATACGACGGTCGAATATAAAATGAACTTTCCACTCATGATTTTCTCTCTTTTATGTTTTTCGTGAAATCCTTGAAATTTTTACAATCACATAAATGTTTGTTTTCAACTTGTTTTTCACAAACGAAATTCTAACCTCAAAAATTGAAGCAGATAATTCTAACCTCAAAAATCTGCAGTCGTTGTACTAATTCTTTTTAAAGTACATTCTTCACAATTCCGGTCAGCGGTGTGTAAGTAACTATTTTATCATGTAGAATTAGACAGTATGCTGAAGTTCCATCTGCTACTGGTTCTTCAAATTCCATTTCAATTTTTATATCCACACTTGATGATTTTACCGATTCATTTTGTTTTGAACAATCGATTACAATTATCGGAGCCTTGGAATAATACTGGTCAGGCGATAATAGTGGTGTATTAGTCTTTCCATAATATGACGATTGAAATCTTGCATACATATCGTATAAAATGGAAAAACGTTTTTTGCTGAACATGACATTCAAATTGTCATACGGAAAGAATTGAGAGTTTAAGAAAACTTTACAATTCTTTATTTTACAGTGATCAAATTGACCGGCATTTGCAGTGATAACATCTTTTCGCTTAGTTTGAAAACCGAGTATTATGTACCTTGCCCGTTCCAAATAAGTTGATGTCTTGACGGTCCATGTTTGTCGTTCTGTCTGAGGTAGTGTAGGATATTCATGGAATTCCCAACTTCGGAATGGCATCACAATATCACGGTCAGACTTTAACTTTCTCAATAATACGATTCTATGTTCATCGGCCAATCTTACATGAGGTACTCTCCAAACAACTTTATCCAATTGTAGTTGCCATTCCAGTTTATCTTCCGTAGTTGCAGGGTCTGCAAGTATCAAGTCCTTGTTAGTTGAAGATCTGAGTAATACCAATTCTTGTTTGACATTTATTATTATTCGTTTGTAATCTTCAGCGAATCCCAAAAGCAATCGTAAGGGTACATGAAAATCAAAGTGACCGTTGGAATCCGGTGTTATAGTGTCTTTATCAGGGGCAACCCATCCGGCGGTGACTATTGAATTCTTCTCATGCGGTGTTAATGATGTTAATCCTTTCAATGTCGTTGTTATACCAACCTTTTTTGTCGAATCAACTGTCACCCCTGATATCTCATATCTTATTTCATCAAAAAGATATGCCATCGGGTTATTTATAAAAGGAACTGTTGAAGCAGTTTTTCCATCCAATTTTAATACCCGTCCTTCAATGTACAAATAACTTTCACACGGTAATGTGTAAATATCTTGTTGTTGAATGGGAATCCTTATTTCATCGTTATTGTTTAATTTTGATGAAGTGAAGTGTAAGGGTTGTGCGTGTGATATTCCTTCTCCCATAGTGTTTCGTCGAATGTCGGTCCTTGAGATATATCCAGGATATCCATCGTTGTTAAGTTTCAATCCAATCTTCTGTAGAAAACGAATGTTGTCCGATGTTAACTCTTCCAATGTCGAGGAGCTACTGAGCTCCCGACTCTTCCGTTGCGGTTTAAATGATAATCCCATGTTGACCTTTATGTTGCCGCTCTGATGTGTATCCGTATAGTTATCGTTTCTCCTCTAAAGTCAACACTAACACCGTCTTGATCCAATATGTTCAGTACGATGTCTGAAATGAAACTGGTGTTTAACGGTAGGTATATCAAGTTTTGTGGCTTCTCAACAATTTTAAAACCAGGAGCCACTGTTGGATAAAATGTATGTAAAATATGCTGATTCACTCCTTCTCTATACGATCCGTGTATAATATTACACGTTACATCGATGCTATTGACTTTCAATATTGTGACAGTTGTATCACCTGAATGAGTAGTTCCAGGAGTTAATATATTCTTTTTTGTATCTGTAAATCCAAGTAAACTGCCAATGGAGTTTTTGAAACTGACATCGATATAATATTTTGAAGTTATTTCTGCTTTTAAAGTATTATTGTTTCCTTTAACGGTGATATTTTCTTCTCCGAGTTGTTTTTGTAGTAATTGGTTTATATCATCGATTTCATAAGCTCCAGTAGGAAATGTAATTATTTTCAATTCTGAGTATTTTCCTGAAGCATCCTTAGTTTCATAATAATGTAGTAAATTGTTCTTTCCTTCCGTAACATTGGGAATTGAGTTGTAGGTAGTTAAATCAAGTAATGCCGCTTCCCATAATCTTTCCTTGGATAGACGCAATGCTGGGAACAGCGTACTTTTCAATGTGGATGAATTTCCACTCAGTGACACTGTATACGATGACATCTCAAAGCTGACTGACACTCTTCGCTAGAAACTCCAAACATAAATGCCCACATATTTCAGTATTGTTAGGTTGTTCTCTTTTGTAATTGTAAAAAATGTTTTTGGAGTTTCGAAAATAATGTTGCAGTTCTTTCGGCGGTGGTAGATTGCCAAAACTGTCAAAGTAGTAAACGGTTTGTCCGAGCTTTTTATAGCATACCCAATGAGTGCCTGGACCATAGGTGGAATCCAAATTTACTATTCCAGTTTCATTTTCCCATATTTTAGTTGGTAATGCATCTTTCATAAAAACTCCTCGAAAAAATGGTATTTTCAAACATTTTACATAATCATTTAACTGATGATTTGTTAAGGCTTTATTTGGAATTATCAATTGATTCTTCTTATTTAGTACACACGGTACGGTCTTAGGTATAAACCTGCTCCGTTTTTTACCATTGACCAAATAGAAGCTTTCTTTACTGTTGCTTTACGAGTTCTACGACGTCTCTTCTTAATGTTTCCACCTCTTTTGGGAGCTCTTCTCTTTGCAGGTCTTCCTCTGCGACGTCGTCTTCCAGCACCAAATTTAGCTTTCGTCTTCATGGCTGTAGTTACTGCCCAAGCCGCTGCTTTTTCTGCAATACTTGCGTCACTTGATTTTACTCTTTGCCAAGCTCTTTCCGCTAGAATTTTATCCGCTATTGATCTATTTGTTGAATCTTTATACTTTGAATATGCTATATCGTGTTCTTTGCAAGCTTGATCTAATTTATTAATTCCAGGATCTCCTCTTGCTAAACGTTTTGACAACTTAGTTCCAGGTCCACAATATTGATAACCTCCGGGCAGATGTAATTCGTATGGTAAAGCGTCTATCGCTCGATTCACAACAGCACCAATTGGAATCCGTCTGAGCAGGGATAATGCAGCTGATGTTAAACCACGTCCTCTCTTGCCGCTGTCTTGACGACGACTGAGCGATACGGTCTTCATTATGCTGTTTTATGTAACCAACGTCTTCACTCTATGAAATACTTTATGATAATGAATCCTTTTTTTTTGTGTATTCCATACTTAAATATTCATAAGTTTTACTAGTATCTATCAATGATTTCATCTTTAATCCATTGGTTTCTCTGAGAATCTTCGATTTTATTGTGTTTCATCGATGCATTAATCAAATGATTATGCATATCAATAACTACATTACCTACAAGATTCATTACATACTCTACATTAGTAGCATCTTTGTTACGTGTAGGATTATCAAGATTTGTGATACGTTTACCATTACATGTATACACAGATGGATCGTTATTAGAGGTTGCTATAACTTGATTAATAGTAGCAACATCATTCGGAGCTATTCCTGCTGATATGTTAGATATTCTTTTATTTTTTCCATCATATACGTTATTTATTTTATCTCTAACTATAGTTTGTTTTACAACAACACAATCCTGATCATCTTTACCAGATTTAACTTCGGTTAATCGTCTGCCTCCACATATAAAGTTAACACCAGTAGCTGATAGTTGTGGCACTTGTGTTAAAATAACAGCATCATGTTCTTCCGTGCCTAAACTTATATTTGACAATCTTTTATTTTTTCCATCCCACTTGTTATTTTGTAGTTGTAGTAAGGTAAACTTTTCACTTCCTTGCACAAACTCATCACCTTTCTTTGACACCACCTGATTTTGTTTAACAAAAGCGGATGTTCCTTTCTTCAAGCTTTCATTCATTTGTCTCACAGTAGCAGCATCCGATGGAGTTGAACCATCTTTCAGATTGGACAACACTTTTCCATGACAATCAATAACAGCACCATTATATAAAATACAATTATCTTTAATGTATTTAATATTAACACCATCACTTTCTTCTTTAGGATATCCAATATCGTTTATAGTATATTTATAGAAGGAAAATCCATCTTTTTTCTTTTCTGGTATTACAGAATGCAAATAACGCTTATTGATTGTATCTGTATCCTCGGTTGGATCTGCAACATTAGTTATTTTATAATTTAAAGCATTGTACTTTTTTCCACTTTTAGTCTTTTCCAACAGTAAAGCGTATTCCATCGCAGATAGAAAATAACCTTTATTAACAACATCTCCATTGTTGACTGGTTTTGCAACATTAATAACCCTGTGAGATTTTGCATCATACAGTTGGTTGTTGTCGAGTTTTAAACTTGTAGATGTTTCCTCCTTTACTGTTTTTAAATTTGTTGCATCTCCATCTTCTTCTGGATCCTTAACAAACTTTAAACGTTTATTATTTATGTTATAGTCACCTTCGGGTGTTTGCGGTAATCCACTTCTTTTTCTGTTTTCTCCAACTTGCACTCCTAACGCGGAGTATCGTCCGAACTTGTCGACGCTCATGTTAGAACTGACACATTATACGCCTGCAACTCTTATATATCCGCGGACAATTATACGATTATGCCGCGATTCCTGAGTTCGTCAATCAGAGCTACCCATTCATTATTTAAACCTGTATGACCGGCTTCCATGGCTTCATGCAATAGTCTCATTCTATCAACCAATTTATTGATGTCGTTGTAGTAAATCACATTCGTATTGTATAGATTTTTCATCAATCCTTTGCCAGATGTTGAAGTATCTCCTTTACTCTTTTTACCATGTTGTTCAAGAAGTGATAAATCCATAAGTGATAAAGATTTTCTTTTCAGTGGTTGTCTCACCGCTGGTGCAGTACGTAATGTTGGCAATTTTCGTGGAGGAAACAACTTTTTTATAACAATGTTATATTTTGTTGCACGTGAACGATTAATCATTGCATCCTTTAAGTAGTTTCTTTTATGAGCGTTAGTATTTTGTAGAATTTCCTTAAAAACACTTAAATCTTTGGATGAATATCTTAATGGTATGTTTTTAAAAATTAATTCATAAAGTCCTTTTGTTCCTTTATATTTATGCTCACCAATAATGATGTAATCGTCTTGTGTTATTTCAAGCTTTGAATCGCCGATCTTTAATTCATTCCCATCAATTCTTGCTCCGTATACGTGTGATCTACTCAAATTCGGGTTTGATTTCATGTCATGTAGCATTTTCATTATATATTTTCTTCCAAGAGGTCCATGTTGTAATATATCGCTACTCAATTGAGTTAAATTTGGAATAGATTGTTCAGCTTCAGGTATTGGCTGTTCTTCTTCCTTTTCAACAATTGGTTCTTCTTCTTCTTTTGTTTCTTCTTGCTCACTAGCACTGGTATATGAATCATCATCTTCTTCTTTTTTTAATGCTTGTACTTCTTGTTTAGAAACTGGTAGTAAAACATCTCCTTCATAACGAGGTTTACCAATAGTTTCTGATATCTGTTTTAAAGGTTCCGTAATAGGTTTAAATGTAGTCTCTAGAAATTCTTCTCTTTCACTTAAACCCATCCTCAATGCACGATTCTTCATCCTAATAGAATCACTGAGTGATTTTATTTCTTTTAATAGTTTTTCTTGATTCACCATGTTTACACTGTGAAGTTCAACGTGTAACTAGATGTAGTTCGGTAGTTCAACGCATAAATACAAATTTATCCAACCCTATACGATATCTACCATTTTTAATATCTTCTTCCTTCATAATAACGAGAAAGCCATATTTCTCATTCCATGCTTTGCCACACATTTCTTTAAATTTCTCAAATGGCATATCCGCATTTACATGATCATTGTATATATGCTTTAAATTTGTTTCATCTTGCTTGAAGATGATCAACATATTTGCATTGTCTCTTATGAGTTGTTTTGGAATCTTACTGTATGTTTGACCAATATAAATGCTATCGATATTATGATGTCTTCCCATAGCGAAGTAATTCCTTATAGTGTCGTGATTTTCACAAGAAACATCGTCAAAAATAAAAATAGAAAATGGTTTTGCTTCATTTGGTTGCATAATTGTTTCACTGGCATTAAACTTGTAGAAATGCACTTCAGGTACACTTGCAAGTACTTTATCCAATAATTGATATTTTGGTTGTTGCAATGATTTTGAAAAAATGTATATATTGTTAAAGCGCAATCCTTTAGGATTAGTTATAAGGTTAAAAACAACATTTGTTTTTCCACAATTTGAAGGACCAGTTATTAAACATCTTATTGTATTTGGTAGTAATTCACCATGTTTACCATGATTTAACTTATCATTGTCAACCGTCAATTCATCAATATTATTGATATTAAATCGATCTTTTTGTTGTACAATCTCCATCTTGTGTCAAGGTTAAACACACAATGAGCTATTAAGTTACTATACCAGGTCTTTTGAAGGAATCCAAGAGTCTTCACTTTTATCGAATCCTAACCACCGGACTTTAACCATATCCTTTTTCCTTTGTAAAACCTTCTCAACAAGATATACATCACCGACTGTTGATTTCAACAATTCATGTCCGTAGAATCCACCTTGAAGTAATTCACCCTTGTTATCCTTTAATAAGTAGGTTTCAGGTATAGTTGGTTGCACTTTATAAACTGTAAATACTTCATTAGTCCAATTTGGTAGATATCTTTTACTAAATACACCTTTGTATTTGCTTATACGAACTTTATCGTTGACTTTAAACTTTTTTGGTTGTAACTTTTCCAATTTAGGTGTTGTATTATTTCTGATGCGTTGTAATACAACCTTAGCATTAGCGCTGTTTACCTGGATAGGTTTCATTCCGATGGTACGATGATATTTGTTGTTATACTCTTTTATAAGTTGTGGTAATATGTCATACCACACGTATGATCCTCGTTTTGAAAATTGTTTGTACATCGCTCCTTTTAATGTTCTATTGAATCTTTCAATTATTGAAGCTTTAACTTCAGAATTTGTAGAATAATGATTTATTTGATATTTCTTCATTAAAGCTCCAAAGTCTTTATTAAAATATTCTTTTCCATCATCGGTCTGTAGATGTTTGATTTTGAATTTATTTCTTTGTATCGTTGTTTCCATAGCTTTTGTAACACTTTTACCAGTCTTATCCTTCAATGGTAAAGCGTCAGCTATTTTAGTAAAACAGTCTATAATTGTTAAAATATATTTGAAACCTTTGTTTAATTTACTGTGCGGTATCATTTCAATGAGATCAGCTTGATACAGATCATTCATTCCCTTAATAATTGTACTTCTTCTTGGAAATCTTCTTCTTGCTGGTTTATGTAGTTCATTTACAATCTTGTCCTTCACACTTTCCATCTTCAGGTGTTGCTTGCACATCGCTTGTAAAAATACTGATCCGTACAACAGTTCTTTCTCTTTTATATAGTTTGAATATAGGTCAAGGCCATTTCATATTAGTGTAAAAAAGAGGGAACATGGCATTGGGCTTGCCATGTCCCCTCTTCTTTACGGAAAGGAAAAAAGGAAGAAGGTAGAGGACGAAGAATAGGTTTACTGGTCGATAGGGTTTAGAGAGTAATGTCCAAATGGCAGAGTTCTTATGTTGTC